>JBBGBA010000216.1:0-202929 GCA_038088335.1 Mesorhabditis sp. LJ9110 | reverse complement strand
CCGGACAGGCCGGCCCGGCTTTGCACTTACTGCGGGGAAAGGCGCACACCCCAAAGGAAAAACCCCCAAGAAGAAAGAATGAAAATGGCACCATTTGTATTTTTTTTTTTTTTTTTTTTTTCAATTTGAAAAAAACACGGAATAGACCCCTTTAATTTCCCATATTTATTCATATTAAGGGAAAAAAAAGAAGGATTGTGCACGCCCATTTGGGCCCATTAATTTTGAAAGTAAATTTTCCCCCTAAACCCAGATTCAGAGGGCAAACCTCAGTCCTTTTTTTCCCAGCCACAACAAAATTTTTTTGGGAGCTTCCTGACCTTCCTCTGAACACATTAAGTTTGCGCTCTCTCTCTCCTCTCTCTCTCTGTTTTTTGGCTATTTATTTTGTTTTATTATAGACCGATTAAAACGAACACTGTGTTTTAGTTGACCAAAGCCCCCCACCAGCCAGATTTCTATGCGTAGATAAAAAAATATGACGGTTTCGTATAATTTGGCCGTTTCCCTGTTGGTCGCTGACTGGGCACGGATATTGTTTCATGGAAGGGCTCGTTTGGAAGTGGGAAGGGGAAAAAAAATAAAATGTTTTTTTTGCATCCTGAAACCTGTCAAAAATGGACTAGTTTTTAGCTTTTAAAAAACCATATTTGAAAAAACAAGATTTTGAGGTATCGGGCGTTTTACATGGTCGTGCTTTATTACATGGTCATGAGAGGAGGTTTTTAAAAGAAAATTTCATTGGCTTTGTTTTTGGGGGAAACCCCTCAAACCTTTTAACAATTTCAGCATGTCAATTTTCGATAAAAATCTCCCTTTTTCGCCATAGTTTTCATTTTTAACAACTCTTTCTGTCTCTTACTTTTTCTCTCTCTCTCTTCTCTTTTTCCCCTCCCCTTTCTCCCCCTCTCTCTCCGCGGCTTCCCTCTCCTTCCCTTTTTTCCCCCTCTCTCTCTCTCTTTCCCCTCTATCTATCTTTTCCTTCTCTCCTCCTTCTCCTCTCTAAATCTGGCTCTCTCTTTTTTCCTCCCCTCTCCCGGGCCCGTTCTCTGCTCAGTTCCCAAAATCGTGCTTTTTTTGGGTCCCGGGGGTGACTTTTATTTTTATCCAAATTTTAAATTAGAAAATGGGGAAAAATTTTTGATAACGCGAGATGGTAATATTTTGGGGGTTTGAGGCGCATGTTTATTTAACAGAAAAACCATTTTTATTTTTTTTAGGGAAAAATTTTTTTGGTTTTAAAAAATTTTTCCAACTTTCCTTTTAAGCAAAAATCCCTTTGGTTTGAAATCAGAAAATTTTTATCAAAAAAACGTTGAAGGGGGCCATTTGGGGATATCTCTTGACAAGGGGAAATTAATAAAACTGATCGCGGCCAAAAAACAAGGTCTAAAGTCGTCAAAAACCAGAAAAAAGAATTTATCCCTCACTCTCTCTCTCTCTCTATCTCTCTGTCCCTCTTTCTCTCTCTCTAGCTCCTAGTCTCTTTAGACCTAAACTTACAGATCGACATGTACTTCCCGGTGACGACCGCCCTCCAGTTCATCTGTTTGATCGGTTGGATGAAGGTAGCCGTTTTTCGTTATTGAAGTATCTAGAATTTCAGCTAAATTTCTGAGCGAGTGTAGGTAAGGAAAGGAATGATGCGTGCTGTAAAGAGGAGTGTGGTGTACAAATCCATTTTTAAAGGACCATTGAAGACAGGAGTTGAAAATTCCAGGTGGCCGAGTCGCTTCTAAATCCGATGGGCGAAGATGATGATGATTTTGAGTGCAACTATCTGATTGATAAAAATATTGCGGTGAGTGTTTGAGGCGAGTGAGAAAGAGAGAAAGCGAGAGAACGAGAGAGAGAGAGAGAGAGAGAGAGAGAGAGAGAGACAGAGAGATGCAAATTTCAGACTGGTATGGCCATCGTTGATGGCGAATGTAACTCGATCCCCGAGTTGAAGATGGACATTTTCAAGGTAGATGGATATTTTTGCATGGATCACAAAATTTTTTCATGAACTACAGTATGCTGTTCAAAAAGGTTATAAAGTAAGTATTTTTTTTTCAGACTAACTGGCCACCAAAGCCCCCAGTTGATACAGGAGAGCTCGTCGGATCGGTTTCGCAAGTTGTGTACGTTTTCTCTCTTTTGGACGTTGGTTTAATAAACATTAAATAGACGTTCATTTTATAAAGTTAAAAACATAGTTAATTCATGAGAAATATGCACAATAAATTTTATTAATTCAGCTTACCGGAAGCTGAACATCGACCTAGTGATAGACGAGTTTCTCAAATCACCAATGCTAGCGAGATCGGTAATTTTTTTTGAAGAATAAACTAATTGAAATTAGTTATTTGCGGTCAAGTTGAACTTTAGAAAATTTATTGAACATCCTGTTTTAGGCAACCAACCGTCCCTCAATCGTCTGCAACGGCTGAAAAGTAAAATGCGACTCCGTTCACTCCAAAGGTTTTGCAATTTAGATAGGTGTTCAGCAAAAATTCGTCCAAATTCCAGGGCCAACTCCATACACGTCGACAATATGGAGTGGGTTTCGAAGATCAAAGGCTTATTTTAATCCCACCTTAATATTAATTTAATGCAACTTTCTAACCTATTTTTGTATATTAATGACGGCCTGCTTCTACGCACTGCTCAAACGCTTTATTTACGCTATTTTCGATAGTTTTACACGCGCATTTAAAAAATAGCGCCACTAATTTTCCACGTTAACATAGTTATAATTATTTTTAGCTGTCAAAATCTTAAAAATTACAGTAAACTCTCACCGATGAGGCTTGAACGGCTGGATCCGGACGCTCTATTCCATGTCCGGTCCGACAAAGAGATGCACGAGATGCGGAAAAGTTGGTTCTTGCCCGGTTTGGTTTTCGGTTTTTAGGTAACGCAGAAACTCGCAAGAAAATCTCTCTCTCTCTCTCTCTCTTTTCTTTTTTTCTCTTTCTCTCTCTGTTCCTTTCTCGTCTCATCCCCTCTCTTTCTGAGTCGTGATTTTCTCGGCAAAAATTGCCCTAAAAATAAAATTCCAGACACCACCCCGGATACGGTATTGGAAGAAGATGAGGAGCAGCTAACCGTCAATAGCTTAAGAGGCTTAAAGGTCAGAAAGTTTTTTTTGAAAATTCCGAAACAGTTACCACCACCAGGCTATTTCCCGCTACACTACTCGGTACAGTATCCCTTGCTTGCGAATTTTGCCGCCTGGAAATCGCTCATTTTGCTGGAACTCCGCTTAAAAAGTTTTTCTAATTGAGCTTTTCAATTTCAGGGAGGCGCGCGAAGCGCCGACGCGATACTTCACGAAGACCCGTTCGTGAAGTGCGTCAAGTTGGAGAGGATTTTCGACAAGTACAAAGATGAGGTCAGATTTTAGTTTTTTGAGAGTGAGAGAAAGAGAGAGAGAGAGGAGAGAGAGAGAGAGAGAGAGAGAGAGGGAGGGGAAAGAAAGAGAGAGAGAAAGAGCGAGAGAGAGAGAGAGAGTGAGAGAGAGAAAGGAAGAAAGAGAGAGAGAGAGAGTGAGAAAGAGAAAGATACATTTTTAAGGAGCCGCCGAAGGATGCTGCAAAGCCCCCAGAAGACACCGGAAGCCCAGATCGGCCGCCACCGATTCAAAATCCGCTTGGAGCCGGCACAGACTCCGAACTACAACCCAATCAAACATGCAATTCAAAGCTTTATAACAGACGGGGAATGAATGGTTTATAGGAAATTTGATTTCCCGCGTGGCCACTACATACACCAATTTGCTATCATCGTTTAAACGTAAGGTTAGGTTCCTGGATTAGCCCCCCTGCGTGGTCTAAGTTTCGAAACTTCCGAATTCCGAATTTCAAGGTGTCCAACCTCACGACGTGTCAAAATGCTAGCAAAAATAGCGCCAGAAGGGGACAGTGACCAGGCGGCAGAAGGGTCGATTCTCGCGCTTTCCAGCCACTTTTAACTCAAATCTCCTCTTTGAAATTTCTGAATCCAATTTGAACTAGATCAGATTGAAGTTTTCAATTTTTTCCCACCTAGCTTCAAAACCCAGCGTCATTTGGCGGGCGGCGTAGCTCTGAGACCCAGCCGATAAGAGGGGTAGATTTGCATTCCACTCCCTTTAAGATCTGTTGCCTCCGATGTTCCGGGTGCATTTTAGCCAACACCAAGCCACCGCAACAAAATTTTGATTGTTTGCAGGTGCCATTTGGCGCGTAGCGTAGCTGTCGAGACCTAGTCCATAGAAACGTCCAATGCTGACAATTTTTTGAGCTCCCTAAGTATATAGATTCTATGATGTAAGTGTACAATTTCAGCGCGCAGGATAAGAACTATTTAGCCCGCAGGATAGGAAAATGTCGGACATCCGGTTATCATGATCAGGCGTCATCCGGAATTTGGGGTAGCTGTCGAGACCCAGTCGGAAGAAAGGATCGATTCACACTTCCCAGTCCCTTTAACCCTAACTGTAAAGTGTTTTTACTCAAGTTGGAGTTTCGATTCGAGACCAAGTGCATCTTGTGCAGAATTTTTCGCTGATTCCGAATCCGCTTTGCTGCGGACTTTTATTTTGAAAGTTATACAGCAGTTATGGTAGTGTTTTTCACCAAAATCAAGGAACCGTTATCGTTTTCGATTTCCCTGATCAACTTCAACTTCAAAATTGGCTAGAGATTGGCTAGACAAGCATCTTAAAAGTCAAAACAAGCTTTTTTTTTAAAATAAAATTTTTTTATGCAAAAAGCAAAAGAAAGGTGCAGGGCGGGAATCCGAACCGCCGCCCTGCGCTTGGCAAGCGAGTACTTGCCAATGCACCATGGTGCCAACCGGGAGGGGAGCTGTGACAGAGTACTTCAGGGCCCCGAACCGCAACTCCAACCTGAGTAAAAACACTTTACAGTAAGCCTTTCCATTCCAGGTGTATTTTCCACGAACAGGCAGACATTTATTGGGTTTTTGGTGGCCCCACGTAGGGCCCATATAGACTATGGCCGGGCGGAAATCGTGGATGTGGCGCGAGTATAGCATATAGCAGTGGTAAATGGAGGGCACCAAATAGCAGAAAGGAAGGCAAAATGGGGGGCAATATCTACGCTTCCTGGGCTCGCCGATTTTTGCGGCCATCCGGAAAAACAACCAATTTCTACGCGTTGGTCCTGGGTGGAAGAGGGGAGGGGGAAATTGTACTTTTTCGGGTGGTCAGTGCTTTTCCGATTTTTTTACTTCTTGATGAGGCACTGGATCGGCGAGTAGAAGCAAGGCCGGAAGCGTTTCACCTCAAAAAGTGGGTCAGCTGATTTTTAGAATGTCTCAAATACTAAAAAAAAAGATTTGTTAACATATTTTTAAAATACAAGCTTCTTTTATCGTCTAGTAATTATGAAAAAATCGTAAATTTTTCTTTTTAGCTTTGACTTTAATTTTTAAGTTTTATTTAGGGTCGAAAAAAATTATGTTATTTTTTCCGAAACGATATGTGAAATAGGCGGGGAAAACAAAATTTTTCTAAAATATCTAACCAATACACTGGTTTATAAATCATAAATCGTCTAATCATGTTCTAAAGCAAGTGGTGAGCGCGAGAATCGACCCCACCGGTCCCCTAGGTCTCGACAGCTACGCTTCGCCCCAATAGGCACCGGCGTTCTATTTTGAATTTGCCCCAAACGCCACAACATTTCTTCCTGCAAAAAGACGGGTGTAAAATTCGATGTAAAACAATTTTTGGGCCAACTGGTAGCTGTCGAGACCTAGTCGATAAAGGAGGTCGATTGTTTCCCCTTTCCAGTCCCTTTAAAAGATAAAATTTCAAATCCGCAATTTTTCTTGTCTGCCACCAACCTTATAATCCGATGTTCTGCTGGGTGCCTCTCCTTGGACGGCCATTTTCTCGCCAGAATCCCGAATGCGCGGGGCGTACGACGGGTTACGGTAGTCTCTCAACCCGTCCATGTATCTGGAAACCATGACTTAGTTCATAGTTTTATTTCTCTTCATTTTTCTCGGTTTAGGTTCATAAATTTTCGATTCCATTTTTTTTGTATTGGCGCAAATCTAGCTCCGGTTTGCGATACTTTTCAGTGTGAATTTTCTTGCGGATAACGGACAATTTGAGGAAGATAGCTTGCAGACAAATTACTGATTTGGAAGCAACAGTGATTTTTGCAGCACAGTACTAATAACGGCCATACCTTGAGATGGCCTTTTCGAAAAATGGCAATTTATCTGTATAGGGAATTTAATTAGGGCCTACTTCAGGTAAAAGTAAGTTTCTGTGCAGCCTAACTTCCGGGGAATCTCCGATTTTGGCTGCACGAACGCGGAAAACGACGCATTCTAAGAGTCACAATCTTGAGTTCCCACCCTTTGTGAACCTGGACAAACTCCATCGAAAAAGGTTTCAAAAATGGCGGTTAAAATATTTAGGGTAATAAAACTTATAATTATTAAACGTATAATAATATTAGAATTTTAATAAAAACCACAAAAAATTCTTAAAGATCATTAAAAATCAAAAAAGGCAAGTTGCGATGTCACAAGTTTTGATAATAAAAACCCTAGGCCGCTAGGACACCAAAAATTACTCTTTTTGTTGTTACATTTTAATGCTATAGCAATCACCCATTTATACTAAACAAAGATTCCTACTGGATCCTTAGAAGCCCCTTTTAAATGCCAAAATCTTTCCGCTTTGCACCCAAGAACGTTCCGTTCCTTCCATCCATTCATCACCCCCTAAAAGACGCCCACATCCGCGCACCAATTTTTTTCTTTGGCGTAAAAATCGGAACTCCTCTGCAGGCCGTCTACTTCGAGGAGGACAACGGGGCGCTCAAGCATAAACGAGTCAGGTTAGTGCCCAAAAAAATTGGACTCCCACTACGTTGCACTACGGCCCACACACCACACAAATCTAATTTTTTATTCGTCTTTGCCGAGATTCTACGCTTCGCAGATTCGTAGTGAATTCTCGGGGGATCGCAGCCCAGATTTTTTCATCAATTATTTTGCGGGTCTTTGGGAAAAACTGGGTCCCGTGAAGATCGAGGCGATCAAGTGTAAGGAGCGGAAAGTTGTTGCGGAGTGTGACGGAAATTTGATCGAGATTAAAGGGGCGGGGAAGTGTGAGAATCGGCCCATGGCCGCGGCTAGGCCTCGACAGCTACGCGATGAGGAGAACGACACAGGACATTTTTTTTGTGCGAGGGTGGATTATCCGACTTGGACCGTACCAAGGAGCTGGCAAGGCAACCTATGGATTTTATGCTTTAGATACTTTTTCAATTGGTGCGCGCATTGCGTCTAAGCGTTGCCTATCGTGCGGCGGAAAAATCCTAGCACATCCACAGCAACTTAAGGTATCTTAAACCAAAATCAATACCCATGCCTTGCTCATCACTTTAAAACGGGCCCTGGTGCTGATCCTTGACGGCTAGAGAAGAGAAGGAACGTTACGGAAGTGTCGATAGGCGCGATGCGTAGCGGTGGTGCACGCCGTAGTACACCGCGCAGCGCGGGTTTCAACGCGCTAGCGCGTGTATTCTGGCATTTATTTTAGATTTTCATGTCTCAGTCTCTTTAAAAGTATTTCTAAGGCTTTTTAGCCGCTATTTTTGGCTATGGTATTTATTCTGTGGCGTCACACTATTTCTGGCTACGATTTCCGCTTCAAACGCACTAGGAAACGCTACAACACCGTACTATAAACACCAAATTTCCGAGGAGCAAAACATTCGTTTAGAGTCGCCCCCCACGCGCCTAAAAAAGAAAAGCGGAAGCGAGGGAGGCATTTTCCACAAATTTCATTAAATCTTGACCCCTCGGATTATAAAAACTTTCGACTATCCGCACGTTTCAAAATAGGAAAAACGAAAGTTGCACTCTCACCTCACGACCTCAAATTCCACCACGTTTCTTTGGCCAGACCGGTCTCAAACTTGGGATTCATCCCAAATTTTGCGGAGGATCCAAAAACGACCCAGGAATTTATCTGTTTTCGGCGGGTTGACCCTCAAAAAGTGAGGGATAGCGAGCGGAAGGTGGAAAAGAGCGCAAAGAGGAGTGCCACGGAAAGCGGAGGCGGAAATCTGGTTCCTGATTGTAAATATCGCTGATCCCAGACTTGGAAAATGCTACGTAAGGTGTTCCTGAACCAAAATACGCTGATGTACGGCAATTACGAAAAAGTGAGGGAATTTTAGAGGCAAAAAACCTCGCAAATGCGCAAAAAATGGTAATGTGGTTATTGCAACTAGGCCGAAACTTTGAGGGTCATGATGACAATTCGAATTTTCTTTTAAAAATATTATACTATCGTAAATGCGTCAGTTTTCACCCTACCCCCAATAATTTTTTCCACAACGCTCCCCTGTACACCCATCGTACACAGTCCAAGGCAAGGGAGCGACGGATTGAGCCGGAAGCCACGGCTCAATCGACCCGTTCCTTATGAATCTATCACACTATCTGATGCTCTCCCTCTCTCTCTCTCTCTCTCTCTTCGCCTCAACCCATCAACAATTGCTGTGCCGGTGTGCTGCTGGGGGTGAATAGCGTACCGGATGGCTGAGATGATGGATTGGGTGGTCAACCTGGGATTCGTTTTTGTTCCTTATTTTTGGATTTTTGCGTTTCTAGAACATTATTTTTTGTTTGCTAGTCTGCGCATTAATGGTCAAATCGGATGAATTTAAAAGGAGCGTGCCAGCAAGGTTTTCAGCGCCAAAATCTTGCCAAAGCAACTTTTTTTAGGTTTTCGGGCATGAAACGAGCCAGCTGTCACGGTCCCTTTAGAGAGACAATTGTTACCGTATAGATCAGATCTGACGAAATACAATTGGCAAAAAGCCAACCGGTTACGTTATCTAAAAAACCGGCGAAAGTGTAGTGAAATTTTCAGCTGTATTAGCGGTTTCTTGCTGATTTATATGGAGCGTCCTGATACATTAAAAATAGAGCTTATTAAATTTTCATGACATCATCCGTATCATGAACTTCACTTTCTATAAGGGGATTTGAGAAAAAGCTTTCCCCGCGGGACCTAGGGCGTTCTGATTGCGCGGATTGTAGCGCAGCCGCGCGCATCGTCGTCGAAATTCGATTCCGCCCCCGAAATCCTTACTTTGCTTTCTCTCTCTCGCTCTCTCTCTCTCTCCCTCTCGCCCTCTCTCTCTCGTTAGGTCTCTCACTCGCCTTGATCTGCAAATATTTTTGAGCCCCGAGGACATGAAGCGTGTGACATTTCGCATCCTAAAATCTGCTAGGCCACGGGATGCAAATTGGTTGCAAAAGAAATTTACACTCCCGAAAAGCGCGAATACACTTTACACCAAACAACACCCCGCGCCGTTGCTAGTGGAAATCACCAGTTATCCTTGGGTGAAGGAAAGCCGAGGAGGGTCCGGGCTGAATTCGTAAGCATGTTGCCGTAGGTACACTTTGTTCTAGACGTGAGAAATTGCAAATTTTGCGTGACTAGAACGCGACGGCAGAATTCAAGCGTTAGGTTTTACGCCAGCTTCGCGTAATAGCGAGCGTTTAGTCATAAAAAATCATAGCCATGGAAAACCGAAAATTCATCCGGAATTCGGGAACAACTTATCGTCTTGAGGAAAGCACCAGAATTTTGGAAAAATTTGGAATTGCCGGTACCTAATTTAACGTTGCGGAAGTCCGATTTTTCTTGGACTTCAGGCTTAGGCTCGAGTTTACACTCCGGCTTACGATTCAGATTAAGCTCAGCTCAGGCTTAAGCTTAGGCTGGGTTTAAGCGGGCCTTGGTATTATCAGAATTGGGGTTGGAAGGAAAATTTTTTCGCAATCCAAAATTGGAAACAACCTTTGGCTTCCAAAACCCATCAGTTATTTCTCTTCGAAGGTCTGCAAAAGTAGCGACGTTCTTTAGTATAGTACCGCAATCCAAAATTAAATTTTGCCTTCGCCCCGCCGTCACAATGCCCTATTCATAGCGAAGGGAGGGGCAGTAAAAAAGGTTATATCTGGGTGCGGAGGAGGGAGGGGTGCGTTGAAGTAGCTAGCCGAAACTTTCGTGTCCGAAATTGCCTAATTTCGTTCTCCGGAATTCAGAATTATACGCCAAAATATGCTAGTCCATGGTTCGGTGATGTAGGCCCATTACCCGAGCAATTTCATAAATTTTGAATGAATTTCCCAGAGATTTTAGAAGAAAAAGAGAGAGCGAGAGAGAGAACGAGAGAACGAGAGAGAGCGAGAGCCAGAAAGAGGGAGCGAGAGAGGGAGGACGAGAGAGAGAGAGAGAGAGAGGAGAGAAGCGTGAGAGAGGGTAGGCTACGCAAAGATCCTCTACACAATTCATCGGCTGCCGGCCGGCTAAATTGCATCCAGACAAGCTCAAAATTCGTCGTTTTTCCTTACAAACTAGGTTTAACAAATTAAAAAATGAAAATATAGAATACGGTATTAAAAACATAAAAATACGAACCTGTACGCATAAATATTGGGGTAGAATGCGTGGGCGACGGTGGCGAGGAGGGCGAGCAGGACGAGGAGGAGCCGCATTTTTGGCGATTATTTCAAGAATGGGCTTCTAGAAGAGGCCGTGGAGGCAGATGCTGAAGTGAGAAGAAAGCCGGGGGCAGCCGAAGCTACGGTGGCCCTTTGGGGCGGGCCCCCGGGCCCGCCCAAAAGGCCCAAATCAAGCAGGGCCCCTGGGGATATGGAGGGCCCATTTTGGGCCAAGGGTCATGATCTCGGTGATTTGGTTTGGTGGCCAAAATAGTGGGAAAGTTTCAGGTTTAAAGGGACTTCGAAGGAAAATAAATAGCGTGGCAAGCTTGGGCCATACGGAGCCGAACTTTAAAAAATTCCCTTAACAACAAGTGTCTACAGTAAGCACCCAATTTATCGTTTTTAATTCTTTTTTTGTGGCTAATGATGAGAGTAGGGCATTTTCAAATAAAAGAGAAACGCAGAAAAAGTCTAAAATTTAAGGAATGACTTCACTGTCCCTTTAAAAGAGCGTAGTGGTCTACCGAGATTTTTACGGAACCGGAATCCAGTTAGCAAGTTAAAACTTGCCCTTGGAAAAAACTGAAAAAGGAAAAAATGACGATAAAAATATCTAAATCTTAAATTTTAAAGCAAAGCCTAGAGGCTCGTTTCCAACCCCCAAATCAAGGGCCTTTTTGCCTCCTCACCAATTGGGTTGGAGCGTTTCCCGCTAGATCTCACACCCAGAGTCGATTTTTGCGATTTTTCAACGTTTCCGCTTGGAAACTTGATTTCTGTTAGATGACGCGCTTCAAAGCATCCAAAGAGACTTCATGGGAAATTCGCGAAGAAAAAATCGTCCAAAAACACGGGAAAAGTTTCAGGATTTCCCGTGCGTTGAGAGGCGTTGAGCGAATAAATAGTTTATACACTGTTTCCTACGTTCCTTGCTAATGACAACGCATTTTGGAGACTTGAGTTCACTACGCGCCACGCCAAGTGACGTCAAAAATTTGATTCTGGGTAGAATTGGCATTGTCTCGTTGTTTCTTTGCTCCTTCTCTCTCTCTCTCTCTCTCTCTCTCTCTCTAGCTGCAATGCGTGTAGACGGGCAATTCCTCATTGGATTCGTCGGCCTTCCCGATACTTCCGTTCCATTCCGATGCACAGAGCGGGGTGATGCTCTTGATTTTTCAACGGATGGAGAAGGCGGGAAACGAGGACAAATTGGCTGGCTCGATTTCGAAGGCTTTTCCATGATTTTCGAAAGATTCGAAAATTCTGCTGAAGATCCGAGAATTCCTTAAAGACCTCTGCTAGTTCCCCTTATTTAGTCTAGCTTTTCCGTCTGTCCGGATCTATCCCATTCCCAAGAACATCTTCGCGTCTCGGATTAATTACCCAATTTAGGGAGGGCATTCCGCTATTCCGGCCACCGAAAATAGCCATTCTCCGGATGGGATATCTGATTTTTCTTGTCTTCCTTGATTGCTTTTCTTATTTTTCGTTTTTCCATGGTTTTAAAGGGACCGGGAAGTCTAGAAGGCCGCCGGACAGCCAAACCATAAAACCCTATGGAGTTTTTTGAAAACTTTATTTTTCCGGTTTTTTAGCGGGTTTAAAGGGATTGGGAAGTCTGGAAAATTTCGACGCTTTTCCGGCTAATACGATCCCTCTCGGACGGGCCAATTTTTGTCTTTCCAGACCCTTTAAAACGCCACTAAAAAGCTTATTTTTCGCAAGTTTTTGTGTCTATATTTCCGTTTTATTAAATTCAAATTCCAAGCACAATCAGACACACCGAAAAATCAGCGAACTGGCACACTAATAGACATCATATCAGAATTTCCTGCGTCAAAATGGCCAAGTGATGGGGAAAATCGGAAGTGAATACTGGCCAAAATTGCATATATATTTGGGCACAACTTTTAGGTACAGACCCGCTAGTCTTTGCTTGAGAAGTGAAAACGTAGCCGAAAACAAGACAAGAATAAGGGAGACCAAGGGAATGGAGAACGAACATTTCGACGAAATGCACCCGGAACGGAACGAGGAAGGCGATGGAAGAGAGGCGAGAAAGAGAGAGAGCGAGAGGGAGAGAGAGAGAGAGAGAGAGAGAGAGAGAGACAGAGAGAGAGAGAGAAGGAGAGAAGAAGAGTTCATCGCCGCATTCAATTTAGATCTTGAAGATGGTCGAGATCTTCTTCATGAGGTTCTTTGGTTGCGAGGAGGAAGAGTGGCCCAGCTTCTCAGAATTCTGAAAAATAGACTTTACAAGGTTTTTTGTAGCTTGTAGTTTGCTGGCGCTAGAATATCGAAGAGGTACTTTCATTTTTAATTTCGATGGCTTTTTGGGGTTGTTTTTGGACTTGGGCTATTCTTTCTAGAGTCCCGCCTACCGGCTTAAATTTGTTTTTAGACGTACGCATTTTTAAGGCCCTATTGTCCCAAAAAACTTAAGCTAATAAGGCTAAAATGCCCTCGAAAAAAGGCAGAAGTTCAGTTTTCTCGTTTGCAAAATGACGAAGCTTCTGTCATAATCTAGTCGTTTTCTCTATGAGGGACCGTAGCTAGAATATGAAATTCCCTTTGAATATACCTATTATCCTACCATATATAATTTTGGCGCGTATGTGTGTGTGTGTGTGTGGATGTCACTTTCGAGGCCCGATTTGAGGGCCTTCCCGTGCATAAAATGGCCTAATTCTCCGTCACCCGGAGGAATCGACCCTTCTGTTTCCGATGGCGTTCTCAGAATTTCGATAAAATACAAGTTTACAAAGTTAAAGGCGGTTTTATTGATTTTTGGGGGTACCTGAAGGCTAATTTGCATAATGCGAAAAAATACAAACTTCCTCATTCCGGTCAGTTGCACTCGCGCGTGTGGTCGGAGCGGGGGGGGGTTCCGCAGGACCCGAGCTATCAGATAGTCAAACTTTTCATGCAAAGGCCGCATTCCAGCGCCCAAGGCCCGCGAAGCGGGTTTTGGGCGCTGGTCTGCCTTATAAGTTGGGGCTCCTGATAACCCACTTATCTACCATTTGTGCCGAAGGCTGCGCTCTCTGCATTATACAATTACTAGCATGAACATGTGTGGCCTCGGTTAAACTACTCGGCGGGAAGCGAGGAGAAGGCTCCCTTATTGAATGCATTTAGAAAACTGACTGTATCTAGTTTTCTTTTATTGAGGCAAAGGCAATTTAAAAGATTGAGAGACTACCAGGAAAGGAATAACTGGCCAGCACAAATAGGTAAACCCCAAGATGTAAAAATGAGTCCTCCACATAAGAATTCGCTAAGGATCCCGGCGTCCCGAAGGTGCCGCCGGGTCCTTGCGTAAATCCAAGCAACCGGATGGAAGGTTGCGGGAGGAGAAGACTAAAGACTTGGGGTCCCCTAAGGGTACGGGCAGTTAGGGGGCGTGGCAGGGAATGGTGCCGCAGGCACCATCCCACCTGATACAGGACACTTCCTAAGTTCGAAATTACAAAATAGAAAACTAGAAAAATCAATATCGCCATTTCAAAATTCGCTCCTGCTCTAAAAGATCTGCTCACCTGTCGCTCCTGCTCCTTGCGCTCCTTGCTCTCCTCCTGGCGCATGATGCTGATCAGCTCGGCGGCGAACTTCTTCTGCGAGTCGGCGAACGAGCGGTGGCACGAGTGGCGGCAGCAGCCCCAGCCGGACGACTGGAATTTGAAATGTTTTGAATTGAAGACGCAAATTTCCACGTTTCCTAAAGTATCTCTGCTAGCTTGCCGTTCAGAAAAGGTGGTATAAAAGAAAATAAAAAGATTCCATCCAACACCAACCTTCTTGCCAAAGGGCTGCTTGTCAAAATCGGCGCCGAAGCCGCTGCTGGGTTTGGATGTGTATTTGTCGAGCATTTTTCTGGAAATGGACACGGTTTAACGTTTAAAAAATAGTAAAAAACATCGTGAAGCCATCAATATAGAATTACTTCACACACAAATCAAAGAAAAATCTGAATTAAAATCGATTTTCGGAAGCCATGTGTGGCTGATTTTCGAAACTGATATGCGGAGCAGCGTGTGTAAGGAAAAATGGACTGAAGGAACGGGTGGGTGGCCGAGAATGTTTTGGTTCAACGGGATGCAAAAAAGGAGGATGGGTTAGTCAGAGTGCCCACGGGGGTCGTCCAAAGAGATCAAAGAAATGCACAAGATTTCTGGGCTAGAAGCTATTTTGCGGAATAAAAGAAATTGTAAAAATCTCGGGCTAAAGCAAAATACGTATGGATACCTTACGATACGTCAGGATACGTTTCGAGACGCCACGCTAGCGTAGGTTAGAATACGTTACGCTACATTACGATCGTGATACGTCGCAACAAGTTTAAGCTGCGTTGCAGTAATTAAAATACGCTACGCTACTACCCATGCAACGATAGGCAACGATAAGTAGATAGCTTCTTTACGATACAATATGGTATAACGATAGGTTACGATATGATCCGATGGGGGATCATACGCTATGCTACGCTACGACACGTTCGACGCGTTTTCAAGTCCAAACAGGGGCAAAAGATGGTGTTGTGGTCGTATCTAGCTATTTGCCAGGAATCAACGCAGGGAGCCGTCGCTCAGATTTAGGAGTCCCTTTACGCAATGAAAATGAAGATTTGACGTGGTCAGGGTAGCCAAGATTCAAATTTTTCACATAAAATGGGAAAATTTCCAAATTTCGTGAGCTAGAATACCGACAAATAAAATAATACATCGTTAATGGAGGATGGAACAGACTAAACCAAACAAATGGGACAAACTCGTGAGATTTGGCTGAAAAATAACCATGAAATTCCTCAAAAATTGGGTCGGTTTCCTGGGCACCACCAGGACAACAAACAAACGTTCCAGCGAGTGTGGGGCTGTGGGGCATGGTCACCCCCAGTCGGGATTTGCCCCGGAAAAGTGGCAAAGATAAGTCAACAAATAGGGGGCGAGGAGACAAGGCTCGAACCCCCTAGCCCCTTCAAACGCTAGGTGAACGTCTTGCAAATGTTGAAAACAAAGTTATGGACCGTGATTTCGATGAAATCAACTTAAAAATTTTGAAAAAAATTTGTTTTACAGTAACTTCCCGATCCCATGAATTATTCAAATTAGTCGTCATTTTTTTCAGTAAAAAAAAATAAAAACTAAATTTGAACGTTTTAGCTGTTTATAAACGGCAGTATGCCTTAGGAAATTTCGAAATGTCGAATTCAGATTCTTTCGAAATTCCGTTATTCCTCCCCAATTTTTTTAAAGTCAAAATATTCACATTAAAATTTCCGGCTTAAGTTAAAAAAAAATTATGTATTAAAATGAACAACTGCGGCCGAAACTAAAAAAGGTTGATTTTTTGAAAATAGAAAATTGCTAAAACGCCTATAAATACCGACCGCAAGGTTTCGAAATTTAGAAAAACGAAAAATATACACGATTTGATATAAATACTATAAAAAGCATGCTTTTATAAAGTTTTAGTAATTTCGAAAGACCAGAACTCACGGGAAAAAGGCAAAAAAAATTAGAAACCAAAAAAATTTAGCTATGAACTTAGCAAACTGAAAATATAGATGATTTCGACAATTCTAATCCAAAAATAGTGAAAAATTAAATTCAGAGAATTCGAATTGACCGGCTGGCAAGACGGAGCCGAATATGGCGGTGTGTTGCAAGGATTTCAGCCCATCTCTGCTGAATAATCGCTGGCACAAGGAATACGCATACATACAAACACGGCTGTCCCCGTTATCGGACCTCCCCTT
Source organism: Mesorhabditis sp. LJ9110 (assembly GCA_038088335.1). NCBI lineage: Eukaryota > Metazoa > Nematoda > Chromadorea > Rhabditida > Rhabditidae > Mesorhabditis > Mesorhabditis sp. LJ9110. The sequence continues at coordinate 186,692 of JBBGBA010000216.1, read as the reverse complement.
TTTTCGGCGCTTGGCACATGCAAAAATACAGACACGTGCACCGACAAAAAAAGACAGGGGGACCCCTTGTCTGTTCCGGCTTGACCCGGGAAATGCAAATTGAGGATGATGAATCAGGGACGCGTCTGGAAGGGGATTATAAGAAAAAAATCGTAAAATAAGCTAACTTAGGAAGGTATGCCAGAGCCTCCCGGTTCCAATAAAGACCAAAATTCACTAGAAAAAATTATAACTCATTAAAAAATAATATAGCGCCAACCTAATAAGTTAAACGGCAAAGCATACGCTAAAAACTTGCATAAAAATACGAAAAACCAAACAGTCGCTAAATAAAAATAGGTTTAAAAGCGAAGATACGCTCAAAAGTGGACTAGCGTAAGCTACGATCAGCTTATGAACGGTTTAGCATTTTTAAAGGTCCCTTCCGACCTTCTTCCAGCGATGGCTGGGCCTTGACAACTACGCGAAGCGCCAGACGACAGTCAGGTCGAATTTCCATAAACGTAAGATTGTAGCGTATTTTAGCGCGGCGCGTAGCTATCGATAACTAGTCGAAGATAGGAGTCGATCCTCACGTTTCAGCTCCCTTTAAAGCCCCCATATCGATCCGGTTCGACTTCGGTTTTTGCACTCGATTCGTCATGCAAATTGGATCATAATAAGGGCAAGGCTTGCTTCACGCGCCGCATGATATTTTGTCGAAAATAGCCAGCGCTCCCATCATCCCCCATGCTCACTCGTTGGGTGTGGAACCAGAGTGGGTGCACCGGAAATGGACGGGGAAAGTGAGGTGATAGGCGATAGACCAAAGCGTGTTTGGATGGTGGTTGATAATATATGGATGGTACAATCTGCGGAGTGCCCATGTAGTTACCGTGATAAAGTTCAACGGAAGACAAAATTTCAAAAATTGGCCATCCAGGGCATTGGTCCACCGAAAAACTTTTTTTCATGAATTTTGAGCTACGGGTTCGTGAAGTAGCCCATTCGAAAGAGCACGATTTTTTACCCCTAGGAATGCTGTATTTTATCCCAAAAAATGTTCCACGAGTTTTTTATAAGGTTTTAAAGTTTGTAATTTTGGGTCATTTGGGGTAGAAAATCGGCTGTAACTTTTTATCTAGAGGGGCTCCGCAACTTTTGAAAACGGATTCGGAATCAGCGAAAAATTCTGCACAAAATGTGCTATCTCACGTATCGAAATCCCACGGTCAACAAAAAACGGTTACAGTTAGCTCCCCGAATTCTTTTGGGAAAAAGAAGAATGAGAAACATTTCCAAAGCAAACATTTGTCTCCATTCCTGACCCTTAAAGGCCCCATAAAGTGCCCAAAATACCGTAATCAGTATCTCGGGGTCCCGGAAAAGACCTCAAAAACGGATAATCTTCAACAATTTCCTGCCTCTTGAACTCTCTAAAAACTTACGAAGGAAGCGTAACCTTGAGCAGAAATTACGTAAAGGGCCGGAAAGCCAAAAACAAGGCCTCCAAAACAAATTATTTTATTGAATTGTTCACCCACGAACTTCCCGGAATACGGTAGGAAGACACTTCAACCCCAGAAAAGATAAAGATTTTTTAAAGGGCAGCTAAACGGACCTTGATCCTCAAATTTTCCAAACCAGGAAATTCATAAAAAGGGTCCAAAATACCTATGTGCTCAAAAAATCGTGCAATCCGGAAAGCTCAAATATTCGAAAAAGCTTGATCTTCCTCCTTTCACCACCAGGATTCAAGAGTCTCGCCACACCCAGCTATCAAAGGTGGGCGGAAATCACAGGCAAAATTTGTGTGTATTTATGTTGTCCGTCAATAGGAGCGGAGTGGAGGGGAGGAGAAGGAGTTGTCTCCCCTCCACCTCCATGTATGGCTGGCTGGGTGGGGTGGGGTGGGTGGAGATTGAGCCTTGGGTTGAGCGGTCATTGAGCCGCGCCTAAAAGAAGAAAATCGAGCATGAGAAGGGATCCGGGGCGAGAGGATAAAGGTCAAATCTCTGCAAGATCCTGGGCTGTATTGTTGACTCCAGAAATGGACAATTTTCCGCTGTCCCGGCCCCCTTTAAAGCAGCAGCTATGGTAGTCTACATGACCGCGCTGACGCGCGGATCGCTGTTTTTTAGGGGGAACCCGATCGCACATTTGAAATCACGGTATCGCGGTACGACTCCGGGACCCTTTTTTGCACTTCTGTAAAAGCGTGCGGCCGCGTCGCGGCTCGCGGTCGCGTGCGGTTGCGGCTCGATCACCTAGTTTTCTGCCGAACCGCCACGCAATGCGTTCAAACAATAAGCGTGCCTATCCATGTCCTTTAAAATAGTGCCAAGCACCTCTGTTTTGCCGCCGTTTTTCCTGTCATAGCTCCTTTAAGCCGTCTTTATGACAATTCGAAGGGGATACTAATTAGACCAAATTTATGGACAATTCCTCAATGAGCTCTGATAGCCTGTATCGACTTTCCTGAATGTTTCACGGTTTGGAATTTGACAACGCGTCGCACTTTTTGATCACCGAAACAAGCTTTCACTGCTACTCCACGAATTTACCGGATCTTCAGCTAGTTCAAGTGAACTTGGTGTTTATATTTTCCCTAGACTGATCGGATCATTTCCGGTATATCACGTCGGGTACCGTAATCCCTGAGGATTCCGGATCTTTTTGACCGTATTCCCCGGATTTTTCCACTGTCACCTGGCCGACTGACTGTAAAAACGGATTGATGGATCGGGGCGGATAGGGCCGTTTGACAGATTTTCGGGCGTAAAACGTCGCGAGGCGTTTTCGCGTAGTCGCGTAATCGAGTGTACGCTACACTGCACTGTACACCTTTGCAAAAACTACACTTTTGCGCTGTGCCCTTGATTTGCAAGGTTGATTAGAAGGTTGATAAGGAGTCACTTTTGTGAATGTTTCTTGAGATCGAAAACATGTGTATATTGAGCTTCGGAAAAAGTTTAAAGGGTCTGGAAAATGTCAAAATCGACCCCATGGTACGACTAGGTGTCGACAGCTACGCAATGACACGACCGCCGCGCCCCTTATTTTCCGCACAAGTCCGATGTCCCTAAACAAACCCCGTTTAATGATTTTAAATAAGTTTACGCGCATGCCTAGTTGTCGAGACCTAGGAAACAAGTAGGGGTCGATTTTTAGCGCTTGTTCGTTCCTTTAAAAACACTCAGAGGCGCCGGATTTGATGCGTGTATAGGTAGCTAGAATTTTCTCTACCTCTCTCTCTATCTCTCTCTCTCTTCTCTTCTCTCTTCTTCTCTCTCTCACTCTCTATCTCTCCCTCTATCTATCTCTATAGCTCGAACCAGACCCGCTCTAGCATTTGGCGGCGATACGCAGCGCGACCGCAACGCGTATATGCAGCGATTCTTGTAGCCCGAAATTTACGGCTTGTTCCTTCCCTGCCAAAACCGTGATAAATGAGTGTTTGATCTCACGACGCGGCGCAAGTACTAGACGACTTCCGGATCACTCCAATACACGTGCTTCTGCCATTAGTACTGGTGGTGGTGTAGGGAACATTTGGCGAACAACCCCACCCTTGCTTCACCATTCTGTCAGCACCCCGTTGCCCCAGGGAGGTTCCAGTTTCTCAGCTTTGTCTCTTGGCTTGTCATGTCTTGTCTTGTCCCCATGATTTGTGTTATCAAATTTTGATCAAAACGATCCATAAAATTCGCCAGATGCGACAGTCGTAGAAGGGTATACATTTGTCGTCCGACATCTTCAAGGAGTCTGGTGAGCGCGAATTTTAGCTGGATCGCTCAGATCACTGTTTTTAGCGGAAGCACAGATTACCCCCGCGCCAGATTTACACCAACATTTGGCAGTCTAGCAGCGGTTCTGTAGGAATTTTCGGGTGCTGAATTTTTAGCACAGCGGACATCAAGTTTTTACAGCTTTAGAACGGAAAGATTTTAAGAAGTGGAAACAGCTGAAGTTCAATCAATCATTCTTTCGAAGGCTACTTCCGGTTTTCGAAAAATAGTCAATTTTGAGCTGTTGTGTGTACCTATCATTTTCTGCAGGTTCGGCGAGAAAGGAGAACCACTTATCGTTTGATTTTACGCTCACTGTCTGTATTTTTAGCAATGTCTGCCTGTCTGTCTCTCTCTTTCTTTCTCTCTCTCTCTCTCTCTCTCTCTCTCTCGTTCTCTCTCTCACTCTCACTCTCGCGGATAGCTTGTTACTGCTGAGGGAAAAGCCGAGATGTGTGATGTGTTCGCCGGATTCTCGTGTTAATTAAATGGAGAAAATTGAGGAAACTTTATACCGACCCTCCGACGTCTTTTTCAGCACACCGGCTTCACTTTGTCCTGAAAATAGAATTTTTGACGAAAGAATCGCGGTTTTTAAAATTTCCAAGGATTCGATATCACCTGCGCTCCCTCCGGCTTCATCATCAAGTCGACGTCCTTCAGCTCGAATGTCTGGCCGTGGAGGTATTCGGCCGGGATGAATGTCTTGTTGCGGCTATGTTTCAGAGAGCGAAGAGAGTCTTAGAGGAAGACAGAGAGAGAACAGGGATAGAGATAGAGAGAGAGAGACAAAAGGAGAGAATAGACAGGATGAGTAGAAGATAGAGAGAGAGAGAGAGAGAGAGAGACAGAGAGAGAGAGAGAAGAGAGAGAGAGAGAGAGAGAAGAGAGAGATGAGTAGAGAGAGAGAGAGAGAGAGAGAGAGAGAGAGTGAGAGAAAGGAGAGGGAGAGATGGAGAGAGGGAGAGAGAGTGGGAGTGAGAGAGTGAGAAAGAGAAAGAGGAGTGTATGAGAGAGTAAGAAACAGATAGCAAGATATAAATAACGAGAGCTATTCTATAGTTTAAAAAGCTTAAAACCAAAAACTGACCGCAACCACGTTGCATTCATGAACGAGTTTGATGTAGTACCTCGGGCGGTGGAGAAGCTGGAAAAATTATTCGTTTAGCATTTTAGCATAGCATTTTCTTCGGTTTTAAAGTCCTTTTCTCGGGCATGCTTTATAGTAAAAAAACCATGATTTGTCGCCTACAATATTATTGACCGCCTTGATACCAAATGTCCCGTCGGCCGTCGTCACCGAGTGGGTCACCTCCACGTCGGTGCTCCCTGAAAGAAGCCTGGGAATTACGAGAATTTTTACATTCGTTCTTCTCCCATAGTTCGACCCGTTGCTCAGCCCACGCCTTCTCGCCGCACGTGATTTTGCCCTGAAAATCGAGCTATGATTAGGGGTTTCCCAAATGGTCGCTGCTAGCTTGCCCTCACACAAAAATTCTGAAAGAATTTCTATTCTAAAGCCCAAATTATGGCTGTATTTAGCGTCAAAAAGAGTTTCAAATGGTCTTTGCGGGTTTGTCTATGCGCGTAATAAAAAGGCTGGTTCGTGCTAGGTCGCCCATATCACCTGGAATTCCGAAAGATCCTCCGCAGAACCACACTCTCTCTCTCTCTCTCGCTCTCTCTCTCTCTCGCCCAAAGAATCCCCATCTTTGCTAGGTCGCCGAACATAACGAACCGTAGCGTAAACTTCGTGTCGGCTCGCTGTCGCTAGATTTGAAAATATCAAAACTACGGTAGCTAGCGACCAGAAAATCATGGGGATCGTAATGCCCTTGAATATCCAGAGAAAATCGACCGCCTTTGTTGGCCTTCTTGAAATTCTGCGACAACCATCTTGGCGTCGGGCAGAAATTAATTTTCCGCACACCGCCCACCGTTTCCTCGAGTCTTTTTGGTCGTACAGAAATGGAACTGTTTCGAAACTATGATAAGGCCAGAGAAAAAGTCAAAAACTTTAAAAAAGCTCATGTAAACGTCTTGAAACGCGGTTTTCAAATGGTAATTTAAAAAAAGCAAGAACGACAACACGATAACGAAACACTTCCTAAAGACCGAAAAGCAAAAATAACTAGATAAAACTTTCTTTCGCAGACGCACAAAGCCAAATAACACGGTGAAAAGCGAAACAACGATGCAAAACGACCTAACGCTTGCTCCCTAGAAAATGCCCAGCTACCGTATAACCGATTACGCAACATATTTTCTGCGCAGCATTTTCAGCTTTATTTATATTTTTCATTCTACTTTTCGATCCTCGAGAGCAAAAAAAACAACAGAAAAAAGGAAGAAAACTCCAGCAAAAAGGAAAAACTACGCCTCTTGCGCCACGGCTCGTCAGCCCTTACCAAAAACGCACTTCTGGGGGGTGCGGGCCCTCTCCCCGCGGATAGTGGGTTAACCTCCCAGGCGAGCCCCCCACACCCCCCGGGTTCGGTTCCACTGCGGCGCGAACTCCCCCATTTTGGTAATCTTTGTTTTGCTTTTTGCTCCAAGGTATCACCGTTCGTCTACTGTAACACAAAATTAAATCATACTCGCGAAAAAGTCTCAGAAAATAGCAAAAAGCGGCTAGAACCCGTTTTAACAAAGTGTATCCGAAAACAGTTGCAATTTCGCTCCATAATCAGGTTTCAGGGTTACTATTACAATTTTTTTGGCTTAGTAACGATAATAAGTACGCTCTGATGCGTTTATTTGGCAAAATTGGGCTGCAGCAACGAAGCTCCTGCTCCAGGCGTCCAAGTGCCCGACTGTCTTGGCTATTTAGTTAATAGTAGGCTCATAATTCAGAAGTTTTTCGATTAATACTACATGCAATTGATATAGCTACCTAGAAAACCGCCATACAAGGCTCAAATCCTTCCGGCTGAGGTGCTAGCATCGAAACATTATGATCGCCATCGGACAAGGGTTTATCTTTTCCAGAACTTCCGTTATTAATTCAAAAGCATGTATCGTGACTCCACCCAACATTTTAGCGAGATTTGATCGTATTTTGATAACAACAGGGTGAAAAACTAGCCATAAACCAGCTGGGTTGAAAATTTCGGGAACTTTAGGCTTCAAAATCTCCTTATTTTGGTGAGAACTCTCGTCGCGACCCACACAGTTCGATAGAGAATTTTTTTCTCTACCAAGTTCCCACGCCTCCCGAAGATTCGAAATAGTATACAAAAAGTTATTAGAAGAAAACGTAGATTTTCTGAGTTTTTAATATGGGCGGCGCCGCCCCACAGAGCCCGGGGGGCAATAGGCGCGCCCCGTACTAAAGTGCCCTTTGACGAGCCGTGGCGCCCTAAAAACTGCCCAGCTCTCGTACTCCCAATCACTCTGTATGTATTTTTAGCCACGACATTTGATTTATTTCTATTTTTCCCGTTTTTGGAGGGTCACACCCCGCGCTACGCGTACCGTTTTTTGGCGTACAAACTGTTTGATTTATCGCCCATTTGCGCCGCGTCTCACCCATATCGTCAACCCCCATCAAAATCCCTAAACGGCTGGCAAATTGCTTTTCTTCCAACGCGCGCACGTGTATTTCGTGTTTTCACGCTTCTTCGATAAGGTTTCATCAGTTTCGTTCTTTCCATCGCTCTTGCCTGTCTCGCGCTCCATCTCTCATCTTTTCAAGACTTTTGTTATTTCTATCGTTCTCTCTTACTTTATTACTTTTATCCCCCTTTTATAGGCCCTAAACCGGGCTGTTCGCCGCCTACAAGATGACAAAGTCGGACCTGTCGCGCTCCATGTCTCGCCTGCGCCCGTTCAAGGATGTCCAACCAATGGGGAAAGAAGGTAAAACATCTCCTGACGCTAAGTATAGGCCGTTTTCTAAAATGCTCTCCGTAGTTTTTCAAAAACCCGTGGTTTCAAAGAAATGAAGAATTTACGTGGTTTTTACGGGATTTTTGCGTGATTTAGAAGCATTTTATAGCCCTGCAAGGTTGGCGAGACTATTGGTATCGTTTCTAGGTACATTTTGTAATCTCGTTTCCGCTACTATTAGGTTTTTACGGAGTTTTTCTCGGCTTTCACGGTCTATTTTCTATTAACTTTTAAAGTTTTTCGAATGCTTTAGCAAATGCTTCTATCGGGTTGTAAGGCATAAAAAATGTTTATTGCTCTATTTTAATAAGCTAAGCACGTTGGTGAGGGTTAGCAGTAATTTTAAAGCATAGTTACGCGTTTTGAAATACTTACGCAAATTATTCGTAGCTTAAACTCGCCAGACGGATGCTCTGGCTTTTTGCGACAGGCTTCTCCTACAAAAATTCAATAAACGGGTTTTTGCGTCTATTTTTTGGCTTTTTTTTGTCTGCAGGTTAGGCTTTACCCTTTCCCTGAGCGTTTATCTCGTTCTCTCGGCGTTGAATTTCCGTACTTTCTACCCGTTCTGCGCCTATTTCCAGGATTCCCAAGGTTTCATCCAACCCACGCAAGCACTCAGCTTCGCGAGACGCGCCGAATTTAAATGCCCACCAAATCCGGCGTTCCCCCGGGCGTTGTTCTGCGCTGGGCGTGCAAGACACGGCTCTTTGCGCGTGTGCCGCGTTAAGCTGATCAATTCATGGTTGACCTCCTCCTCAGCGCGCAGCAGCAGATATTGGCTCCCCTAAATCACCGGGCCGGTGTTCCCGTTTTGTGCGTGCGTCTTTTTGCACGCAGAGTCGTGCTCGCCCTCGAAATGGAGGGGTGCTCGTTGGCCGGCGGCAGCAGCAGCAGCGACATCACCCAGCGCGTGTTCGCCAACGTTGCCAACATTCAGCGGCGGCGGCTGTCTAGTGGGTAATGGGCCGAAAAAGGGTGTTTTTGGCCGTTTTGGGTTTTTTAGATAGAATTGAAACCTTGTAGAAATGTTGTTTTAGGCCGCTCGACTGGGAAGTTTTTTTAAGCGGGGACATCTCACTTTTTCTATTTTCTCTAGATGTCAAGTAGCTTAGAATGGCGCTTGATGCAGCAGAATAGCTATTTTATACTGATTTTAAAGGTTTCTGATCACGAAAAAGTTATTCCACTTTTAAAAACACTTAGCAATAAGTCTAAAAAATCTAAATTCGCGAATTTCTTGTTAAATGACTAAATTTCGACAATTCTGGAAGGTTTTAATGTGGTTTCTATACTATCTGCGACTTCCACAATGTTATATAAACTATATGTACTTTGTCAAGTCAGAAACTCTCTTTCCCCCAGCGCTACGATCTTAGAATCGTCAGAAAACGGGCGATTGTCATTTGAGATCCAGCTTTCATACCCGATACGTTAGCTTTTGCGTTTAGTTCATAAATTTTTGTATATATCTCTTTTTTTTCAGGGTTCTCGGCGGCCTCCCTATCACTGCGCGCCCAAAAGAAGTTGGCCTCGCGCTTCGTCACGCGGGGATCTGTGCGATTGGTGAGCCCGGCGGCCGCGCGACTCCTCGACCGTTTCTATGAGGTGCTGGAGCGGCACTACACGAAGAAGGTGGCGGAGAAGGTAGATTTTATCTAGATTTTTTAAACTCATTCCCCTGTCGTCTATATTTTGTTTCTATCCCTTTATCGTGCGTGATCGAGCGCGTTTCTCTCTATCTACATCTTCGTACTTTTCGGATTTGGGAGCAAAACGTAGATACTCTGCTTTTTCTCTCCTATGATACCTTTCTAAGAAAACTTATGAAAATCCTCATTTTTTAGAAATCGCCGCAGTTTTGTATCTTTATTTTTTTGGAAATGATATTTGCTCTGTATCTCCCTTTTTATCGTGTTTAAAAAAATCATAATTTCTGTCTTTTTTTCCGGGTTATATAAGACAGCGTGACTTTTTATTTTTATTTAAGCTCCTTTTTCTTCCAGACGACAAAGAACATTGTGAAGATCATCGTGAAGCTGGCCCTCGTCGCCAAGTCGGGCAGCCTGGCCGAGCACGAGCAGGGCCTGCTCCGAAGTGCCACCCAACAACTCCACACCCTCTCCCTGACGATCGCCAGCTTTTACAGGGTAAATTTTAAACCTGATTTTCTCATTTTTTTTTTTAGTTAACAGGCTCCTACGAGCCGCTATTTATGGAGAAGCTGGTGCGTGAAGTGAAGAAGGCGCTCGAGCCGGTCGTCGGGCTGCACTTGAGCGACAAGAGCGAGAAGCGGTTGGCCCAGATCTTTGAGGTTTGTTGGTTTTATCGTTTATTTATATGCTAACCATATTCAAAATCTTTTGCCTGTCCTTTTAGTAATATTAGTATTGTTAAAAACAAGTTTTGAGCAGGAAGACGTTTTGGAAATGGGGGAAAGTCGAAATATTGGGGATTTTATTTCGAAAAACGAATTTTCGACGGCGTTCAAAGGTTTATCATTTAGACGCTGGAAGACCCGGAGTTCTACCACGCGCTGTTCAGCACCCGCGGCGCCCTGTACGACGCGCTGCCGGGGATCGTCGACGAGCTCGAGGCGATGGTCGAACAGAAGGAGATTTGAATTTTTTTATGCTGATTTGCGATGTATTTGTGTGTGTGCCTGCTGCGGATTTTGTATATTTTGTGCTGTGTATAAAGCGTTTGAAAGGAATTTTGCTAATTGTTTTTGTAACAGGAAATGTTTCCGATTTTGCAAGTTTTCAAGCTATTAAATTTCAAATTTGCCACCGTGTCAGGCATGCCAATTACCATTTTTGTATCGGAATCTTTTGTTTTTTGGAATTGATCTTCTTTCGCATTTTGACGCGCCTCGCGCCGTCTTCCGCAAGGTTTCTCGCCCACTTTCCGCGCGACTTCTGCTCCTCCCCGGCGGCCATGTTCAGCGTGGCCCGGCCGCTTTCGCCGCGCGTAATCTATGGCGGTAGCCTGGAGGGTTTGCCGGTTCGTTTTTGAGCAGCGGCTTTCGACTCCAGAACTTCAGAACACCCAAATCGTCGCGAGATGCCCATCATTGGCCGCCCAGCGAAATGCCGGCTCGGGCTCGCCGGGAGCGACGGTGAGTTTTCGCGCAAAAAAACGCTCTGATCGTCTAGAAACGTAGAAATAAATATAAAACGCCATCTAAAACAAGTGTAATCTAGCTAAATTTAGATACACAACTCGCCGAAACCCAGCGACGACACCCTGCCCAAGCCGCTGAAGCTGGACGTCTGCGATTTGATGGGCTTCCGGCCGTTCGAGGTGGCGAATCACTACAAATACAAACGTCTAAACAACTAATTAAAATGCAGATAAGGTCATGAAATTTCCAGATGCCGCGCGCTGACATACCGGAGAAGAAGCCGGACGCGTCGGTGAAGCTCTACCGGCGCATCATCAGCTACGCCCAGCCCTGCGCCCTTTGCCAAAAGGCCGTCAAGGTGTGGTCTGAAAATAGCGTCAAACTAGCTGAATTTTTGTGGAAATATGGTCAATTTTGTAGCCTAAAACGCTACGCCATTTTTATCGCTGCCTTTTTAGACGAAAGCCCTGGTGGTCGTGCTCCCCTGCTCGCACATTTTACACCCGGAATGCGCCGACGAGGTAAAACGATCTAGACTTTTCTACAAAACCTAAATTTTAAGAATAGATTAGCATAAAGGCATAAAGATAGAAAAAATATATAGAAAAGCCCCGAAGCGACGCAAAGCTGCTTCATTCAGATGACGTTCAACCATCGCCCGTGCGCCCGGTGCGAGGAGCAGAAGAACCAGCGGAAGAGCCTCAGCTTCTACCTGCTGCTCATGTTCTGCTGCTTTTAGCCGTTTCGGTGTTGCTTCCTCTCGGTGCTCCCTCGCTCGTTCGGCCTTGCCTCTTCTCTCGCTTGTCGTCCAATTCGTTCCGAGTTCAGCTACAGGGACTCGGAAGTATCAGCACAAATTTGAATATGTTTTTGGTTTAATTCGCTTTAAAAACCGTCAAATACTTCCGGGCCCCTTTCAAAGCTTTCACTTCTCTATGCCTTCAATTTTTCTGAATTACCTGTTCCTTATACGCAGCACCCCAAATTTACGCATTCGCTTCAAGAATAAACGTTACATTAAAACTGTACCACCAAAATTAAGTCTACGCTTCCAGAGTAAGTTGATATTAAATGCCATCAACTTCCGAATAAAGTACTTTGAAGGGCCCCATTTTCTCCTTAACAATACACCCATTCGACAATAAGAAGTTTTATCAGGCAACAAATCGCAACGTGATCAACACGTACAAGCAACAGAAAAGCGAAAGACAATGCAACAAATAATAGACAATTAGCGACAATGAGATCAATGCGAACGGGGGGAGAGTGAATGGGGGATGGGTGGGTGGCCGGGGAAAATGAAGAAGGCGCCCCTTGTTTTTACGTGTGCCGCTTGAACCAGGCGATCAGCTCGTCGAGGTTGCTGAAGAGGCGCTTCCGGAAGCTAGAAAAAAAATATATATTAAGTTTTAATGGTTCTTTTGCATTATCGGTGGAGCCCTGAACCCCCCCTCCCCTAATATAATAGCCAGCATTCCGATGTTTCAAAATTGGCCAAAATTTCACGAGGAAAACTGTCTAGAAAATTGCAGCAGGTATAAAAATTCAATTCTAAGCGAAAAGCCATATTTTGTAAGGTCTTAAATAAAATTTGTAAAGTTCTGAATGTAGAATAGAAAACCGGGTAGAAACACTTGTCCTATTTATCCAATAATTGGGACAAAACGAATGCAAAAATTGATTGAAGTATAACTTTGTAATTAAAAAAATGATACCATAGCTTGTTGGCGGTGATGGTGATCGACTCGAGGTGTGCCTTATCCCTGTACCAGCCCAGCATGAATTTGCCCGGGTAGGTGGCCGAGACGGCGAAGCGGTATCTAAAAAATATGATTTCATTAACAATAAAAATTCTTACTGCGTCACTTGCGGGTCGGAGCAGTAGGCATGGTAGAGCAGGTCCTCGAACTCGGCAAATTCGGAGCCTTCCTAGAAAATTCGAAATTTTCAAGAATACAAAAAAAATCGCTTACAATGGTAACGTTGCTGTAGTACTTGTGGTTGACGATTTGGCGGGCCAACATGGCGCGGGGCTCCATGTAGAGCACGCGGACCTCTTCGAGATCATCGAAGATCTCCTTCCTGGAAAGGGAATTGAGAAGTGTTTTACACTAGTTGAAAAAACATTTTAGCGATAGTTCAAGTGGAAAATCAACCTGAGAAACTTAGAGCGATTTTAAAATCCGCTTTTGTCGAAAAATCGCCAGAATTAGTCAAAAATCACCATATTTAGACCTATAATAAAATTTGTGCATCTTTCGGGCAGAGAAATAGTAAGTAAAGATGCACAAAAATTCCTGCGATTTCTGTCTAATTATCGATTTTCTTAAAATTAGCACTTGCGTTTTTTAGTTTTTCTAAACCCAAACCAGAAATTTGAGTCCAATAAGTGAAAAATTATTTTTATTTATTAGGAAACTCGTATTCTAACGAAAAAGGAAAGAACGCAAAGAGAAGCCGCCGCAGTAAAAACGCGTACCCAATTCTCAACTTGCGGCCGAGGGCGATTGGCTGGCGGCCCTCTTTGCCCGATTCGTGAATTTCTCGCTTCGCGTATACGTCTTCGGCCACCTTCCATAGCAGGTAAAGCATGTTCGGGCTTTCGCTCGGGCAGAAAATGCCCTCACCCTGAAAAAAATAATTCCCCAACACAAGCTAACAAGGAGTGCCTTTTGAGTGTCATCGGCAAATCCCTTCGAGACCTAGCTCATTCGATAGAGAATTGAATTCTGAACAACCTCTCGGCGTCCATTTTTGCAGAACGCCTTTCTTTGATTTTATAAAATTAAAAAACTACAAAGATAATTTATGCGTCTACGTCGACACGTTGCTGCCCCGAGGGGGCCCCCAAGGGGAAGAGGCCCTCCGGCCCCTTCTTCCCACCGCTAGACGTGGCACAGTGGCTAGAGCGTCGGTCTTCCAAACTTTTTTTGCTTCGGGTTGCTAGTTCGATTCCGTTATTGGTAATTACTTTTGCTTTTTGTTTTTTTAAAACACTTTTGTGACTTTCAGAGCATTTTAAGAATCTGAATAATGGAAATTGGCCGTCACAGTCCCAGAGAAACTTTTGACCAGAGAAATGTCCTGATTTCTTGTCCTGGCCCAACGTGGAAACGTTGCTAATGCCTCCACCATGACCCCGAAATGCCCAAAAGGTGTGGAAATATCATCAAGGTTCAAAACGCAAAAGGAAACACGCATAAAAGAACCGAACCTTCAACCAAAGGCAAAAAGAAACTTCGTGGGCCGATGCGTTAACCGCTGCGCCATCGGCGATCCTCGGTGTGGGCGCACCCGTGGGCTCTTCACCTAGGGCTGCTGGGCGCTTGTCTGGCGACATCAACCGAGGAACTATGGTATTTTCGAACTCTAGTTTTTTAATTTTATAAAATCAGGAAAAGCCATTCTGCAAAAATGAACGACGAGGGGTTGTTCAGAATTCAATTCTCTATCGAATGAGCTAGTTCTCGAAGGGATTTGCCGATGACACCCAAAAGGCACTCCTTGTAAGTAGAACGCACCACCAGCATCGTGGACAACGTCTTCTTGGCCGTCGGCAGGATGACGTTGTGGTACATGGGATGGTCGATCGCGCGGCGGATGAGGCGCTGAAGAGAATAAAGTTAGTAAAATCTGAACCAGGTCTCGTACCTTATTCAATGCTTTTTCTTCTTGCGGTTCCGACATCACCGACTGCCCCGTGGCCCTGTCGGCCTCCGCGCGCTCCTGGTCGAAGAACTGATCAAGCAACGGCTCCTTTTGCAAATCATCTTTCCTAAAGAAACACATTATTTTTCAACTGTTCCTGGGCATCAAAATTTGATTTTTTCGATCCAAAATGACGAAATTTTTGACTTTTTCAAAAAATTTCGAGTTTTTCTACCTCAAGTAAAAAGCAAAATTAAAACCATACAAACAATGTAAAAACCATCTATGGTCCGTTCCCAGGTCAACCAAGTTTTAAAGTTCGGAAAGTTTTAAAATCTAGTAGTTTTTGTTTACCCCACATTTTTTTGTTAGGCATGCATCTAGAGAAAAAGTATTCTTTGGTACGCCGATAATGATTCCGCATCCGGTATTTGAAAAGGACCAACTTGCAGCTAAGCATGACGCTGAAGCGATCCGGCTCGACTTCCGTTATGCGTCCGTAGACGGCTTGGTTGATGGCAGCGCGCTCGCGTGGATGTCGGAGGTTGGTGGTGTCCGAGCACAGCGCTGGGATGGGGATGAAGCCGGTGATGCCGTTGTCGAGCACGACCTAAAAGCGTGATAAATAGGTAGCGGCATTATCCTGCAAGCAGATCAAATTTCGAGATTGATTTGCGCCTAGCCTGTTATAACCCTCATAGAGCTGTTAAAAATCGTTATAAAGCGGACATCGTTACCTTGACGCCGCTCGGCTTTCCGGGACAAGTGCTCACGATGTGTTCGCAGACGTCGAGCCGGTCGGCGGCGCTGAAGTCGCAGCACCACGGGCACGACCAGCCGTTTCCGTCACGGCTTAGCTAAAAGAAGAAAGTTTCAAATAAAATTACGAAAAAATACCTCAGCTTGGCGAGACTCCGGATCGTCGACCTTGCGGTAGGCGTAGCCGCAAACCTTGGCAGTGACGAGCTTGCCGATGTAGAGCGTCTGCGGGGTGACAGCGGTCAGCATGCTGAAGAGCTCCTAAAAATAAAAAAAAAATGGAATAAAACCGATATCAACAGACTTTGTCGGAATATTCCATCATCGGCTCGCGTGTGTCCTTGAACCGATCGCGGAGTTCGTTGCGCAGATCGTGCAACGTCACTACCTAAAGAAAGAATAGTTTTTCCGTTCTCGTGCATTATCGTAAGAGTCCGTAAGTGAACGATATTCTTAGAAATGTGATAGCAAGTGTTTTAATAGTAGTTTTGCCAATTCGCTGCACCTCAATTAAAAAAATATAGAAAAATTCGAAAGAGGCCAAAAAAATATAGAAATTTCCGCCGACAATGTCGATTTTTTTATTTATTTTGTAGCTACGCCTTCGTACGTGAGTTAATGAAAAAGTGTAGAAACGGCCGCTAATTAGATTAGGATAATTAATTCCTAAGAAAAACATTACTCGTCCTATATAACGCTAGAGCCAGGTGTTTTTTTTAAAAAGCCAAAATTTTACCTTATTCGCATGCCGGTCCGGAATTGCGTCATGGAAAGCTTCGGGGTCGAATTCCTCCAGCAGATGGGGCCGCTAAAATTCGAAAATTGTTTCACTGAAAACCCCTACCTTTCTTAGCACTTCAAAAGCCGCCGTCAAATCGGCGACTTCGACGTCGAGGGTATCGTTAATCACCTTGCGCCCCCATTCGTACGCCTCGGGGTGGATGCGGGTCGCGTCGAACTCGTCGCAGGCCAGCTCGAGCCGTTGTAGCTGAAATAATCAGTCAATTGCCACAAAAAGAGGCCATACCTGCTCTTGGTCAAACTTGAAGAATCCAGCACAGTTCATGAACACCTTCGGGCCGATCTGGCAGGAGAGCACGAGGTCGGCACGTGACTAAAAAAAGATATCATTTATGTGGACATCGATTTACTCTCAGGGTGTCACAATTTGATGCAGTCGAAACCTTCAGGGAAATGCCTCAAATACGATGCCCAAAATTTCTCTAGCTGATTTTCGACATAAGGAAGATCGATTCCAAGCTACAGTTTCGAATTCTTAGTTTTCTATTCATAGTAATTTTCAATATCTATTTTTCCAAAGCCCTATTGAAATCGACAAAAACACACCTGGACCAACCCGTCAATCTGTCGGCTTCGCAACAACCGCCGAGCCTTACGCGGGCCGAGACCGGCAATGTATTGGGGCGCGTTCTGGAGGTAGGCGTGCGTGATGCACCGGTTCAAGTCGAGGCCGATGTCGCAGATGCGGTAGATGAACTCGGTGTCGATGGCGAGCCGAAGACGCTCTTGGTCTAACTGAAAGAGAAAAAATGTACATGAATACCCTAAATAATACCTCTTTTTGTAGCGGGTGAAGTGGGACGCAGAGGATGTCACCATCCTCATTGCACAACTGTGTCAGCGCGAGCGCCGGGTCGATCGCGTAGCGGCCGAGGAATACGCCCTGGCGGAGCAGCACCGGGTAGTCGGGGAATTCTTCCTGCAGAGAGACAAATTGATAGAAAATCAAGCAAAGAACCTTGGCTGCTGCAGACATCGCAAAGACCTTGGCGTAGTTGTTCGGCAAAATGTAGATTTTTGGGAGCAGCGGGTTTTGACAGAAGGCTTCCTAAAAATATAAATTAACTACATTTAAAAAACCACTCACGATAATGTCCTTCTGGAGCCGTGTAGCGGCCACACTCTCGCCTGCGATAACGAGCAGCGCGGGGCGGTGCTTCAGTAGAAACGTGTCGAGCTTCTTCAACGCGGCCGCCTAAAATATCAAAATCATCAATCGTAAATGCCCAAAAAAACCTTTGTTGTTGCGTCATAATCTCTCCGCGGGTTAGCCGAACGTAGAAACGAGCCGCCGACCGGTGCCCCTCGCTTCATCAGGTGGTCGAGCCGGATGTGGTCCAGGACCAGGCCTTCCTGAAAAAAGGATTTTGGTGATGAATTCTCAGAATTACCATGTCAACAGCCACTCCAAACGGTACTTCTTTCCAATCCGGGGAGTACGTCAGTACTACGACCTGAATAAGGGTTTTTTTTATTATAGTTGATTCTATGAATGTGGCTTTTCGTGTCCGGAGAATTCATAAGTGTTTTTAAGGTGCAAATCATATTTTGAGCATTTCCGGAAAGCTTAAGATAAAGAAAAGCGTCTGCGCCGAGCCGAGACCACTTCCACCACTTCCAGAAGCAGAAAAGTAAAGTTTCCGCAGCTAAGAAAACCCACCCGATCCTGTTGCACATCGTCCGAATCTCCGAGCACACCGTCGGGCTTGAATGGGCCGATTGAGAGCTCTTCGAACATCTGCAGCCCGATTGCCTAAAATACCTATTACAAAAATTACAAAAAATGGCACCTCGAGAACGGATTTGGTGGCTTTCTCCTTCAAATCGTCGTACGTCTCCTTTTCGAGCTTCGGCAGCAGCGAGCGGACCATCGCCTGGACGACCTGGTCCCGCAAGGCGTTCCACTCGAAGGCCGCGTTGCCATAGCCTTCCTAAAAAAACTTTTTTTTACAGCTCAACGCTGAAAAACTGACACTTCGGAAGACGCCGTTGTCGATGATGGCGGCAGCCAGGTCATGGTCGTCGAGCGTGATCTTCAGCTCGATGAGCTTGTCGCGGTGGGCCTGAAAATGCGAAAAAACAAAATTATTAAGGCGATATCTTTTTACAAAAGCATATTAGCGACGTAGATTTTTCGGAAGGCAGATTGTCGAGAATCAGAACTGCGAAAAAAATTTTCTTCCGCAAGTCTATTTTCTTTCCGATTCCGAAAAGCGGTATATGGACGAAACAAAGTTTTCAAAACCAACCAATGCAAGATACAGGAACTGATCATCCGTGAACTCCTTGATCGGCTTGTTCAGGTAGCGATACCGGAAAATCGGGTGATCCTCGTCGATGATGACGCAGCCCTGTTTCGTTGGCCAGCAGACGACGTTGGCGTGTTCGCGGTACCGGGAGCGCAACGTGGAGACGACCTAAATCAAGGGGTAGATTTAAGCTACAAAGGGAATTTTTTATTATCTAAATTTTTATTTTAAAAACACGTTTCAAGCGAAAACGAACCCGTGGCTCTTGTGCAAATTCCATGGCGAGCACATATACCGCATCTTTCAGTGCGTCTACAGCGGGTCGGTCTTGAATCAGCTGATAGGCGACCTCGTGCGGGTCAGCCTGAAAGCTTATGAAAAGAAGTGGAAGCAGTACATTTTCTGGGTGGACATCCTCCTGCGCCGAATCGAAGATCAAGTTGGTGGCAAATTGTTCTGCGGAGAGCCCGAAGCGTTGGGCCAGCTTGCCCAGCCCATCTGCGACGAGTTTCTAGAAAAAAAAGAAACTCCAAAAAAATTAAATAAATACCCGATAGCGGCTCTGGCGGACGACCTTCTTGAACTTGTGCACGGCCAGCTCCGGCTCGGCTTCTTCGCGGTCCTCTTCGGTGAGCCGCTTCTCGGACATGTTGTAGAGATCCTCATCTAAATATTGGATGAATAGACACGCGTCTAAAAGATACCATAGTGAAAATGAAGCCAGTTGGCAAAGTCGTCCAGTTCTTCGACGGAGCCAAGTCGTTCGATGCTAAACGGCAAAGTAAAAAGCCCAGTTTTCAAGCGTTACTTCCACACATCTTCATGTTTTAGGGTGCGGCGGGAGATGAGCTTGTGATCGTCTTGATAGTTCTTCAAGCGTTCGACCAGGGCTTTCAGCTAAAAGAAAATTTAGGGAAAAATTTGAAAGTTTACCTTGTCCCTCCTTTCGCTGAGCGCCATCCAGGCGAGGTCGGCCTCCAGAATGCGCCAAACATGTTCATTCGCCAAGACGCCGAGTGACTCCTTGCGGTAGGTGTAGATGAAGGGCGGCTAAATTGATCATAAAAAAGTAGGTTCTTTGGCGTTATCGGGGGGTTCGGGATACCAACCCTTTCCGAGATATCTTTTTTATAATCTAGAAAGTACTAGGATTAGAGGAAATCTTACGAAATTTTGTCAAAAAAATGACAATTCGACAAAAATTCTATTCTACGTCAATAGACATCTTTAGATTTACAGGATAGCATTCGTCCCCTGCGATAACGGGAAAGCATCAAGAACCAAAATCACGAAATCACCTCGAAAAAATTGACGCGGATGTCGTAGAGCACGTTGATGATACCATCAAGCAGCGTCAGCACACGACCATTCTCGTCGACTTGGATGCGGTTGAGGCGGTTTTCGTACGGGGTGAAGCCGATGCCCTCGTTGAAGTACTTCTCCCAGATCCAGTTCGCCTCTGCGGACAGTTCGGCGTCGTCGGCCTCTTTCACCGGAATGCGGCGTATTTGGTATCTAAACCAAAAGCTAAATGTTTCTTGGATCAAACCCAACCTTTCAGGAACGTCCTGCATAATGATCCGCTTATCCTCCAACGCCTGCCGGTCTTCACTCGCCATTGTTTCCGGTTCCTAAACAAGAGATTCGCTTTAAAACCAAATAAAACCTTAGCAACTGGTGATTGGTGCTCATCTTCCTCCTCGCCATCGCTGATCAACTCGCCGTCCTCGAACAAGCTCATCCCGTTGAGATCGTCGACGCCGAAGACAGCGCGACATTCGTCAAGGGCTCTAAACCAGAAATGAAAGATTGTTGGTAATTTTTACATCGTATCCAGTCCGTTGGTCGCTCTGGAGCGCCGGCGGCGAACACGCTGACGGTCTTCGATAAAGTCGTCTTCACTTGATTCCTCGGAGCAGCCGTCGATGAGCGTGTTTGAGCCGAACCGGTTGCGCTCGTTGGAGCGGCGTGCGTCTTCTTCATCGACATCTCCGCCCTAAAACGTGAGATGTTCGTGTTTACGAGAGGGGAATCACTTTTAATTTAATTGATACATGGCTTTTAACAAAAGATAAGATGTTTTCAACACAAAAATTCTTTAAAAACCGCTGCGGTGAGTTTTTCGACTGTACCAAGCCCTCGTAAAACCTGTTTAGGCATTACGGAAGCATTTCACATAATTCTATAAATATTACATTGCCAAACAGGTCGCGCTTGATCCGGTCACGATCGTCCTCATCCTCCGAGTCCTCCTCTTGCACGACACGCGAGCGCTTCTTCAGCTTGGCGCCGTAGTTCTCGTCGAGCAGCGCCAAGTCTTCGTCGTCCAGCTCATCGTCCGTCGAGCTTTCGCGCCTTCGATCTTCATCCCGTTCCTCGAGCCGTCTCGTCGTCGCTGGCGATGAAGTCGCCCATTTCCTCGCGGGCGGCCTCGTCCACTTCTTCGCCTCGCTGCCACTAAAAAAGGGGCAATATATTGCATAGGCAATTTATTTTATGGCTTTTCTGCATCTGCGAAGAGTAGGTGTGTGCAATAAACTCATTTTAACCTTTTAAAACAACGAAACTACACAGGAGAAGCTGAAAAAGCCGGTATTGGGGTAAAAACCGCGCCACTGACGATTTCCAAGAGGAACATCAAACCCTCAAAACAATGTATGGTACTATTGAAGTTGGGGGGGGCAAAATTTTTTTTGGGTCATTTTTGGGCTAATTGGTCAGTTTTTCGTGGCTAATCCAGCGCAATACTCAACTCCTAAGCTAAGCTAAGCCGAAGTACAGTTAAGTTGAGCTTGAACAAAGCTAAGTCAAAGCCAAAGCAATGATGCTGTGGCGAAGCCAAGCTAAGGACCTGGTACTAAGGCTTAGGCTAAGCATAGGCCTAAGCCTAGGTTAAACTAGTTCTAAGCCTAGCCTAAGTCAAGCTTAAGCCTAAGCCAAGCCAATACTAAGCTAAGCTAAGCCTAAGCCAGAGAAAAACTGACCAATTAGCCCAAAAATGACCCAAAAAATTTTGCCCCCCCAACTTCAATAGTACCCAATGTATTTTCATGGCAAAGGGAAAAAGTAGAGTTATAAAGCGACTTTTTATAGCGCTTTGACCTTTGGCGCTTTTTCGACTACCCCGCGGTCTCGAGGCGTAACTTTTGAAACTTTGGAAAGAAATTTACCTCGAGTCTATGCGCTCGCGGCTCTTCATGATCTTCATTTTCTTGACGGGCCGCTCGGCATCCATCTCCATGGAGCTGTCGCTCCGGTCGGATTCCTCCGCCGAATCCTCCAACAAGCCGTGGGGCATTTGTTGTAGGTTCTAAATTAGAGATTACCTTCTCGTTGTCAGAAAATGAAAAACTCAGCGGAAAAAAGCGTTGGAAGGCCGCTACAACT
Source organism: Mesorhabditis sp. LJ9110 (assembly GCA_038088335.1). Classification (NCBI taxonomy): domain Eukaryota; kingdom Metazoa; phylum Nematoda; class Chromadorea; order Rhabditida; family Rhabditidae; genus Mesorhabditis; species Mesorhabditis sp. LJ9110. The sequence continues at coordinate 165,069 of JBBGBA010000216.1, read as the reverse complement.
AAACAAATGATAAATCTGTGATCGCGTAAATAAATTATCGACCGAACACAAAATTTTCAGATCCCAGGTATTTACGCCCAAAAATCCAAGAGCTCCCCCGATTTTCAGAGTCCTGTGACGAATTATCCGTCAAGTGGAATGTTTCGGAATCCGTCATTTGGAATGTTCTGAAATACCCCCTTTTTATCAAAATTGTCGTTTTTCCTGCAAAACAGTCAGAATTCGTGAATTTCGACTTTTTTGTTGCCAAATCGACGGTTTTTCGACATTTGAGTGTTTGAAGTTGGTAGATCGGCCTAGAAATGGCCAAGAGCGATCTGGCCCAAATACCGCCCTTTCTGGCGTCTCATGCGTAGTGTCTTAGTTTTGGAAGCTAAAAGTAAGCTAAGTTTATTACACAAAAACACGTCGCAGATGTAATAAGAAAATAAAGACAAGTTTTCGCGTGTTTGAGATGGCTTATTTGATTCCGCTCCACTTCTCCTCCTCGTTTCTTCACCAATATAGATTGTAGGTATATTTTCTGCAGCTTTCTGATCTTTCCGCTAGCTCCTAGCACAGTGCATCAATTCTCCACCACTTTCGTATATTCGCCGCCGCCTTGCTGGCTTTTCGAAACTCGTGGGTGCTGGGGAGCGGACTAGCCCGGCCCGACGAGCCTACGCGAGGCCAGAATGAGGGAGAGGGCCTGTTTTTCAGTCATTGAACGAACAAACGATTAGGCTATCAACGAAAAACAGTTTAGAAAAGAAATAGAAGAGTTTCAAAACTTGTATTATAAAATTGCCTGCTTTTCTGGTAATTCTTGGATGAAAAATCATCTTTTCCGCTTTGTAAGACCGTTTTCCGCGTTTTTTTTATTGAACAGTGGTTTAGCGATTTATTTAAAGTCTCCGGCAAGTTCGAATGAAATTCATGAAGAGTTAGTTATCACATTTCGAGCGTCCACCAACTCGATTCCCCTTATTTTGCCACAACTCGTAGGTGCCCATGTCGAAGGGGTCGCCGTTCACGTAGCTGTACGGGATTTGGCGGTGGATGATGGCCCGGCAGTTCTAAAAAGACGTCTTATACTACTTTGGGCTCATTTTCGTGGCACTCACCCGGCGTTTCCATTCTGGCGAATCATTTGCCACACAATTGTGCAGGACTTGTAGGTAGTTTTCCGGGAAATCCTAGGGAGTAGAAATTATTTACTAGTATGCTATCGTATTAAGTAAAAGTATATTATTAAAAGTAGAGTAGTAGACTTATTTTCAAAGTGAAGTTACGAGAATTTCGAAGTAAAGAAATTACCCCAATCTCGACGTCCCCTCCTGAAATGCTGTATTTTCCATCTTCTCCCGTAAAATCGGTGCCCAAGTGGTCGTCCTCCTTGAAGAGGTCGTGCTCCATTAGCTTGACCTCGACGCCGGCGATCGGCGTGCCGTTGCATTTCAGCTGGCCCTAGAGGTTCGGCTTTTTGTTTTTTAGAAATTACTCCACCATAACTGTCAGTTTATAGCGATGGATTATCGCCGAGGAAAACGGGATGGCCAGTAGTAAGAATAGGGCGATGAATTTCATCGAACAAAGCATTTTGCGAATCGCAAGAACTTCCAGAAATCGACGGTCGTCTACGGTTCTGCATAGAGTTGAATAAAATTGAGTTTAATGCGTTTTGGATTGGGTTTTGGACAGTCTGCTGAATGGGTTTCGGTTTTCTGAGGATCTTGAAAGCTAGATAATACGAAATCGGTCGCTTCGTCGGGGAAAATGTTTTTTTTTTCGAAGTGCAGATTCGAAAAGCGAAAAAAATCCAATTTTTTTGATGAATCATTTTTGATTTTTATCCATTCTTAGGTTCTTATAAAAGATTTAATAACCTTTCAAAGGCGTTAAAAGCAAAGTCATGAAATTCCGCTATAGTCTGTGTTTTATTAGAATTCATGGCTTTTTAGTTGTAGTGGGCTGGTCGCTAGACGTTGTGTTGGTTTGGCCACTAAATCCACCCTGCGTCGGCACGCACCAGACGACTCCTTTTGTATACTGAAAAGAAAAATATCGTTGTCTAAAGCAAATTTCAGGCCTTCAAGCAGTCCCATTATATTACTGACCTTACTGGGCCAAAGCTCCTCCAGCCCAAAATTGTATGGAACGGCGCCTGGGGCTACGGCTTCGTGGGGCAGCTCATATTTAAACCAGATGCAACGCTGGAAAGCTTGATTTTTCGAGGTGTAGTTTGTAAAATGTTTAAAACGCTTTAAAAAGCTTATTTTTCTGATATTTGGGCGCTTACCCGATCCCCATAGCAATCATGAATGATGTCGATGCTGACGGTTTGCTAAAAAATTATCATACAGGTGGCTCCGCTAAAAAATCACTGCCCCCTCTAACTAAGTCGACGTATAAGTATCGGATCCGAATGAAAGTTACACCAAGCTCTTGAAACGGCGAGTTTTCATCAAATTTCAAAACCAGGTTTTTATTTCAATGAGCTATTTTACAAGCCATTTGCACAATGTTTTTGGTAAAATAAAACTATATTTAACTGGAAAAAACCATCTAAAAACATGAAAATTTTTCCAAAAAGTCGAAATATTGTTCAGAAAATCATTTTTTTGTTAAAATGGTAAAAATTTGGTAAAATGTGTCTTTTGGTGAAAAATCGATAGTTTTTTGTATTTTTTTTAGTCAAATCTTGTAATTTTTTGACGATTAGGGATAGTAAAAAAACAGCTCAGACACTTCCGCTATTTATATTGAAAAAACTTGGCTTCTAAGAAAAAATCTGCCCCGGTTAATGCAAAAGAACCGATCTACGTATTCCCAAGGCTTCGCGCCGCGCCTAATGCGCGCGGAAAAAACGTCGAAGGTTCTCAAGCCGTTCAGTCTATCATCCATACCATGCCAGCTGTAGGAAACGCCGTCAAGGTGAAGTTGCCATTCGCGTCCGTGTGGTCGACTCCGATGGGTTGATCCGGGGAGGAAGAACCGGTGCTGCATCAACTTCACCTCAAGACCCGCCCTCGGCGCCCCCTCGCATTTTATTTGGCCCTAAAAGTTGAGTAAATTTCATGGCATAAGCTGTTTCACCATAACTCTCACACAGCCATCACATTTTGGGAGAACCTGGGAAAACGCTGATGAGAGTAGGGCTAAGAAAAACGCTTTGGCAAGTAGGAGGGCCATGATATGAGAGAAACTTGAACTTGAACCTTCAGTAAAACTTCCAGAAACCGAAAAAGAGCCCAAATTATGCGGAATCCATGTATAAAATTGAATTTTTTATGTTTTATCGGCTTTTTTTCAAATAAAATTTGATTGTTTTGGATCGTAAAGCGTGGGGCACTTCTGTATAATCACGAAAAAGTGATTCGTGTGTAAAACTGCTTTTTTACGGCACTTTCGCGCATTATCGGAAATGTCTAAAAATTCGAGATTTTGGCCGAAAGGAGTCCATTTTCTGTCGAAAAATCGATATTTTTTTGTTGGGAAATTTGTAAAGTTTTTGTGATTGATCATAATCGGGAGCAGTTAAAAAAACAGTACGAAGATTTTTCTCAAAAACCTTTGCCGTCTAAATCAGCTTTTTTTGCAAACAAATTATTTTTCAAAAACCCAAGCTTTATCTCCATAAATGAACAGCAAACCGTTCTGAAGGGCTATTTTCCGAAGCCCTTAAAAATCAAGGCAGAAAAACAAGCAAAATTTCAGCATAATTTATACAACAGTACTGTAATTTTGGGAGTTACTTTCACGACTCGTCGCACAGAATCCCGCCTTCGACCTTGTTGCCCTAAAAAATATGACAACAAAATTTATTTTTATGCTTTTATATTCAAAACCATAGTAAAATATGCCATAAAAATGGTCTAAGTTTCACTTCGGGTCGTAGGGAATGGCTGGGAAAAATTTTGCTTCGTTCCCCGCTGACAGCCCAGGGCGGTAGTCCTTACCGGATTCCTCCACAGCTCCAGGGTTCCCAGGTCGTAATGGCCGTTGGTGTAGGCAGCGGGTACTGGATGTTTGATCGTCGCTGTGCAGATCTAGAAAAGGCAGGCTTCGGCTGCTTATTAAACGGCTTCATTTTCAGCTTTGCGGCTTCGCTTAAGAAGCTTCAAATGACCTAGCACCTACCCTTGGTCCCGGGGGCTTCGTCGTGCACCGATGGACGATTTCAATGTAGTTGGCTGGTGGGCCCTGTAAGGTATGAAGGTACAGTCCCTGATCCACGCATAGCGGTGGCGTTGCCTCAATGGATTGGGCTGACGCAACGTGACCGCTACGCATACTTCATGAACTGCTTGCTTTTTTCTGTGCTTCTTGAAGGAACGGACTCAATTCGGCGGCTATTGCTTCGTTTTTCTCCTACCGGTATTTCATAATCGTTTGTCGAGATCGCAAATTTCCCATCCAGCTCGGTGACGTCGGTGCCCAAGTCGTCGTCCCCGTATAGATCATCCTCAAACAGCTTCACCTGGACCCCAGCCATCGCGGTCCCGTTGCAGTTCAGTTGGCCCTCAAAATTGAGCACATTTTAGTGGAGTACCTACTAAAATACGAGAAAGATAAGCTATACGGAGGACGGCTATAATGTCAGAGAAACGTACAGTAGCGTAGCACCTACCGAAACCGCCAGATTGTAGTACGGCCAGATGGCCGTGCAAAACGGGAGGGCCAGCAGAGCGAAGGGGATTGTCGTGGCGGTTGGGGAAAACATTCTAAAACATGGGTCTAAAAAATGAATTCGTAGTTTTTGAAAAAATGGCGAAAACTCGAGAAGCAACTTCCCTCAAGATCCAGAAATTCGAAGTTGGGTCGTGTATCAGATTGACTAGGAATGAAGACGGTGCTGTTTAGTTTCTCTCTCTCTCTCTCTCTCTCTCTCTCTCTCTCTCTCTCTCTCTCTTCCTCGTTCTCCCTCCTTCTCTCCTTCTCACACTCTCTATCTCTCTCTATCTCGCTCTTTTATCTCTCACTCTTTCTCTCTCTCTCTCTCTCTCTCTCTCTCCCTCTCTCCCTCTCTCCTTTCTCCTTCTCCTCTCTCTCTCTCTCTCTCTCTCTCTCTCTCTCTTCGCTCTCTCTCTCTCTCCCTCTCTATTGCCGAACGATTCATTAATTCTGTATTTTTCTACTTTCCCATTTGATAAATTTATTAAATAACTGTTCTTGACGTTTTGGCTGTATCACAACGATTATCTGCAGTCATATTTGTTGTCCTGAAATGATTGGATACAAAATGCAACCCCTCGCCCCGATAACGGAAAAGCACCCGTTGAGGAACCTACCTTGTTGTTCCACAGCTCGACGGTGCCCAGGTCGAACAACTTTCCATTGTAGTACTGCCACGGGATTGTGTACTTGAACTTTGCCGGGCAGCCCTGTGGGATACAGATCCGCAAAATACCGACAGCAGAAAATGAATATAAAGAGAATACCGACAGTCAAGTTCCGGAACTGGAGAAATCCTAATAACCAAAATCCCGATAGCGAAAATCCCGACAACCGGACGAAAGCCGTTATCCTACTATATATAAAAAAATAGTGTCTGTGTGTGTGTGCCACTTTGCATCCACTTCCGTATCGTTGTTCCAGTTATATCTCAAGCGGGGAAGGGTCTTAGGCTACGTATGATACGCCATTAGGTGCGTAATCGTCTAGGGATGACTGCACACATAGCCTATCTTTTAAAATTATACATTTTCGATATTAAATTTAAGTTTTTGGGAAACTTCCTTTGTTAGGAAATAATTAGCATGGACCGGAAGTAGGGAGTAGGCTATATAAAGGGGTAGACGCGGTTGCTTTCCCACTTTTTGTCATCTGATTTCAGGAAAATGCTGCAAAGCGAAGAATAACAAAAGGACAAGATGGGGGCCAGGGTTGAAAAGTCGCGAAGCGGCTTTTCAACCCTGGTAGCGAAATAAAAATGTAATTTTTGGAGATTTTTGCTGTCGGGATTTGCAATGTCGATATTTTGTTGGTTGTCGAGAGTCGGGATTTTGCTAGACGATAATTCCTTGCCGGGATTTTGGCTGTCCAGCTTGCGGCTGTCGGGATTTTGCCCTGTCGATATTTTGCCGGTCTGGGTACGCATCCCAAATACCCGTAATCGAAATTTTTTTGAAGAAAAAACCCCCCACCGTCTGGCCGGGCAATTTCGGTACGCATCCGTGTACCACCCACACGTAGAACTTTACGCTGTCGCCTGGCGTCTCAATTGTAAAGGTACAGTATACACCTTGTATACGCATACCGGAACTTCGTAATCTTCGCCCGAGAGCGCGAATCTGCCATCGCTGCCGGTGCGGTCGGAGCCGAGAAAATCGTCCTCCACCGGGTCCTCCTCGTACACTTTCACATCCAAGCCGTTCATGGGCGCACCGTTGCATTTGAATTGTCCCTAGCATGATTAGAGTGTGAATCCAAGAGCGAGAAAAGATACAAAGCGAGAGAGAGAGAGAGAGAGTGGGAGAGAGAGAGAGATAGAGAGAGAGAGAGAGAGAGAGAGAGAGAAAGTGAAAGCCAGGGGGTTAGAGAGCTAGAAGCTGAGAGAGACGGCGATAGAGCGAGAGAGAGAGAGAGTGTGTGCGTGAGACAGATTCGTATAACATTACCTTACTAGGGAATGTTTTCGGGCGGACATCGGACCCAGATATGTGAGTATGTGCATCTTGTAGAGCTCGACGAGACGAATCGATTGATGTAACTTTTAGCTGTTGATACCTTATTTTAACAAAGTTACAACGGTTTAAAGTTTTTGGGATACCCATAGGTTTCCCACGCTCCAACCACCTGTCCTGGGTTGGCTTAGTAGTCGGCGTTTGGGGATAGAGACGAGGGTACGGATCCGCTCACGATTTTTTTTTTTTGCTTTTGGCCGAAAACCTTTTCGCACCCCCCGGGGCTTCCAATAACTTTTTAAAATTTTTATTTTTAGCACGTTTTAGAACATTATTCCCAAAAACAAGCATAAGGGAACACAAGATTTTTCGAGCTGAAGTCATCAACATTGGCTGTGCTTGCAAAAAAAACCACTCAAACCGTCACCCATTTTGGAGAAGTCCTGAAAAACAAAAAAAAACTTTAAAAGTTATTTAAACCTTCGGGTGCAAAAAGGGAAACTCAATCAGACTAAAAATCAATGATTGTCTGTCGGTCGATGCCCAATTATTTGGTCCGATGTCCGCCCGAAAACATTCCCTAGTTAATCGAGTATTGATACTTGGGTGCGATGATGGCGGTACCCGGGAGCCAATTGGGGATGACCACGGAGTTAAATGTAGATGGCGACCATCAGACCGAAAAACGCCATTTTTGAAGGAATAGCGGACTGATGGACCCGAAGCCGGCCTCGAAAACACTTTTTTCGTGCAAGCTTCGATAGATGGATGGGAAGCCTGATCGTTGATCGCTCGCAAAGCCCGCATTTTTCTGGTCATTGGTCGAGGGACTGTATGCATAACGAATCGACGACCGACCCACTCCCCAGAATTCAAGGATGCATGGAAAGATTTGGCGGATTGATAGGTAAGAAATATAAACAGGAAAGTTTATTCGGGCAAATCCTTCATTTATCCGTGCGGCGCGAATTTCAGGTTGCGACAGTCTGAGGGTGGTGTAGTCCTAAGCCGTGATAATTCCCAGAAAAGTGAAAGATCTTTTTACCAGACGATCCAGCTGAAGCGTGGGCTCGAACGGCTTGCCTTCGACGTGCTCCTCTGGGATTGGGACATCTACCGTACCACCGCAAGTCTGGAATGCTAAATTCTGGGAGAGTAAGTGAGAGAGTGAGAGAGAGTGGCAGTGAGAGAGGGAGAGCAAGAGAGGAAGAGAGAGAGAGCGAGAGAGAGCGAGAGACAGAGAGGGAGAAAAGAGAGAGAGAGAGAGTGGGAAAAGAGTCAAGGGAGGGAGAGAGATAGGGAGAGAGCGAGAGAAAAAAGAGGAAAAAATAGGTCTGCTAAACAGCTGATTCGTCCTGGCAAACTAGCGAAGATTTTTGAGGAATTTTGTCAGCAAAGACGATTTTTTGGGCCAGAAATGTCAAAATTCAACGTGTTTAATCGAGTACAACATGAAAATCCGCTTAAGCCTTTGAATTCTGGTTATTCTAGGTTTAAATTTGATGCGTTCAAACAATCTGATACCTTGTCCTCAACGCAAGTGTGTCGAATTCGAAGGTAAGGTTCAATGCTGAGAAACTAAAAAATCTGCAATTTTTTTATCCTAGATTAGCCAATTTTTTACCTCGTCCTCCTCGCCATCGAGCTCAAACTTTCCATTCTTGTCCGTTTCCTTCTTGCCCAGCTCGTCGTCAGCATCCACTGGAATGGAAAGGAAGTTCCGCAAAGCTACAACTTACGCCCATCCTTTTCCATCAATTTGATCGTGGCGTTGGGGTATGGGCGACCCTTACAGAGAACGGTACCCTAAAAATGCAAAATAGCGATAATCCCGACAGCAAAAATCCCAACATCCAAAAAATCCCGACATTCCAAAATAGCTGTTGGAAACTAGGGTTGAAAAGCCGCTTCGCGACTTTTCAACCCTGGCCCCGTCTGACCCCGTTTTATCCTTCACTTTGCATAATTTTCCTGAATTCAGATGACAAAAAATGAAAAACTACCTGTTGAGCCCCTTTATATAGTCGAATGCCCACTTCCGGTCTACGCTAATTGTTCCTCACAAAGAGGTTTTTACAAAAACGGAAATTTAATGTCGAAAATAGTTGAATTTGTTAAATCTGATATGCGTGCAGTCATCTCCAGGCCATTAAGCATCTAATGACGTATCATACATACCTTAAAATTCCTCCCCTATCGAGATATCCTCCGGACAGACATCCGGAAGTGGATGCAAAGTGGCACACACAGACACACACACAGACACTATTTTTTTATATATAGTAGGATGGCGTTCAACCTATCGTCAAAGAGTTCGTCGGGATTTTGGTTGTCGGGATTATAGCCGGAATTCCCTAAGATCGGTCGAAACGGGCAATCTAGCAGAAATTCTTTGTGAATTTTATCCAAGAAGTAGCTACACAGCAGAGCTTTTTTGGCAATTTTCGATTCTGGGGCCAGCTAGCAGATATTCTTTAAAAATTCGGGCCTTCAAGCTCTACAGATTTGAAAAATTACATACCTTAACGCTAATTTTCTGGAGTCTGCCATTGGCATAGTTGAAGTTATCACAAAGAAAAATGAGGAAAATGAGCCGAACAGACATGTCGTGAAGAGAGGACATTTTGCAGACGTTCCGGAAACCTTTAAAAAACACAACTTTGAAACTTCGAAAATGATATGCGGATCCTAGACGTCGCGGCGGCTTTTTTGAAATTCAATGAAAGATAGGGGGTGAGAGAGTCAGAGAGGAGAGAGAGACAGAGAGAGAGCGAGAAAGAGAGAGAGAGAGAGAGAGAGAGAGAGAGAGAGAAGAGGGACAGAATGAGAGAGTGTAGGTGAGACAGGGATGGAGAGAGAGCGAGAGTGAATAGAGAGGAGAGAAAGAGAGAGGAGAGAGAGAAGAGAGAGAGGAGAGGGAGAGAGAGGAGAGAGAGAGAGAGAGAGAGGGAGATAGAGAAGGCGGTAAAGAAAAGATTTTGATCAGCTGATGGCAGCTGATTTTGAAGTTACGGTCCCAATTTAGACATCATTTTCGTAAATCAAAAATTTTGCTGTAATAGAAAAAGTGCCCTCTCTGATTCCTTATGATTTCGAGATCGGAATCCTTCAAAATCCTAGGGGAAATCGGCAAAACAAAATTTTGTTGCGTTCCCCTGGGGGAAACAAAATTTCCCGCTTCGTCGATAGTCACCCAAGGTACTGCCCAAGCTCCATGGCTGAACTATCCCGTTAAAACGAATAAGCCCAACCCAAAGAACTGAATTAAGCCAATGTTCACCGGGTCAAAACACAAGCTAAAAAAACCGGAGGCCCTTTATTGCATGAAAATCCGAATTAGAAACACACGTAGAATTCGGAACTTCACAAAAAGCGAGTAGCAATGAGGAACAAGTAAAGGACGACAACTCGGATAAAATCATTCTTCAGAAATACATAGTTTGGTTCTGTTCTATTTCGCGGGGGGGAAAAAACTGTGCGGGGGGAAATATGCTTCGCGGAATCTTCCATCTTTTCGCTATTTTCTCGGGATTTTTGCAACGCCATTCGATAGGGCATCAAAAAATATACTAAGAGTTTTTGTTTTAGCTAAAAATATTGTAATATAAAAAAGTTATAGCAAGAACAAAAAAAACTATGAAACTGGTTCCGGAATGTTAGTTTTCGGCATTTTCGCCATTTTTTTCGATATTTTGAACCTGTCATTCGATAGAGCATCAAAAAATATACTAAGAGTTTTAATTTCATCTAAAAATATTGTTTTATAAAATAGTTATAGCAAAACAAGGTTTATTGGGTGTTTCCACATGGGATCGTGGAGTCGAAAGCTAGTTTTCGACATTTTCGATAACTTTCAAAAATTTCCTTAATGTCATTCGATAGAGCGGCAAAAAATATACGAAGAGTTTTAATTACAACTCAAAATAGCATCATATAAAATAGTTATAACAAAACGAAGAAAATTTCCCCCCCCCCCCCGCACAGTTTTGTCCCCCGCGAAATAGAACAGAACCCATAGTTTAATTGGGGAATATGGATGGAAGTGGTTTAAGTGGATGTGGAATTTTGATTTGCGACGAGCCGAAGATGCAAGTAGACGATGTGGCGCACCGACACTGTTCTGCAAAGGAAATATTTAAAATGGTGAAATTTTTGTTATTATTAATTTATTAAATGCTAATAATTAATATTATAAATCGTGAAAATATTAACATTTTTGAGAAGAATCTGTAAAGTTTTTTTCGTTAAAAAATGGTAAAAAACCCTAGAAACACTACGCAATGTATTTCGAAAAAAAGAATCCGCGCAATAACAATTGGTCCCCCGCCGATAATTCGAAACAGCCATTACTCTTTTTGTGCTGCTGGAGCTAGGGGTGAATTTCGTGTTCCAGATGGGAGCCGTCAAACGCTGTTGTGGTGCTTTTTTGGCGCATCTTGCATGTGTGAAGACTCCGTTTTAGGCACCAACCTAGACCCTGCGATCAGCCGGGGCCGGCCGACGGCGCAGCAGCAGCAGCAGCAGTAGGCACTCGCGGAGCGTTGTTCCCGGGGTCCGGGGCCTGCAAGAGAAGTTGTGAGCGGTTTTATTTCGTCAAATTCGTCAGAAACTGAAAAAACCGCCTTTCGGGCAGGTTTTCTTCAGTTTTTGAAACCTTTGGCCCATGCTAATTGATTCCGGTTGTGGTGTTTTAGCGGGGGCGGGGGCAGGGGGGAGGGGAGTTTCATGCCCTATTTTTTCGAATATTTCACTATTTTTTCGGGACTATCTCATCGCGGCCCGAAAGAGCATCAAAGAATCTACTACAAGTTTCCATTTTAGACCAAAAATTTTAATTTAGGAAAGTTGTATAAAATATGCTGACAATGGGGCTGAAAAGCTAGTTTTCGAGATTTTCGACATTTTTTGACATTCTGTTAACGCTATCGGGGTAAATAAGAAAAAAAATGTTATAGTACCCAGCTTAAAATCATATAATTTAAGATAGGAGAGGCTAACGGAAAAAATTCTCCGGCTCCCCCCGCTAACGAACCAGAACCTTAATTCCTACCAAAGAGCATGGCCGATATTTTTACAGTAAGCCTGACAACTTGTAAATTCTTACCGCAACTCGGATGGCGTCATGGACGCATCTTGGGATTCCTCGCTTCCTGCCCTTTTGCTCCTTCCACGTGACGCTCCCATCCGCGGTCCTCCGCCCGTACAGCACCGGCACACGTCTCCCGGCGATTCTTCCAATCTTGGCTTCTCGCCAACGGACTACGCCTCGGGTACTCTTGACGGCCAAGTGGATGTGGAGCCCTTCGCTAAAGATGTCCATAATTTTTTTGGTAGCTGACACTCCCACTATAATCCTTCCAGTCGACGAGCTCCGTGCGGTCGCTGGATGTAGGTGATGCCCGGGACGAACTGGCTCTGGGCGGGCCAATTCGCGAGGATAGCTGCGGTGTGTCCGCACACACGTTGGTTGGCCATCTGGAATGACGGAGTTGCGTGAGAAACCTCGTGGTAAGTGCGCGGTTCACGGTTCTTTTGCATTATCGAAAAGCGTGGGGGGGATTTTTTAGCTTGATGCAAATTAGCGCTGCGCCTGGCGGGGGGTCCTAGACTTGCTCGTCAGTTACTCTTACCGCAATTCTCACGGCATCATGGGGACAATGAGGAATCCCCCATTTGCGCCTTCGTCGCTCTTTCCATGTCAGAAGGCCGTCAGCCTGGCGGCAAGCAAATAAGATCGGCAGGCGACCCTTGGGGCCGTGCGGTCCGATTTTGGCATCCTTCCACCTCCAGTTTCCACGGGAATTTTTGGTTGCGATGAGAACATGCTGATCAGGGCTATAAAGGTCGATGATTGTCTAGATGCCTGGCACTGCCCCACCGCAGGTGATCGAGACGGTGCCTGACATTCTCCCGTTTCTCGTACTCGACTCCGGGATGGTAGATGCTCTTCACCGGCCATACATCCAGGAAAGCGGGCGTATGACCACAGGCGTGTGGCATCTGGAATGTAGAAGTTGGCTGTGAAGCCGGTACGAGGTCAGTGAAAGCTGTGAAGCCTTGCGAAAAAATCCCAGCCTCGCACCCCTATGCAAATGGCTTACGGGAAAGAGATGAGCAGCACCACCCGGACGACGATGGGGGCCGAGTAGCAGCGAGGAACCCTGACTGGGCGCTCGAATGAAAAATTGCCAGAGGCTCTGGGTGGTGGTGGCCTTAGATGATGAAACATGATGAACGCTCTCAGATGCCAGCTGTTGCATTCAAATTTCATATGGTATCTTGACTGCAAAATTGGGGCGTGTTCGAAGTGATGCGAAGTTAGGACCACGGTGTTATGGATTATCAGAATAAACGCCCAATTTCTCTCTCACTGTCTCTCTCCGTCTGTCTGTCTCTCTAGCATTGGTACTTTTACACCCACATTTTTGTTTGTTATGAAAATCTCAGCCTAAGCCTAAGCCGAACGGAAAACATAAGCCTATGCCTAAGCCTAAGCCTAAGCCTCAGCTTAAAGGGATGCCGACGGCATAATCAATCGGTTAGGCGGTGGAAAGAAAATGTCTCTGCCACACTAACTGCTCTCTGGTCCTAACAAAACGTCCGGTAGCTTTGGAAAGGAGGGAAGACCGCAACGCGTGCAATAGACGCGTCGCGCAAGCTAAAAATCGGTTGCTCTTCCGCGCACCCGCACGCAACGCGCGAAAAACACTCCGCGGCTTTTCACTCCTGGGCCTCGTCTAGGTAAGATCACAAAAATACTTTGCATATTCTGCCCAAATCCCGCTAACAAAAATGGGAAATCTCCTTTGTAGCCTGATTTTATAGACAATAACTCCCGGCGCATGTAAATTTTGCCTAACTAAGTTCCTTTCACAAAAACTTAAATTTAATGTCGAAAATAGTAATTTTAAAAAATCTAATAGTTCGGCAGTCATCTTCACTCCATCACGCATCAAATGACGTATCAAACATGTCCGAAAACTTCTTCCCTGACCCGTTATGAGCGGAACATACATCCGGAAGTGGATGCAAATCTACACAGACACACACGCTATGTTTTTTATATATATCCTTAAGGTTTAGAAAATTAGAAAACAAGGTTTGGTGGTGATCTGGAATCAGCGAAAGGTTCTGCAGAAGATAGGCTTGGTCCTCACCCGAACTTCCATCCTGACCAAAATACTGTAAGCCTAAGCATAGGCCCTAGCTTAAGAAGCCTGCACTGCACCCACGTGGAAGCACTACACCCACGGGGAGGGACCGCAACCGATAGAAACAAGCCTGCCTGCTACGTTCCTGGTACAGTTATCTTTATTTAGCTTTATTTGTGGCTATATGTCCGGCTGGGTCCCCCTCACGGACATCTCACCGCGGTGTATGGCTAAAACTCGGAATAGAAATGGAAATCTTGACGTTACGAATTTGGCAAGCTCAATTAGCGGCAGCTTGAAAACCGGACCGTTGATGGCTTCGGGTGGGACTTGCATGTTTATCTTAGCACCACAGGGCTGAAAAACACGTTTTAAAGGGTTAGTGACGGCGCTAAACCGACTACGAGAGGCATTTCTGGTTTTCGAGTAAAAACGGCACTAAATAAAAGATTTTAGCGCTCGTTTTTAATACCATTTTTGATATTTTAGCTTACCGCATCGCCCCTGACGCACTTGTGCTCGATTCTCAGGTACGGCTCGATGCTTAGGAACTGAATTTTGGTAAATTTCGAAGAGATCGGAGCCCCACCTCGGTCTCCCCACCCCGAACCTCGAACCTGCCCGTAGGATCGGATTTGGTCTCGTCGTACATGTCGTCGAGGTCGACTATAGCAAAATTTGGCATTTACGAAAGAGAACAAGATACACCCACTCATGTTGCCGAGATCCCGCTCCATCAATCTCACCGTGGCACCCCAGAAGGGCACGCCATCGCACAGGATTGTGCCCTGAAAATCGGCCTTTAAAGGGATACCCAAAGTTTTGGCGGCAAATATATAGTTATGTATTCCGGGCAGTACAACTGACGCGCGAATTTCGTGCGGCAACGGGGGGCCCATTCCCGCACAAAATTCGGACCCTTTCCCACCTGTGGCGTCCCGATCCCACCCTATGGCTTGCCACTATGGCCTAATGGATAGCATCCAGGTCTACAAAACTGTGGTCCCGGGTTCGACGCCCGCCCGCGGCAGTTTTTGCTTTTTGAGGTCCGGAAAGGTTGGGCATCCCTTTAAGAGGGAGCCATAACTTTTAAACGCCACGCGACAGGTTTCGCGACGCGACAGACTGAACGTGGACTTTAACGGGACCGCAAAGAAAATTATGGATTTTGTTGACTATTGAATTTTAAGCGCGACACTCGACCCGAGACGCGACGCGACGCGTTTCGCAACGCGGCAGCCATCGCGCAAGCTGGAAGCCAGGCGGGAGACGCATCACGACACGCAGCACGTAACGCCATGCAGACAACCACGTAACGTAACGTGACACGCCTCGCATTGTGCAACGAGGCGCGTAGCGCGTGGCAGAACGCACGACGGAACACGTTTAGAGAGGTTTCACGCGGCGGGATGCGCGATGAGATGCGCAGCGCAGGGAAAACTTCCGGACAACGGCAGCACGCGACACAAAACGCGACATTTAGCGCAGCGGGACGCTACTCATAACTCGGCAAGCAGCTATTCGCGCGACGCTACTCATAACGCAAGGTATTCCTCGACACAGAACGCGACACTTAACGTAGCAAGCTACGCCACGGTCAACGGAATATTTTTGTGAAGTTTTAGCTTGAGGGAGACTAGCAGGGATTGTTGAGGATTCTTACTGGATCCCTGCGAAGCGAAAATTGAAACTAAAACACTTACCTGAACGGCCACTTCCTGCCAGCCGCCAAGCGCCAAATCAAGGCTGCTAAAAAGAAATAGCACAACAAAAAGTCGACCGCCGGCTCCCAGCATCTTCAACAAGTTCACAGATCAAACAGGACGATTTTTATCGAGGTTGAATTGATTTGAAATTCAGAATTTTGGATTTCAGAATTTCGAATTTCCGTCTTGCAGACCTTCGGGCGGCGTCTTTTTGAATCACAATTCGCCGAACCAAAAGGTGTGATCTTTGCGGCAAGGCGTCCATTGGCACAGCGGAGGGCTGAATCATTTGAGATCATGCGGCTCAAATTTTGATGAATCACGAAAATTTGGAAAGGTCAAGCTACGAAATAGCACGTGTGAAATTTAGCGCAAAAAACCATAAAAAATTAAAAATAAAAAGATGCTAAAAAACGGAAAAACTGAGAAGAATGAAGACTAGAAAAAGGCGCCCTGGCTTTCCTTTCTGGACACGTCTTTTATACTCCTAAAAATATTCGGATTTCTCGGTTTTATATCTAACAAAAAGATGAAAAATCCAAATAAATGAAAATTCTGCTTTGAAAAGACGCTTTCGGTTTTCCCCAGCGTAGCCCTCGTCATGCTAAAAAAATTTAGAATTTTCAGCTTTGCATGCAACTCCGTTTTGATGCTCCGTTCCATACCGGAAGTAGCAAATGGAACAGCGCCAGCAAAAAAAAACTCCGCAGTTCCGGAGCTACCACTTTTTTGAGCGCCTGATTCCTTTTTGGAGGTGTTTCGATATTTGAATGTTGTACTTCCTTTGTTTCGCTTTGTATTCCACGTTAGAAAATCGTTCGCAAAAAGCCATAAATTTCCAGTTCTGATGGGCGGCTCCTCGACGCCGAAGAAGACGCCGTTGCCTCGGGGACAAGCGCGCGGCACCTTCTACCAGAAAGTCTACGTGAGTCAGAATTTCTCTCTCTTGCTCCCTCTCTCTCTCTCTCGCTCTCTTTCTCTCGCTCTATCACCCAATTTTCAGGAAGAGTCACAATTCGCCAACCGCGACCGCACCTTCCTCGTCTACCACTGCGCCGGGTGCTCGAAGCCGCTGCGTCGCGAAGACGTCGATGTGCGTATCTCTCTCGCGCGCTCTCTCTCTCTCTCTCTCTCTCTCTCTCTCGCTCTCTCGCTCCCTCAATTCTCTCGTTTTTCAGCCATCCCGAGGCGCCTCTCGCATCATTCGTGCAATGGACAACTACTGGCACCGCGACTGCATCAAGTGCGCCAAATGCCACGTCAAGATCTTTGCGTTCGAGGGTATTGAGTGGAGGTAATACGAGGCAATACCGTACCGTAATCTGTCGGATTTTGTAATTTCGGATTGTAGATGTACCTACAAAATGAGAAAGAGAGCGAGAGATAGAGACATAGGTAGATACTCCCTTTAGGACAACCCCCGACCAGCGGCCGATCTGCATCGACTGCCACCTCGACGACACGACGCCGCCGTGTGCCGGTAGACTTATGTCGCAGTGCTAGGGCAATTTTTAGGCTGCAAGAAGCCGGTGGGTGCGCACGCGTGGAAGGCCCTCGGCGACCATTGGCACCATGGATGTCTGACGTGCACCGGGTGCTTCAAGCCGTTTCCGGGTGGGCCTGGATTCCCTATGGGTCTTAGATAGTCTGCCCTAGCTCCAATTTCGCTATAATTCTCTGACAGTTTGCCTTGGACTCTGATTCTCCACGGATTCCTGCTAGCTTGCCCTGTGACGATGATTCTCTAAGAATCTCTGCTAGCGAACCAAATGTTCCATTTCCAGAAAACAAGTTCTACCTGCACGAGGACCGCCCGTACGACATTGACTGCTACCACATCAAGGTGCTCGGCAAGAAGCTCGAGAAGCAGAAGGAGCTGACGGTGGCCGGGTGGCTGCGTGACGGCAATTGATCATCCACCGGGATTAAAGCTTAATTTTTGCTAATACGTGTCTTGTGATTAATCGCGTAAATTTGTGTGCATGGGAATAAAATAGTACTCTGGATTCGGATTTTGGCTATTTTCTAGCTTACAAGGAGACGTTTTTAGGTGGGCACGGAGTTTCGTAACGAGACCTAGCTCATTCGAAAGAGCTTGAAAAACTGAGCAAGTTCCCGTTTTCCATTTCTGCGAAACGATAGCGATTGATTTTTAATAATTAAATTAAAGAATTAGCAGAAAATGGCATGATTCCCCTCGCGCGGAGCGATTTCCTTCAAAAGATCCCCTCTGTCGGAAAGCCAGGCCCCGTCTTCCCTTCCCCATAGCGATTTGGCGCAGTCGGTACGGCGTTTGCCTCTCACGAAATTTTTTTTGACTTTTTGTCAGTTCGACCCCTCGGCCCAGAATTTATTTTGCTTTTTATTTTAAGAGGCTGAATTTATTATTTATTTTAATTTAATTATCGCAATGCGTTACATAAATGTTCTGAACAGCATCGGTGTAGGCGCATGCGGGCCAGTTGATTTCAATCGCTGAGACGCGAGTGCAACGCTACCGGTTTGGGGCATCCCCCACAAAAAAAATAATTTTGGACTAGATTCCACGTTTAGAAAGTGTTCAGGAATTAAAAAGCAAAACAAATTCTGGGCTCAGGGGTCGAACTGACGGTTCTGTTCTATTTCGCGGGGGGAAAAAACTGTGCGGGGGGGAAAATATGCTTCGCGGAATTTCACCTTTTCGCTATTTTCTCGGGATTTTTGCAACGCCATTCGATAGAGCATCAAAAAATATACTAAGAGTTTTTGTTTTAGCTAAAAATATTGTAATATAAAAAAGTTATAGCAAAAAACAAAAAAAACTATTGAAATTGGTTCCGGAATGTTAGTTTTTGGCATTTTCGCCATTTTTTCGATATTTTGAACCGGTCATTCGATAGAGCATCAAAAATATACTAAGAGTTTTAATTTCATCTAAAAATATTGTTTTATAAAATAGTTATAGCAAAACAAGGTTTATTCGGTGTTTCCACATGGGATCGCGGAGTCGAAAGCTAGTTTTCGACATTTTCGATAACTTTCAAAAATTTCTTGAAGGCCATTCGATAGAGCGTCAAAAAATATACTAAGAGTTTTAATTACAACTCAAAATAGCATCATTTAAAGAGTTATAACAAAACGAAGAAAATTTCCCCCGCACAGTTTTTTCCCCCGCGAAATAGAACAGAACCGAACTGACAAAAGTCCAAAAAAATTTTGAGAGGCAAACGCCGTACCGACTGCGCCAAATCGCTATGGGGAAGGAAGACGGGGCCTGGCTTTCCGACAGAGGGATCTTTTGAAGGAAATCGCTCCGCGCGAGGGGAATCATGCCAATTTCTGCTAATTCTTTAATTTAATTATTAAAAATCAATCGCTATCGTTTCGCAGAAATGGAAAACGGGATCTTGCTCAGTTTTTCAAGCTCTTTCGAATGAGCTAGGTCTCGTTACGAAACTCCGTGCCCACCTAAAAACGTCTCCTTGTTAGCCCCGGTCGAGATTTCGACTTTTCTACCTCCATTATGTTGAGTTTCCGCTAAAATTTCTGTACAAAATTTAGCGTATCCTTAATTTACAGAAAAGACGAGCTTTTTGGTATATTTTACAGCCCTGTAGGACGAAGGGAAGGAGAGATAGAAGGGGTGTTTGCTCTCTACTCTGCGCTCCCGCCACTCGCCCCCCACCTGGCCCACTACCTAATCGTATAACCCCAAGTGCTGCTTCGAAGGTATCGCTTCTGGCCCCTGGCTATGATCAATTGTGTAGTTTCTGTTCTTATCGGCTTAATCTCCGATACGTACACTATTGTGTACAACGAGATTAACATATTTTTGGAAATGGTTCGGTTAGCAGAAGCTTGCTTCTCGCCGAATAGCGTCGGCCCCGCATTGCACCTAGCGCGGGGATCGGCGCACATCCCGAATAGGATGAACGATACCTTAAAAATCGAAAAACTAGATTTTTTATTTTTCTGGTATGCTATTGATTATGCTGGTATGGTGCAAAATACTACAAAACACAGGGAAATTGCGTGCGGGTGGTCATTAAAAGAACGCTAAAAGGTCCTGATAATCATCTACCATCCATTAATGCTTTATCGGCACCTAATCACTGTGCGTATTGTATCGTCGCTTGGCGGTGATCGTGTAGAGGACGGCGAAGGAGGCGATAGCGGTGGCGACGAGCGTACCGTGGTAGGTGTACTCGTAGAGGTGGCCGCACGTCAGCCAGCAGCCCAGACTGGAAAAAGGAATACTTAGAGCTTTTCTCTATTCTTCGTTTTTCTATAGTTCATTTTATGCAGTTAAATAGATGCTGAAGGCCGTTTCTGAATCGAAAAAATTAAACTCAAGAAATTTTAGGTCATTTAAGATATTCTGCTAATTTTAAATTGCGTATAGTATCGCAGTTTACGTAAAAGAGCTTGCATGTATAAATTTAATAGCTTTAATAGTTTTAGTCTTGTATTTTTCATTAATGAAACCTACTTTCCGACATGCCCGCCGTGGATGTAGTGCGTGTAGAGGACCTGTAAAATATTTTTAAAATGATTTTTATGGTTTTTAGGCTAGATTTCTCCATCGTTTTCAAGGTGTCACTTCATTAGTTGGTTAAAGTATGATGTCATACCTGAATCGAGTGTAGAAGCCAAACGGCCGTGCCGCCAAGTTTGTGAAGCGGGATGAATTGGTGGATGAGAGATCGGGGGATGCCGGGAAGGTAAATGATGGCAGCGGAGGCGAAAAGCTGCAAATCTTGCTCTTACTCTCTCTCTCTCTCTCCCTCTCTCTCTCTCGCTCTTTCTCTCTCTCTCTCTCTCTCTCTCTCTCTCTCTCTCTTTCTCTCTCGCTTTCTCTCTCTCAAAGCTGTAAAACTCACTTGTAGCGCATAAGTACCCTGGAGGTACATCATCAGCGTGCCACTCATCCCGGCCAGATTATTTGTCTAAATGTGAGCAATAAATATAGCTGAATACCACGATATATTTAAACCTAAAATTTACAAATATAACGTAATTTACCTGTTCAAGAGATCGATAGGCCATGTAGACGAACAGCAGAGCGATCAGGTGAGAATAGGCATGGCCATCTTTGCCCTTGCCCTTCCGGAAGGCGAGGATTGCTGAAAATAGCGCATAAAATTGGGCTTAATAAAAGCAGCATATTTTTTAGACTAAGCGGAAGGTTTCAGATATCTAGAAATTCCATATTATCAATTGAAAATCGGTGCTTTTGCGTTATCGGGGGTTATGCAGCTGGTCTTTGTTTTTCACACGCTCAGGAATATTTGAAAACTTAATAAGTGTCCGAATAGTTCTTTAGACAGATCTAACTAGATTTCAAGTGAAAACTATCACCAAAAAAAAACTGGAAAACTGAAAAATTCGAACTTTGGGTCGAAACATTTTTTTAGAAAGATTTGTAATTTATTAAGCTTATGTCCTATATGATAGAGGAGAGACACGCCCACTCGGGGGAACAGGCCCCGGGAGGACCCCTGCGGGGGCCTCCCCACTTCTTGCCCAGTTCTCCCCTAGTTCTAGCTAGCCTAGGAACCGTACGCTAGCCTTAAGCCTTTTTACCTAGAAAAAACTCAGAGGAGGGACCGGAGGCCGAAAGGCCGATGGTCCTGAATCTTTTAGATTGACTTTTAGATCTGTATGATCTCCTATTTTAAATTATTGGGCCTGATTCTCCGTGTTGCCTGGCATCCTTTCCCGGGCTCTTATCTCTTTCCTTTAAAACCCTTTGCACATTATGCTCTTACGGAATGCTAAATAAAATAAGAAAAACCCCATACCGTAAGCTTACATTTTACAGTCAATTACACTGAAAGCGCCATCAGGCCACTTATCCACACATTAATATCTGTCTTCTCCTTCAGCTTCCCGAAACTAGTCTAGGGTGCCAATTTACCATTAAATGGGTAGAGTTATTAATAGACGTAGTTAATTACAGAGATGCAACCTTAGCACGGAGTTCAGATAAGTTCAGTATAATTAGTATGCTGACTTAGAAGGTAAATCGTAGCCACCCTAATGGGAATATCATATCTAGCCGTGATCCCTCATAGAGAAATCACCTAGATTATGACACTTAGTAATAGGCGAAAAAAACAGTAGCTCTATTTCGATTAAGAATTTCGATACTGAGGAAAAAGTCGGTTTTCCCTGAAAACAGTGGACAATTCTGACCCTCCCCCACGATAATGCGAAAGATCCTGAGACGGGAAAATTTAAGTATACGGTCACCTAGCCAAACCCAACTTATTTATATATAGAAATGTTCAGCTCGAAGAGCTGGTTCAGGATCAGTTGAAAAAACTATTGGGAAACACTTCTGGAGCGAGATATAGGGGTCCAAATTTAGCTAGTTAGGTATACAGTCACCTATCCAAACAGGCATGTTTTATGCATAGAAATGTGCAGCTCGTCGAGCCGAGCCGTTATCTGTCGAAAGAATCATTGGGAAAAATGTATAAAGAAAGTTATGAAGGTTTTAAACTCAGTTTTCGGAAAGTTCCGGCTACGCGACACTCCTTTGTACGGAGCGGTGTAGTCTGTATTCGTACGTACCTCTGCAATAACACTTGTTTATAATTTTTAAGCATTTTTAACGCTATTAATGTAAAATAACGGTAACGGTGAGGCTTTCACATTGTCAGGCAAGGTGGGCCGTCGCTTCGGATGGGCTGCCGCTCCACTCTTAAATGGGGCGCCCCGGCCGCTTCGCCGGCCTTGGCGCCCCATTTCGAAAGCCTGTACGAGCTCGCGCCCATCCGAAGCGACTAGGCCCCGGGTGGCACGAAGCCTTATTTTTAGGTAAAGTTTGAGTGTATTAGAGCGAAATATCCAAAGGAAATGGGCGTTTTTTGGCCCTTTTGGTGTTCAAACTTTGGACGCCTATATCTCGCTCCAGAAGCGTTTCCCAATAGTTTTTTCAACTGATCCTGAACCAGCTCGTCGAGCTGAACATTTCTATATATAAAAAGTCTGGGTTTGGCTAGGTGACCGTATATTGAATTTAGCCCCTGAGACTCACCCCTTCCGGTGAAGAAATGGCCGAGCGTGAGGTAGAGGCAATGATTGTTGATCGTCAACCCGCTCAACCCGAACGACAGCCCGCCGCCCATCTGAAGATACGAAAACAGGGCCAAGCCGACTTGGGCCAACCCAGATTTCAGCGCCAAGTCCTCCAGCATATCGCGTTTTACCTGGAAAAATTGGTTAGCTTATCGGCCTTGCAGGTTTTACAGGGAAAATGAGGGAATTTTCGCAAACAAAAAGTTGAATCAGCGTTTTAGAAACGTAAAAAGCTTATTTTTATGGAATTACCGAAAAAACGCATCAAGAGCTATTTTAAAGTTGTAAAAGCACTAAATTACTCGAAAAACTACGCAATGCTCTGCCCTACGGACGCATGATTGCAAAAATATCCAGAAAAATTGCAAAACCTGCAGAAAGCCCTGCAAAAAATGGCTTATCAGTGAAAGGGAAAGTCGAAATCGGGAAGCGTAGCGGTGGCTCGGTGATTGTTGCACATTTTTTGGGCGATACAAAGTCGTGAAGTAAAACAATACCAATCAAAAAATTCAATAAAAATAGATTCAAATAAATGACAATAAAAAATGTATAGAAAAGCGGCTAATTTGGTCGAAAATCTATATATTTTTCTATTTTCATCAAACTTGTAAGGTTTCAACTTTACTTTCACCTTCATCTTCAACTTTACAAGTATCCAAACTTTTAAAGTTTCGACATTGAGAAATATTTAAAAAATAGTTTCCTATTTATATCCGAAAAATCGAGATAGTCCCCCGATAATGCGAAAGGACCGAAAGCACCATAATTTTGAACTTTGTGAAAGCTTTGGAAAATTCTATAGCTCGTAGATTGAAAATTCAACCCAGGACTTTAGTCAAAATGTGCCCCTCCAAAAGTGGCCATCAGATAATTCCCAGGCTTTTATAAGGCCCTGCCACGCCAGGGTGGGCACTCTCGAACCCCCTCGAACAGCCCGATTTTATCTGCACGCTTTTTAGGGGGCCAGTGACACATTGATGTGACAGTCTCACCTCAGTCACCACTCCACAAATATCCCCCTCAAAATCGGGCCTTCTTCAGCCATCTCCCGGCCACCTAGACACCTCGACAATATCGGCGCCCACCATCTACGAGCAGCAAAGCACGAAGCTGCGCAAAAACAGCGCGTTGCGATGTAGCCTTGGCGCGAACGCTGGGACTAAAAAGTGCCAAATTCATGCGAATGCCGAAAAAGCTCTCTAGAAAGTTCTAAGACACCGTGATTCGAAATGAACGTTTATCAAGTAAATAAGTGCAACGCTTCGAAACGAATATGTATCAAGCAAAAACGTACAACCTTGGAAACTGGAAAATTCAATTCAAAAATAAAGAAGTTGGTCTTCAAGTTGGCGTTGGAAACTGTTGCTGCTTGGGCAACCTTGAAAGACGTGCTCGAAGGGGATGAAGCGCTGCGCCGATCCATCCGTACGCGCTTCTGGATCATGGAGACGGCGGCTCAGGATGCTGGAAAAGGAAACATTTTTGGAAACAAGACTACATTTCATTAGCAGTTTAGCGCCATAATGCCGAATTGGCACAGCGACCAACTTTCGTTTTTGAAAAGACCAATTTTTTTCGGCCCCAGCCCAAATTTTTTTATAAAGAGCGAATGCGTTTCTACATTGTTTTTAACGATTCCCAAGCATAAAAACTTAATAAATTAAATTTTAGGCCGACAAAATTGATTTTCGACCCCTTAAATGATCAAATTTTCGCCTTTGTCAAACACTTTTCTAACTTGTTCAGAAGGTTTTGCTACTTTAAATATAGCTAAAACTTACTATAAACAATGTAAAAACACTATATTTGATTACTAGGCTAACCGGGACCGCCAGGAAAAAAGTCGGAAAATGTCGGCATTATGAAATTTGGCGCTATGTAAATCCGGCATCAGGTATGACCATAGCACCCTTTTCGCAAGCTAAAAAACCTACACGGCCACATCGCTTTTCACCTTCACCCAGGCACGCAATCGGCGATACATGATGACCTCGCAGAGGTCGTTGATGAGGGCCGGGTAAGCGCTACCGCGCACGCGAACCTGCAAGTTGCGCTTTGCCGAATTTTTGAAAATCCGCTATACCTTCAAACGCATGTTCAGCTTGCCGTTTTGTTCGTAGTACGTATTGTAGCTGAGCGCTATGATGCCATGATGACGAACGGCGCCGCTTTTCAAGCCTAAATGCAATGAATCGAAACCGAATCATGGAATTACCGAAAGCGACGTTAAGGAACGCATCGGCTGTCCGCAAAACGCCAGTTTCAAACCGTGTCGACATAAAGAATATGATATTGCCGGCGCCGTCGTGCCCTAAATTGTAGGGAAAGTAATCGAAAATATAGCAGTACCTGATGCTTCTCCGAAACGGCGCTGCCCCTCCTTCGTGCGAATATCTGGGTAGGCAGCCTAAAAAGAGCGGATTGCACAAATAAATTGTAATACCTTGTGCTCCTCATAGTATTCCCAAATTTCCTCTTCGACGGCATCTTTCTCGAGGACAAACCTCAAAAAAAAGTTGTCATGAGCAAATGGTTGGAAAGCGGATAAAGGTGCTTCCAGTTTGGCTGGGTCTAATTTTTTTGTCGGCACCAATACGGTAGAGTCCTATAACGAAATAAAAAACACTTTTGCTTTTTTACACCGTTTT
Source organism: Mesorhabditis sp. LJ9110 (assembly GCA_038088335.1). Taxonomy (NCBI): domain Eukaryota; kingdom Metazoa; phylum Nematoda; class Chromadorea; order Rhabditida; family Rhabditidae; genus Mesorhabditis; species Mesorhabditis sp. LJ9110. Next base: position 139,897 of record JBBGBA010000216.1, on the reverse strand, counting down.
AAGATCCAAAAACTATAGGCAAAAGAAAAATGAAAAATTTTCTCACACCGGTAAACAGGCAGCAGCGAAATAAACGTACTTTGCCGTGGGATGCGATCCCGAAAGCGGTTTGTCTTCCTCGTTCCACCCGGGCAGCGTCTTCGCTGCATTTTGGCAGAACAATTTGCTATAATCAAAATATCACGGCGAAATCTATATAAACCCACATTCCCGCCTCCTGGTCGTTCGGGTCCACGGTGATGTACAAGCGGTCCAACCGTTTCATCTCGTCCGCCGAAAGCTGGCCCAGAAAGCGCCAGACGACTTCCGGCGCATAAACATCGTCGATACGCATTCTTGCTGAAATTGAATCAAATAAAAGTTTTTGAAAAGAAAAAAGGCCACGGGGAAGTGAATATGCATGAAATGCAAGGGCATGCGTGAAAACTAGAAAAAACAACAACCCGAAACATAAAAACCATTACAGAAACTATCATAAATCAAATTTTGAAGCACGGTTGATTCGAAAAGCTAAAAGGCAGGAAAAAGTAAGAAAAATCTGAAAAGCGTACAAGCTACAACATCTTACGGGGCGGGCCAGGCAGTCGTACTGAAAATTATCACTTCAAGGCGTTCGCTTGTGATTCCACGTTGCATGATTTTGCGATAGTTGCGTTGCACTAACCGAAAAATAGAGTTCATGTTACCTTCCGCACCAAAATTTATCAAGCAAATAAGGACAACATTCGAAAGTGGTAAATACAATTCAATCGTTATAGTAGGTCTTCCAGTCGCTCTTGGAAATGTCTTTCCTCCGGGTGACCTTCGAAGATGGGCGCGAATGCGGTGAAGATCGGCTTTTCCGGACCGTTCAGACGGCGATTCAAGCTGCTGGAAAATGCAATGTTACTCGCCCGCTCAATGAATCGCGTAGAAATTTCGGTTCCGGACTGTCTCTCTAAAATTAAGTAAAAGGCTATAAAAATGGTTCCTAATTTGCTATAGGGCCGGGAGAATCACAGGGAAAGATTGACCCCCCCGTTAACAGTCCAGAATCGAAATTTCAGTAAAACTCACACGGCCACATCAGTTTTAACACGCACCCAGGTGTGCCATCCGCGACTCGCGATAACCTCATAGAAGTCGTTGATCAGGGCGAGGCATGCACCGCCGCGCGGGTTCACCTAAATAGGGCCGTAGAAAGGGTTTCTAATAGCAAATTTATACCTTTATACGCGCATGCAGGCTGCCCCTGTCGATATACGTATTGTAGCTGAGTGAAATGATGCCATGATGAGGAACGACACCGCTTCTCACGCCTAAAGTTGAACCTCGATGTCTGTATCTGGAAATACGGACCGTAAGCGAATTTTTTGAACGCATAGGCCATCTTCCGGCTCGGGTTGTGGGTCTTCATGAAAAATACCATGCCCGAGTTGTCGGTGTGGCCTAAATTATTGGATGAAGGAAAATTCTATAATTCTTACCCGATGCTACTCCGAGATGGTGCTGCGCATACAACGTGTGGATATCAGGGTAATCTGCCTAAATTCCCTTCCTGTCGCGATAAGCTGTAAGTGTACCTCGTGATCCTGGTAGTATTGCCAAATTTCCTCTTCGACCACATCTTTCTCGGCAACAAACCTGTAACAAAATTGGGATTAAAACAATGGTGGAACGCTTCTTTTTTCCCCTTTTTAGCTGGGGAGCAAGGCAAATTTTTTAAAGTTAGCCACTGCCGGCACCAAATCAGATAAGAAACATTTTTTAGTGTTTTTATATATCGTTTTGGCCAGAACCTTATAAAACTAAAAGAGAACATCTTAAAACCTGAAATTTTACGAACTAGTGTGTTTTCCCCTTTTAAACAAAAGTTCAGAAAAAAATTGGCTTTACCAAGAAACGTACTCTGCGGTCGGATGGCGTCCGGGCAGCGGCTTGTTTTCCTCGTTCCATCCGGGCATCGTCTGCCACGCATTTTCGCAGAGCAATTTGCTAAAAGCAAGTTATCTCATAAAGGAAATCTTATAAACTCACATTCCCGCATCTGGCTTGTTCGGATCCACGGTGATGTACAAGCGATTCAGCCGGGCCATCTCGTGCAGCGAAATCGATCCCAGGAAAGACCAGACTACTTCTGGCGCATACACGGCGTCGATACGCATTCTTCCTGAAATTGAATAATATAAACGTAGAAGAAAAGAAGAAAGAAAAAAAAATAAGAAGAAAGAAAGGGAATTGAAAAAGAAAGAACCACATGAAAGTGATTATGCATGAAATGGCAATTGCAGGCGCGAAAACTATAAAAGCGCTAACTAGAAATGTGAAAACTAATACAGAAACTATAATAAATGAAATTTGGAAGCGCCGGTGATTGGAAACAAACAAAATATCATACTTTTGCAGGACAATTAGCAAATGTCGTGTGGCTGTCACGCAAATGTCATTTTGTAAGCAAACTCTGTCTAGTAATAAAAATTGGGTGGGTAATAGTATTACGGTCTACGCGTAATAGAAAACAATAAGTAATTTGAAGTATCAGAGCGTACTTTACGAGAAAAATGTTGCTTTAGAAACGAATGTTTAGTTTTATCAGCATTACCACAACGAACCGTTTTTGGTGTTGTTTGAAGTTAGCAGCTCCATTGTGCGTAATTACAGGTGATGAAGAGTTTTATTGTTTTCTAATTTTTGTCTTCTCATACCTTTTATTTAGTAAGTATATTTCGGTAACATTTGTCATAGCTGTATGTAGTTAGATCATTTCATTCAAGTGTTGCCGGAAGGCTCTTCCTTGCCGTGGGCTGCCTTCAAAATACGGTTTGAAGCTGCGGAAAGGCTCCGCGCCGATCGCCGGATCATGTAGACGTCGATTCAGCACCCTAAATTCTGTTTTAAGATTTTTTTATACCGTTTCTAGCTTTAATTAACGCATTTTAAGCTTTAGGCATCATCTTGGTAAACTTTTTCATAAAAACTCACACGGCCATATCGCTCTTTACTTTAAGCCAATTTATAGGCATTCCGCGAGCGGCTGTGATGTCGCAAATGTCATTGATCAGGTCGGGGTACGCATTTCCGCGCAGCGTCACCTTAAAGTTTTAATTTTACGTAATTTCGCCTCGAGTTTTCCCGCGATTGAGAGCTTTATACCTTCAAGCGCGCGTCGTATTGGTCCGGGAATTGCCGGAAGCTGAACGAGAGAATGCCCTGGTGGCGGAGGGCCCCGTTTTTCACGCCTCAATTAATCTTTTTGAACCCAAAGCGTCCCAGAAAACCAATGGCAAGGTAGAGGAACGCGTCGGCCAGCCTTTCGATGTGAAAGTCACGATAGCGATCGGGGAAAATGATGATGGCAGAGTAGCCACGTCGATCTGACGCTCTGCCGAAACGCCGTTGCCCCTCGATCGTTCGAATATCCGGGTATTCGGCCTGAACATAATTATTGTGCCCCTTTTCCTTTTTTAGTTTTTAGTTTTTCCTTAGTATCCGATTTTTAATATAAATAGAGGAAGTTTTTTTCCAGACGGTTTTTCACCTTCGCCAAACGTAACAACTGAAAAAGTTTCTAAAACTACAAAAACTTTCCAAAAAAGGCGGATATTCGCATTTCCGGGCGCGTGAAAAAGTACCTTGTGTTCCTGATAATATTCCCAAATTTCATCTTCGATCGTATCTTTGTCGCGCACAAATCTGGGGCGATTTTTATAAGAAATTTGCCAAAAAGTCTTACTGAGCGGTGGGATGGTTTCCGGGAAGTGGTTGGTGTACGCTGGCCCATCCCGGAATTTCATCTCTTGGGGTTCGGATGAGGATTTTTCTAAATTGGAGCATTAACTTGAAAAGCATTTGTGTACTAGGGTGCACGCTAGAAAGGATGACTGGTTTTCATGTAAAATTCCCTCTGAATCTCTGTTAACATGCCTCTTTCGTGAACTATTTTCCGCTAGCTTGTCTGGATTTTGTGCCGGCTACTTTACGCTCCAAACGACGCGCCCTTTCCGCGGTTGCTTTTACGGCATTTGGCGCTCCACAATTTGTGCAACTTACATGCCAGCGTCCGGTTCGTTTGGGTCGACGGTGACGTAGAGGTGCGTGAATTCTGCCATGTCTTCCGGCGTCAACGACTCCAGAAATGGCCACACGATTTCCGGGGCGTAAACGTCATCGATTTGCATTGGTGCTGTCTAAAGCTAAGTTTGCCTACATGGTGCATGAAGTTCTATCCTATGATATTAAATATAGAGCAGGTTTGAACCTAGAATTCACTTTTTGCGGTAACAAAATTAGAACCTATAACTTGTTTATTTTATATTATTGCAGGCTCAAATTAAAACTCTTTCTATATTTTTCGACGTTCTATCGAATGGCGTTGCAAAAATCCCGACAAAAATAGCGAAAATACCGAAAAATTGGAGACCCTTCGGCTGCGGGGGACCGGGGGTAAAGTAAACTTTACCGCTTTTTCTCTAAAGAAAAAATCAAAAAAATTTTAGATTGAAAAACTAAGCCGACTACCCCGTTCAAATCCTTGAGCAAGAGCTGATTGCTCAATTCCTCGATTTGCCGATCCATTCGATTGGTCCTAGGGGCACCGGCATTCCCAAAACATCCCTGACTCATCGACGGGTCGCCATTTTGCATCCACTTTTATCAAATGGCAGCATCTCCTCTGAAAAGACGCGGAATGGCGCGAGATGACCGACTCGCAATTCCACAGTGTATCTTCGAGTGGCTTGAAGGGAATTTTATAAAATTAAAAATGACTTTTTGACCGAATTGAAAACTTTTAAAAAGTATAGTCTGTATAAATAATCGGTATGCATAATCTGAGTTGATTTCCGATATAAACCTATGGAAAATAAGCCAAAAAACAAGTATTTATTCAGTAAAATTATGACCAAAAAATGGTAAAAACTTTAAAAAAAGAAATTGAGGTAAGAAGTTGTAGTCACGAAATAGATTAGCTTTTTTGGACACGGAAGTTCAATACATTTTTCAAAGTCAAAAGAACACGCTTAAAGATTAGAGTTTAATCATGCAAAGCCTGTGGATCGAGTGGGTGTATATAGGTGTTTTTCGTAGCATCCGACGCCGCCGGCAGCGAATTTGAGTGGATTTTCGAGGTTTTCGGGCGATATCGCAGGATTCGACGTCGATAGGCCTGGAATGGACGCGTAGCCTACAGCAGCGTAGCGTAGCCAACTAGCTTTTTCGGGGATTAGGGCAAGCTAGCAGAGAATTTTGGGGAACATCACCATTTCAACGATTCCTTACCGGAAACCCAATAAGCGTACAAATTGCCTCAGCGGGCGAGTAGCCAGAGATGAAAATCGGGATGAAGTATGACGTTTCCCTGGTGACGATCGAGAATTCTGGAGTTTAATGGATAGAAATGTCTATAGGAATATCACGTACTCAGCCATCCGCACCAAAATCCAAAGGCGCATGGGATATACTCGAAAATCAGGGGGACAACTGCCTAAAAATCGAATTTTTCGTTGATTTTTATTACTTTTGACTACGTGCAAAACAGTAAAAAGTACATAACGTAGTCTGAAGATATAACCCGGTTAAATCACCTGTATAAATAACAAACGAAGCAGCTGGAATTGCATCTTTTTCGATTGGGGGCTGATGACCGAGTTACGGACGAAGAGGTACCTTAAAAATTAAAATTGATACTTTTTGACGTGGTTAGTCAGTTTGACGAGGTAAAAATACCGAAGAATTAAAAAAAATAGCTTTCTACCGTAATCTTTGGATATTCCGGAGGTTTAAAGGGACCGGGAAGCCAAAAATGTATTCCGGAAAACACCCACAGTCGGAAGCCGAACATGCAGACGCCGTTGTACAGGACGATGAGGATCAACATACAGCCCGCGCAGCCCAGGAATGTGCGCCAGATCATTTTCTCTTTTCCATCGGCATCTGGCCACTATAGCGATTGTGAAGCCAGAATATTATTGATTTTCGCGCAAGTGGTCCCTGCTAGCCTGCCCTCTTCCTCAAAAACCTCTGCTAGCCTGCGTTCACCTACAATGATCTTTGCTAGCCTGCCTTCACCTACAATGATCTCTGCTAGCTTGCCCCCACCTCCAATGATATCTGCCGGTCTACGTTCCCCAAAAATCTCCGCTAGCTTGCCCATCTTTTCGAACTCCGACCCCAAAAAACGCACACTATACGTCGGCCCAATATATCCAAGCCCATCCGTGCTCACATGGTACATCGTCGCCACCTCGGTGCGACTGTACTCGTCTCGCATCTTCGATGGCTAAACAGTTACAATATGTTAATTGGGTAATTTGAAGCTTTCAAACTGTCGTCGGTCTGACACGGGTGTTATTCGTAGTTCTTACATGCATCGAGTAGTCACATAGGATACAGTACGCCAGTCCAAATGCCACATTTGCCGCAAAAATGCCGAAGAGGTACCAGGGGTTGGAGAAGAGTTGTGGGAATTTTCTGAAATCAGGATGTCACTCTGTCTATCTCTGGCTCTCTCTCTCGCTCTCTCTCTAGCGCTCTCCCTCACAATCTCTCTCGTTCTCTCCCTGATTTGGACACCGTTTTTTCTCGCTCTCTCTAGCTTTCTTTTCCCTCTCTGTCTCTCTCGCGCTCTCGTCTAAGTGGTAATGTGGACTCTGAACCCTAATTTGTTGGCAAACAAAAAGTGATACTTAGCCCAAGGCCTACCCGGTAATTTTCGTGTAGCGGTAGACGCAATGGATCGTCAACAGGGAGAGGGACATTGTGAATGAGTCACAATAGATCTAAAATAAGCCTAAATAAAATTCAATAATTATAAACCATGATAGCGATATAAGCTGGCCACCAACCCAACTCGGCCAGAGACTTGCTGAACATAATGAAGCCGCGCTCGTCACTTCGTACGCCCTGGAAATTAACATTTCTTTGTAACTCTCCTCTCTCTCTCTCTCTCTCTCTCTCTCTCTCTCTCTCTCCCTCTCTATCCCTCTCAAACTTACCACATCAACCACACAATGCACACAGCTGTAGTAGAGGTTGTGGAACGCGACCAACCCCAGCATCCGCCCGTAGCTGTTCATACGGCCCTGAATCGATGGAGATAAATTTTGTCATTTCTCTAGCTACCGTACCTCATGATCCGTAATGATGAAATAGAGCAAGAGAATATTGAGGCCGATGCCCATTCCGCCGTTAAAGAGGACGAGATGGCCTTGCAGGGTGGAGTCCATTTTCTAGAGATAGAGAGTGAGAGTGAGCGAGAGGGAAAGCCAGAGAGAGAAGAGAGAGGAAGAGATAAAGAGATAGAGACAGAAAGAGCGAGAGAGTGAAAGATATAAACAACGCGCTAGAGATAGGACAGATAAATACAGAGAGAGAGAGAGAGAGAGAGAGAGAGCCTGAGAGAGCCTGAGAGAGCCTGAGAGAGCCTGAGAGAGCCAAAACGAGCCGCAGGAAGTAAGCTAGCAAAGATCTTGGTATTCGCACAATTAAGGATTAGGCAAGCTGGCAGAGATCCCTTAACTTTCTACCGTAATCCAAGAAAACCAGGACCAGTCGCACAAAATGTCTAAAATTTGCCTCCCAAAGCACCTCACAGCGTACCCCGCAACCGCTTTCTAAAAGTTGCCCAAATTAGCTGGGTGCAAGCCAGAATTTGGCAGCCGCGTGGTCATCTCCGGTTTCCTTCTAATGGACATATTTCCGAGAAAAACACGCCCCGATTGCCCGTTGCATAATAATCCCCTTGGAACCCCCAGGGACGACAAGGAGTACGTGAAAATCACCGGGTCCAAATGGCCGCCATGGTTTTTGCAGGGTGGCTACAGTATATTTAATTCGTTACGGGATCGCGAGGCAATTTTCTTAAATATTGTCTTCAGAAAAACAGATGTGGAGTGGTACAGCTCGAACCTGGGATCAGAGCACGAATTTAGGATGAGCCATTCGGGTCTAAAATTGTTGGAATAAAATTTTGGAAGATTACAAGGATTTTTGGGCTTTTTTTCAAAGGGCTGGACCGTCAAATTATACGTACTTAGTTGGAGCAAATTAAGGAATAGCCTATTTTTTACCTTAAACGCTATTTTTGCTCGCTTTTTCTTGAAATTTGAACCCACTTTAACTTGAAACTTTCAAACAGTTTTTTCTCGACCGCTTTCAAGTTTGTAAAAGGTCTAGGAAATCTTTTTACTAAAATAAAACAAAAGATTTTCTCTTGAAAATCGAAATTAGCATAATTTGTATTCTCGTCAACCAAACAAATAAGAATATTTATTAAGCTTTTGGTTCCTAAAATTCGAGTTCTAAACGGAATCCTCGTAGTCAGCCAGCATGGCTTCCTGGACTTCAAAAGCTTGGTCACGAGCGTCATCGTGAAGGAAGCTAAACACGAAAATAATTTAGTTAATTAATTACTAAATTAATTAAACAACATTAAACAAAACTAAACTAGTTAATTAAGACTTACCTAGCCACATCTGTCGTAATTCGGACAAAAATTCGCTTAAAAATGTCCTTGGCCAACTTCCGTTCAAGAACGTTAAAAATGGCGGTAAGTAACTCGCCCGTGATCTCGTCCAAGCTGCTGATCTGGACAACAAATTTTTATGACCGGATAGAGAGAGAGAGAGAGAGAGAGAGAGAGAGAGAGAGAGAAGACGATCGGCTGATAGCAAAATATTAAGCATACCTCTATTTTATGACCCAATTCCGCATCGCTACTGTAGACAAGCGAGAGGGTACCGCTGAAGTCAAGTTCTCCGTCATTCAGGGCTGAAATAAACGGCTAAATATAGACCGATAGAGAGAGAGAGAGAGAGAGAGAGAGAGAGAGAAAGAGAGAGAGAGATGAGAAAGCTGAGTTAAAGCTAAAGCTTCATCCTTTACCGTTAGCCAATAGCAAAAAAGCCTTGAGGAGCCCAGACTCTGAAGCCGCTCCTTGTTCTTTCACGGCCAAAATTATTAGCTTGCCCTCGTACCCTAAAATTGTCCCTTGGCTATAGGAAAGTAGCGTAGGCTTACCAGTAGCTTCCCCGAGTTTCTGCTGACCGTTCCACGTGTGGTAATCATAATCGATCTAAAACCTCGATTTTTCAACTCTTAGAAATGTTATGCGGGCAAATTCCATAAAAACTAGGCTCACCACTGCCCTGAACTGCTCGAACTTCTCCAGGAAATGCGGTTTCTGATCGCCGACTTTATTGGTCATAGAAAGGTATCTAAAAAGGGAGCGATCAAGTAGAAAATACACTAATACCTGGGTTCGATGCCTTCCGGAGATTCCCGACCATCGATGATCGTGATTTTGCCTCCATTTTGCCAGTACAGGACTCTAAAATGGTAGATTATCAACGACGTATCAATTTTGCAATAACAATTACAGTAGTTTTATTAGATTTATTGTAAACGTTTAATGAACCAGTATTATAAGACAAAATTTAAAGCAATAATCTGCTACCTTTCCAGCCCATTTTTCCTCCCGCCAGCTACAAAATGCAGGTCTCCATTGGTCCTTCTTCGCCGAGTCGTGCGTATATTTGTACATTCTAAAACATTGAACAATTAGAAATTTGTAATTTTTAGCAGACAAGCCTGAAACTCTCGCAGACGCCAGAAAATGGCTGCCATGAGGTTATGAGAGAAGCTGAAGGAAACTGATAAGCGCTTGCAGCTTCTTGTCATCCTTTCTTTTCGGGACTTTCCGGCTAAGGAGACGTAATTTTCTTGGCTATAAATAAAATGGCGCTTCTTCAACTTGTTGCCAACCTGGTGGCAAGCCAGCAAAGATTCCTTGAGAGCTCGTAGGGCCGCCTGCTAGGGTCTTCAAACACATTTTGTGTTTTGTGGTCCGCAGTATAAATTTTTGTTTTTCGAGTTTTTAGGCATTGTTCATCCCTTTCGGGATGTGCGCCGATCCCCGCGCTACGTGCAATGCGGGGCCGACGCTATTCGGCGAGAAGCAAGCTTCTGCTAACCGAACCATTTCCAAAAATATGTTAATCTCGTTGTACACAATAGTGTACGTATCGGAGATTAAGCCGATAAGAACAGAAACTAAACACTTGATCTTAGCCAGGGGCCAGAAGCGATACCTAGGTACCAACGCCAGGGTACTAACATGGGCAGAGTGGGCCAGGTGGGTGGCGAGTGGGGGTAGCGCAGAGTGTAGAGCAGAAGGAACGCGATTTCATGGTTATTAGACAGATGTAGAGGTCACGGAATAAAGATCTGGCAGCCGAGAGAGCGAGGAGAGAGAGAGAGAGAGAGAGAGAGAGAGAGAGAGAGAGAGAGAGAGGGAGAGAGAGCTAGATAAGGAGCGAGAGAGATAGGGAGATAGATAGAGAGAGATAGAGAGAAACAGACTGACTGACAGACAGACAGAGAGGTACAGACGTAACATGGTTCCATCGTTAAAAACAATTTATTAGCCCTGTAAAAAAAAATCGATATCATGATTTGCTTGATGAAGATGGCGAGCGCGTAGATGAGCATCTGAACTCCTTGCCGCCCTTCTTCGTGCTCTTCTTTTAGGGGTCTAAAAATAACATATTGGTAGAGAAACCGAGAAAGCGCGAAGGAGCGAGAGAGAGCGAGGGAGAGAGAGAGAGAGAGAGAGAGAGAGAGAGAGAGAGCGAAAGCGAAAATTCCAATCTTTGCAAAACCCACTCCAAACGGCGTTGCCGCCCATGGCCGCGTCGTATCCGGTGTACACTAAAATTTTTAAGGCTCAAAAAAATTGGGAAAAGCCACCCACTTTCAACGAACGTCTCCTCGTCGGGCATCTCGTAGAACGAGTAGTCGGACTCGTCGAAGCTGTCCTCGAACCCGTCCTCCCAGTCCTCGAAGCTGTCCGAGTCGTCAAAGTCGACGTTCTCCAGGCTGACAATCGTCTCGCTGGGCACCACCGCGTACATGGAGCCTGGAATCAATAAAATTCTGAGGACTTCGAAGGTTTTCCGACGTTTTCGAGCAGTTCGGCCTTTTGTGATCAAGAAAAATAGCGAAAACATCGAAAAATTCCAGCTAGTCGACCCCAGAATCTTTGAAAATCCTCACCTTCCATGTCGTCAAAGCTGACGTTCGTCACGCTGGGCGCCGGCGAATAGATGGAGCCGTCGGAGACGATATCTGAAGAAGAGCAACGTCTTCAGGGAGTAAAACTTCAATCGCAAAGGTGTGTTAGCGGAGGGGAGGCACATCGCCTTTTTTAACCGATTAGAAATAAAACACCTGTTGTCAATCCATAGTTTATTTTTCTCGCGTTTTCAGTAGCTTTTTTGCGAGCAAAAAAAAAGAAAAAAAGCGAAAACTTGAACCTTTTTGTTCATTGTTCATACATTTTTTCGAACATATCAGAATTTTTCGAAAATTCTGATGATTTTTTTCAAAACCTTTTCATAAAACGTTGTAAGATGCATAGGGCTTAGGGTGTAAGATGCCGTAAAGGGTAAAATTGGGCTTCCAGTCCCCCCGCTAACAGTCTAGTACCGTACGTAAAACCGAAACATACCATCAAAGTCACGCGGCAGGCCCCGGGCGCTGACGTTGAGCTCGCTGGCCTCGGGGTCGTAGAAGGAATATTCTGGAGTGAGAGTAAACCTCGATAAATTTACATACCACAAACGATAGGGCTCTCCGCCTGGGCAGACATTTTTCAGGAATAGACGATTTTGGGAAGAAGCGTCGGTAGGGAAATGAATGCCAGGTTTTTTCGTTGATCCGGAAAGAGCAGCATAGCGGATTTCCTGGAATTCCAGGTGATTATGCCAATTTTGTACAAAGATCGCCATTTATCCCGAAAAATGGACCCTTTCTGGAAATGTTATATGCTTTTTTGGTCGATGTTAGGTTGAATTTTGCATTTTCCACAAATTCCTATGGACGCCGCGTTCCGTATTTTGTAGTATTTCGTAGTCAACCGCCTAAACATAAATTCTTCTGAGCCCGGGCTCAACTATTGCGGGAATCATTCCGGGAACGCATTGCGGGAACATTGCGGGAATATTCCGGGAAACATTGCGGGAAACTAGCCACTTTTTCCCCGCAATGCCGTCTCATCTACATTCCGGGAAATTGGAACATTCCGGGAATGCCCTGAGGCATTCCCGGAATATTCCCGCAATAGTTGAGCCCGGGCTCTGTTTTCAAGGTATTGTCATCCCTATTCGGGACGTGCGCCGATCCCCGCGCTACGTGCAATGCGGGGCCGACGCTATTCGGCGAGAAGCAAGCTTCTGCTAACCGAACCTTTTCCAAAAATATGTTAATCTCGTTGTACACACTAGTGTACGTATCGGAGATTAAGCCGATAAGAACAGAAACTAAACACTTGATCTTAGCCAGGGCCAGAAGCGATACCTATGGTGTGACACTAGGTACTAATGCGGGCAGAGTGGGCCAGGTGGGTGGCGAGTGGCGGTGCGCATCCAGAGAGTGCTGATTGAGAGCAGATACCTCAAAGGAAGTGACACCAAGCACAGGATTACACATTAAAGGTATCGACACCTTAAAATTAGACATTTTTGACTCTTAAAGTTGTAGAAATTGGCAAATTAAAGACTTTAGACTACAAGCTACAGATTTGATGGCTAGACTCTTATTTTGTCTGTTTAGAGTGCACGCTATTTCCTTCCTTTTGTAGAAGTTTTACGTTTTTAACGTTCAGCCCCGTTTCCTGGAAAGGAGCGTATTCCAACCAGCTTTCCTCTGCTAGTACGCGGAATTCCAAATGACACTTGGACCCTGCGCGCCCTGGGCGTTAGTTTATTCTCCGTCCGTTTATAAAGCCTCTCGTTCAAGCTTCCGCGAATACAAATGGGCTTTTCCTGGACGAGATGAAGAGGGGAATCTGAAAAACTTTACTCGGCCACGTAGGCGCAGCTGCATTTTAGGAAACGACCGACGAGGTGGGTTTTTTGAAGGTTTAAGAGCGAAAAAATCAAAGAAAATAACGAAAATGCTAATTAATCTTTCCGCTCGACTTTCGGGTTTCCTTACGACATTTTTGGATACCTCTGCCTTACTTTTACTTGGTTTTTTGGATCCTGTATCTTTTTATCTGTCGATTCTTCGTACTATTAACAAGGGTTTTCTTGTCCTTTTCCGCTTTCCAGGTATACGGGTTTCGTAAGATTTCCTACTTACCTTGTTTAATTTTGTCTTAACCAATTTAAAATACGACCAGTAACCATCGCAATTTTGGAAAATCTACATAGCTAAATCGCCCAATGTTATAAGATGCTTATCTTTATTTTGATTGTAAAATTAAGAATTTCGAAAAGTATTTCCGTTAATATTACGCATCTAGGTTCGTTTTTTATTTTGTCAGCTTTTTTTTGTAAGAGCCGACATGCTAGAGGCACAATAAATCAAACTCCTCGAGATCCAAATCTCCGCCCAGATTAACGGGCTCTCGGCGATTCGGAATTCGCAATTTGGGTCACTTTTTGCATAGGATGGTCTTTGATCTCGCCTATGAAATCGGGTGCCTGGGTTAAGAGTCGTCGCTGCAAACTGCGCTTTAATTCAATTTTTGAACTTTCCCAAGCATTTTCGAAGCTTTTACACGTTTCTGTCGAATGTCAATTGTATTGCTCAACTTTATTTGGTGGAGGAAACCGGTAATAAAATTAGTAATCAGGATCGACGTTCAGAAAATCTCTATAAAACAGAGAAAAATGCTGAAAAATTCTTATTTCTTGGCAGCTGCTGCAGCAGCAGCTTCTTTCGCTTTTTCGGCAGCTGCCTTCTCGTTCGCCTTCTCGATTGCAGCGGCTAAATGTCGACAATTTTTCCGAATTTTTAACGTTCTTACGTGTCGCATTTTCCAACTCTTTCATCTTCGCATTTCGGCCTGCTTTCTTGGCGTTTTGGGCGTTGGTTAGGGCTTTGATCTAAAGGATAAGAATAAGAGGAGCTCGGGTTCTCTCTTTCTCTGTCTCTCCCTCTCTCCCTCGCTCTCTCTCTCTCTCTCTCTCTCTCTTTCTCTCTCTCTCTCTCGCTCTGTCGCGCTGTCTCTCTCTTACTTACCAATTGATCAGCATCGATCAGCTTGGCGCCATTTAGCTTGCTGTTTGTTGTAGTGGTTTTTGAGGACTTGGAGTTTACTCCTGAAATTGTAAAAAAATCTTAAAATGCACATTTTCCCAGAGCCCTACTAGCTTATACCCCAAATTCCAAGCCAAAACGAAGCCAAGTTTTCGAAGTCGGGCTTAGGTTATTTGGCAAGATATGAAATTTACTCCTCCCTTTAAAAGACACTTTCCAATAAATATTACGACTAACTATTACATGCCGCTCTTTCTCTTTCTCTCGAGCCCCTCTACTGCGATAAAATCGAAAATCGGGGGTGGGTAGTGTTTCGAGGCGCTGGGGGGAAGTGCTAGGGGTCAAGTACGCTTTTTTGCTAATTCCACTTCCCCTGAGCGTGCAGCGCCTTATTGACCATGACTGGTCGATGTCTTTCGCATTGATTTATATTCCTCTAGGCTAGAAAGCACGCTTTTGCTCTTTAAGATTTTTTAGAAAAGCTCTTGTCAAAAAATACTTACCTCCCGGTCCTTCTTCTCTGGCTTTTGCCTCAGCCGCTCTAAACGGTGATTTTTAGAGGTACAGAAAAGGCAAAATCTTCATTTTTGTATTGTTAACGCTCAGCCAACTTTAAATACTGTCTTTTTTCAGAAATCGCTAAAAATCCCGATTTTTTTTGAGCGGAACGGGTCCCGTAGCGATAAGTAGCCGGATCCGCTTTTGCCAAAAATTTGGGGCTATCTTTCTAGTGCCTCCATAGATCCAAACAAAAGCAAAAATGTGGTTAATCTAGCACTTTGTAGTTAGCTTACTCTCGCTCCCTCTCATAAGCTATCTCATCGCCGTTCAACCTTGGGTTATTATAGCAGCCGTTCGGGCCGGTTTGGAGATGTCGCTAAACGTATTTTAAAAGGATCGTGCTCTCTATCTCGTTCTTTCCTCTCTCTCCCTCTCTCTCTCTCTCTCTCTCCCTCTCTCTCTCTCTCTCTCACCTTCCATGCTTCTTTGTTATCATCCACGGCCACGGCACAAAGTGGGCACCAACGGGCACCGGAGGGGGCCATTCTACCTAGAATTTTCGGGTTTATAATTTTTTTAAGCCTAGAATTTTCAGAATATCTAGATCTAGCTAGCTAGGTAGTAATTTAATGCGTTAAAAAATTAATTTTTAGCCAGTTACGGATGAGATCATGTTTTAAGATGATTTTGTTGTCCTCTCTCTCCCACTCACTCACTCTCGCTCTCCCGCTCTTTCTTCTCTAGCTCTCTTTTTTTTCGAAAAAATGTAAGATTAAAAAAAACGCCTGAATTCACCCTCGCGATTTCCCCCGCCCAATCCAGCCTTTCCCCCCTTCCCATATTTTGACAGCCGCGTCCCCCATTTTCGATTATTCAGCTCGACTACAGGCCATGCTGTTGCCTGGACGGGCCGGCCGAAAATTGGCGAAACGTGTAAATCCAATGTGGATATCGGGGACCACAGCTCGACGGGAAATTTTTGATCGGGCCCTGGATTAAATGGCTACAGTTTTTGTCTTTTTTTGAAAATCTCTTAAAAGTTTATGGTTTTTGAATTTTTGGTAGAAAATTTTTAATTTTAGGGAAGTTTTCAATCCGTATCTCCCATTTTTTAGATGCCAGAAATTTTGTAGGTCCGTTCTACACCTATTCCTTCCACGAATTTTATTGCGTAACTTGATAAACGGTTTTTTTGCTGAATTTCATGGCGTAAATTCTAGTCCTTCGTTTTCTCTCGTCGTCGTTTATCTCGGGTTTTTTTTTGGTTTTTGCCTATTTTCGAATTTTGTGCCTACCTACTTTACTCGAAAGACCGTTTTAGTACAATGTTGTACTCGTGACAAGCGTTCACCAATTTCTAGGCTATGTTTTGCTGCTCTCATTTTATGACCGATTCAGTACTGGCGTGGTTTTTTACTCCACTATGTCATATTTATTTCGCGACAAGGCCGCTGATCGTTTTTTAGTGATTTTGGAAACGTTCGGAGGCTAAAAAGGTCTGATCAGAGCCTTGCTAAAAGCTGAATCGATCAATTCTGATACTGTAGGCGTTATTAGCATCTTTCTAACCTCTACACAGTGGATGTGTATCACCATCGGCGGCATCTTCTCGATCCTGGGCCAACCCACAGCGATTGCAGCGACTCATCCGGTTACCCAAAAATGCGCAGCGTTCCAGGTAGTGTTGCGTCAGCTCGCGTACCTTTAAAAGGATCTTTGCTAGCCTGCCAATTTACTCAGCCTGGCCACCCTTAAGAATCTTTTTTTAACCGATTTCAGTCCAATTAATTCAAATCCTAACCTGTACGACCTTTCCGCAATACCGGCATTTGATCAGCTGCGGGCAGTCGGTTGCGTAATGTTTCTCGAGGCCCGATTTTCGGCCGAATCCCGTGTCCACCCGGTCGCAGTAGTTGCATTGGCTAAAAAGCTAATTGGGTCGGTTTTCCTGCTAGCTTCCCTTCTTCGAATCAAAAGCCATCCTTTTTTAGAACAATTCCGCTACACTACTCGCCAAAAATTGAACTAAAGGCGAAAACCACTTTTCCTCGTTGGGTCCCGCGCCAGCTGACCCAAAATCGGCAAGTTGCCATGAATCTGTCAATTAAAATGTTGGATTTTTATCCTAATTCCCACTGCTCCGATAAGATTCACTGCTCGAAAACCGAAAAATGTGAGTTTTGGTTATCAGCCAAAAATTCAGATTATGGGTTTTGCTTCCAAGTCTCTATAAAGCGTGCCCAAACGAATTCCGAAAAATTCCAGATTTTTTGGGCTAATTTTCTCCAGCTTCAATAACATTAACCGTCAGAAAATCGAAAAATTAAAGGTTTGGCGCTCTGCCAGAAATTCAGCCTTCCAAGTCTTGACTTTGCCTTCCAGGTCCCTTTAGAATGTTTCCGAACGAATCGAAAAACTTCCTGATTTCTTTGTGGATAATTTCCGTGGCTGAATCAGCTTATGAATCGATGGTTTTGACGTCTATTCCATGCCGGGCCATTCCCATTTTCCGGAATTTATGGCGCCGCCCTATTGAAAGTGTGAAGTCGTTCTCTCCGGGCGGCTGCGCTTTTTGATGTGTCACTTTTATTGGCGCGTACTGCGGCGCGTGCTGTATGATTCTTGTAAAAATAATGAGGTTTTTGGAGGCTATTTGTATACTTTTCATGCCGTAATATTTTTGTTATTGATTTTAAGCGGTTTTTGTACGCTGCGAGAATTTTCTGGTATATTTTCCAGGTTTTTCTTTTCGCGAAAAATCGTCGAGGTTTCTTCTGATCCCGGAATCGGCTTTTTTTGGAGCATTTTGTATATTTTGTGAAATTTGCTATTTTTGAAAAATTCAAGTTTTGTTATTTTATTTTTTGGTTATTGAATATAAATTTTATCGTCATTTTAGCTATATTAACTTTCACTTTAAACGCACTCATTAATTTTTGCTTAACAGTTATTAAGTTTCAACTTTTTAGTTAGGAGAATTTTCGCGTATTTTTAAATTTAAAATTTTTTTATTTTTCGAACTTCCATGTATTTTTCTAAAAAATAAATAATGACAATCCGGATACTGACAAATCATTTCCGGAACTTTCCTAATGATTTTACGAGGCGATACGCTCTTTTCAATAATTTTACATTTTAATACAACTTTTTAGTGGTGTTTTTACAAGATTTCCTAGGAAAAATCAACGTGTAATCCCTCCCCTTCTACCCGCTCGATCCATATATGTATTCGTCCCCCAAGCGCCAAATATTCCTTATCATAAAGTGCGTGGTGCCCCACCCATTCTAGCCGCTTCTCAAGCGCCAAAATATGCTAAAAGAACGCCCAAAAGATAGGCGCCCTTTTGAAATTTTTCATCTTTACGATTTTCGCCCACTTTTGTGTTAAAATACTAGGAAAACTGAGCCGTCAATTCTTGATCTGAATTTATGACATCATTTCCTGGACTGAAAGACGGCTTCAAGTCCGAACTGGAAGCTGAGTAAGTTCCGAAATGGTCTCTGCTGGTTTGCCCTATTTTTATTGCTGGAATTATCACAAAAAATAGATTTTTCTGGGGTTAGAGGAACCATGAAGGCAGGACTCTTATGGATTTTTTATCAATATTCCACCCATAGCGCACTACTTTTCTTTGCGACATCAGTCACTTCCGGATATATTTTTTATATTCGTATTGTGAGTGTATAGTGTACTTTAATAAAATTTTACGGGAAATACTGTAGCGATATAATACGTTTGCAGAAATTCAATTTTTCTGAAGAGAACTGAAGCGCACCGTCATCGAATCAGGCCCGCTATCAAAATTCTAAATTTTTTTTTGGATTCAGAGCGACCTACTGTAAGTGGATTCTTTCTATTGACGAAAGCATACTGTAAGCAGAATTAAGCAATCGTGAAATCACTACTTTTTGCCCGATTTTCCCTTCCAAGTTCCTTTACAACTGACCCGTATTGATTTGGAGGCCGGTAGGGGTCGTCGCGCAAAATGACGTCCGCCTCGCTCTGCGTTCTCGGCTGCACAAACTGTAAGAAAAAAAGAATAAAAAAAATCACTTCTGCTCTCTATGCTTTTGCAGCTATTTTCTAGTTCTCAATATTCCATTCTTTACTATTTCCGAAATTCGAAATTCCTACCTCTCCCCTTCTGCGCTGCATCACTTCTGATAGTCGATCATTCCGCCGGATATCGGGCTACAAAGTAGAGGTATATAAACGCCTTTATTCAATTCCAATAGTTTTGCCTTGCCTGTCCCTTGAGAGGCTTCTTTTTCTTTGCAAATCCCTTTAATTTTCTTAATTTTTAAGTTCTAAACTCACATCATACTCCGTCATCGGCGCCGCGCTACGATTGCTCTGAAATGAGCGCGGCGCTTCCTTGCCGTCGGGGCTGGGCTGTCGGGGTTGTCTTCGGACCTATTTTCAAGCTTTCTTTATCTACTTTATTTTGATTTAATATGCCTTAATTTGTACAAAATTTAATTTTTATTTTACCTCGCGAACGGGCGCGTTAGCCGGCCGAAAACGTCCCTCGTGATTTCCTTTTTTCGTTGTAGGCCTGGAAAACCCCCGATTTTTAAGGCGTGTACATTCCTATGCTGTTCTACCTTCGAAAAAACGTTTGCCGTACGTTTTGAGCTCTAAATAGCTCAAAAAAAACTAATTGATACTTACCGCCTACGATCCCTACTTTGGGTACGTTGTTCTGGGGTTCTGGTACGAGTTGCTGGTCTTCTAAAATTCTCCTTTTTTTGTGAAGTAGACTTTTTCTAAGTCCACATTTCATAATACCAATAAGACCGCTACACTTTTATACGTATTCAAATTAAGCTGCGATAATCTAAAGCCTGAACCTGCTCTCCTCGCTGCGAGGCCGCGCCGGCGCTAGTGGCTGGGGCGTCGCCGGCTTCCTGGGCGATTCTATCGTTTCCGGGGCCCAAGTTGAGCGCACTCCGTAGGCTTGCATCTGATTTTTTGTGTACTTAAGGTTAAAAAAAATTATTCAAGCTATAGAAGCCACCATAAAAGGTTTAAGGCCCAACCTGCCCATCCTCAGTAACCAAATCGGCGTAGGCGTTGCGGATTCCGTCGTCTTTTACCTAAAAATGTTTTCAAAACCGCTTAAAACGGATAAATTATCAAAAAACAATTTTTAAAACGTCTATAAAGTCCCTACACGTTTAATACATGGATTTTAAGCTTTAAAGCTATCTAAAAAGCCTACCTGCTCCATCTGTGCTTTCAGCTGATTCGCCCGGCCCGTATCGCCAACCATAAGCGCATTTTTCCGCTGATTATCCAGCGACACCAATTGGCCCTCGGTTTTATTTAGCGAATCGCAGGCGGCCTGGCAGAGATGGGCCTAAAATTCGTAAAACCAAAAACCTTGCGTTTTCTTACCTTCACAGTCCTGTCCGACTTCTCGTGATCGACCATTTTCTTGCGCATCTGGCTTCTCAGCGTTCGGACCTAGAGTTTGTAGTTAAATAGCTTTTTGAAGTATATTTCGAACGTTTAGTTTCTTTTTCGACTTGTCTTGAAAGTATTTTTAACAACGTTTTTCATCAACTAACCGCCGAAATCGGGTCATCGCCCAGATGCGAGGCTGTAGATGTGTAGCCGTCTGATCTGTAGCCGTACTGCGGCCTAGAAAACGTAATTATAAGTTTTTGTCAGTATTAAACGCTTTGTTTAATTAAAACCTTACAAAGCATATTCACTAGCTGCAACTTGCGCCTTGGCCGCCGCATCATTTGTGGATTGACGGCCGGTGGGTTCGAAGCGTCCGAATCCTAAACTCTCTGAATTGTTATATTTTAACTTTTAAAAACTCATAAAAGCTTCAAAACCCGATTTTTTACACCATTTTGAAAGATAAATCCATCGATTTACCTTCACGATTTCTCCGGTCCATATATTCGCGGTAATACGGATCGTCGGCCATTTTGAAATGTTTTTAAACCTAAAAAATAGCGTAGATCATAACTTCGCTAAAATTCAACAGTTTAAAAAGCCATAAACATGAACTATTGCCTTGAAAAGTTCCTTTGTACCTTAAAAACCATCTTCATTATAACTTTACTGGAATCAAATTTTTCTAAGCACTAAAAACCCCTAGTTAGCGACTAAGAACGCCTTGATACTTGAAAATATCGAAATAATAAAAGTAAACCTTTTAAAAAGCAAAAAACCTCAATTAGCCACTTGAAAAACGGCTTGACAATCGCCACCCGCCCTCATACGTGTTGCCCGGAAACGTGCGGCTTTTTGTTAGCGGCGCCCTCGCCTTCAACCTGTGAATTTTTCATCCTCCATTCTTCCATTCTATTCTTCTTCTAAATCAATAATCATTTCCTTTTCTTAAAAATTCAAGGATCAGAAAAATGACGGAAGAGACTGCCCCGTTACTACACGGGTAAGCCGGCCAGAATTCGATGAAAATCGAATCGAAACCCCTGATTTCCATATTTTGGTTTTTACATTTAGACGGTAATCCCGGCTCCCACTTTCCTGTCATTTTCCCCCACCCGCAAAATGACGCAGTACAAGCCGGTGCTTGTCGTGCGTTACGAGCAAGTTTTTAGCGTAGTCTTCTTTTTCTTGGTTTTACTTGTTTCCTCTCTATTCATTTCGGGGCCCCTGGGCTGTCTTGGTGGTGGGAGGGCTTTAGTTTTTTCGTGTAATACTCGTCAATTTTTTGTATTTTCAGGATGGGCAAAGACCGAGATGACGAGGAGACGTTGCTGCCCACGTCTTCGGGGAGGAGAGGTTGGTTTTTGGTTTAGAAACGATTGAAACGATAAAAACACCAAGATGACGCTGAAAATTTTGTGGATAAGGTTTTTGCGCTGCTGAAACGCTTGAAAATTCCGATTTTTGTCGGGTTTTGTGTAAACTCGTGGTTTTCTGTAGTTTGTAGTCTGTAGCTTTCGATTTACTTCTAAATTTAGCTAAATCAGGCTAAAAGGATCAAGAACAGGCGATATTCACGCAGAAAAATTTTATAATAGCACTTTTCCGCGCTGTAAAACGTTAAAAAATAATTTTAGAGCAATTTAAGCGTATTTTGCATACGCTAGCGTATTTATCCTATATTGTAGTCTGTAGTTTATAATTTACTTTTTTTCAGGCTCATCCGCCGCCCCGCAAGCCTCATTCGCCTTCAAATGCTATGTGATAGCGTCTATGACGGTGCTGTGGACGGGCTACACGATCTCCGTGCGCTACACCCGCTCCACGACGATCCCTGAAGACGTTCGCGGAATTTTTCAACTCTTCTATTACATTTTTAGCTGTACGCCTCGACGACGGTGGTGCTATGCGCCGAGGTCATCAAGACGGTCATCACGCTGGCGATGATCTTCAGGGAGGGCAACCTGTCGATCAGCAAGTTTGGCACGGTATGTAGAGATTTTTTGAAAGATTGTTTAATTTTCTAGACCCTGCAAAAGCACTACTTTGGGCAACCGTGGGAGCTGGCCAAGATGTCCGTGCCGTCCGTCGTCTACGCGCTGCAGAACAACCTCGATTTCGTGGCGCTCAGCAATTTGGATGCGGGCGTTTATCAGGTAAACTAAAGCGTAATTTTATGGCACTTTTACGTATTTTTTGATGATTTTAGGCCGGAAAAGGCTAACTATTATTATGCTTTCGCAAAGTCGGAAAAGAGGCTTTTTTTAACTGGAAAGATTATTTTAAAAATCTTTGAAAATTTAACGTTTCGTCGAAAATCGGTCATTTTTGGCCTAAACATATCGTTTTTTACGTTAGAAATAGTAGAAAAAAGTCGAACCAGTTTTTATTCGAGAAACCAGCGCCCAAAACCCGCTTCGCGGGCCTTGGGCGCTGGAATGCGGCCTTTGCATGAGAAATTTGACTTTCTGATGGCTCGGGTCCTTTGGACCGCCTTCCCCACCGACCACACACGCGAGTACACCTGGCAAGAATGAGGAAATTTGTATTTTTCCGCATTATGCTAATTAGCCCTCCCGGACCTCCAAAAATGAATAAAACGGGCTTTAACTTTGTCAACTTGTATTTTATCCGGATTCTGAAAACGTCATTGGAAAGAGGAAGGTCGATTACCCCAAGTGACGGAGAATTGGGCCCTTTTGGACACGGGAAGGCCCTCAAATCGGGCCTCGAAACTGACATCCACACACACACAAAGATACGCGACCAAATTATAGAAGGTATAGGATCTTTCTTTATATAATTTTTCAGGTGACAACCCAGCTAAAAGTCGTCACCACCGCCCTGTTCATGATGGCGTTCCTCGGCCGGAAGTTCTCCGGCAAGCGCTGGGTCGCGATTTTCCTGCTTTTCGTCGGTGTCGCTTTTGTACAGGTTTTCTTCATTTCTAATTCCTACTTTATCATCATTAAGCTCGACACTATCCAACAAAAATCCGTGGTCAAGGCCGGCAATGTCGAAAACTACTTTGTCGGGATTATCGCCGTCTTGTCGACGTGCTTCACGGCTGGATTTGCAGGTTAGAAATTGGTTTGAACAGCGATATAAAGAAATCTAGGCGTTTACTACGAGAAAATGCTAAAAGACGGCGGCTCGACGCCGTTCTGGATTCGGAATCTGCAAATGTACAGCTGCGGAGTGGTTGGTTTTTGTCGACTTTATGTTTTTTTAAGGTTTTGGGTTTCAAAAACGTGTTTTTTAGATCGTCACAGCCCTCGGCTGCCTCAACGAGCACAGCGCCATCCGCGAAAAGGGCTTCTTCTACGGGTACGACGAGAAGG
Organism: Mesorhabditis sp. LJ9110; assembly: GCA_038088335.1. NCBI lineage: Eukaryota > Metazoa > Nematoda > Chromadorea > Rhabditida > Rhabditidae > Mesorhabditis > Mesorhabditis sp. LJ9110. The sequence continues at coordinate 116,626 of JBBGBA010000216.1, read as the reverse complement.
TGTTCATCATTGTTGGTATGTTCTTTTCAGCCGTTTACTCATCTTTTTAATTTTTATCTGGATTCGTCAAATTCTACGTGTTTAGGCCTGCTCTCCGTCGGCGGCATCTACATCTCGCTGGTTATGAAGCACCTTGACAACCTTTACAAATCGTTCGCTTCGGCCGTGTCCGTCATCTTTGTCGTCATCCTGTCGCTGTTTGTCTTCGAGGGTACGGTATTTTGCTCGAGATTTAGAAGGAAAAGGACGTTGAGAACCAGTTTTGGAAAAAGAAAGAACTTTCCGCGCGGAAAAACCTCGCCTTTTGGACTTTGCCCCTGTAGTAAATAATAACTACAAAAATGAGGATTTTCACAAATATTTAGAAATACAAAAACACACATCTTTTTTAAAAAAATTATACATACGAAAAGCAAGTTTTAAATCTATTTTATTGATTTTGTCGCTTTTTTGAAAATAGCAGCAATTTCCGCGCCTATAAATCGCTCTATTTGTGTTTGGTGGTTTACTAAAACTATAAACGGACCCTTTTCAAAAATAGAAATACGTTTTATAAACCAATTTTTCAGGCGTCTACATCGGCGCGTACTTTGTGCTCGGAACGGCAATGGTCTGCTTCGCCATCCTCATGTACAACTCGGTGCCTGAATAATCGGATCATGCTCGTTGGCTACTGTAGCCCCCTCATATAGTGTATTCTCACTATTTATTTGTATTTCTTGCCCCTAGGCATTTCCGATCCCTTACCCTCTATATGTATACGTGTCCTCGACATGCCATCATCTGGTCTGCCCTGCTCTCTCGCTGTGCCTTTTCCTTTCTCTAGGTGACGAAATTTCGTTTTTGTGCTTCCCCCCGGCCTACTAACCAATAAAGATGTCCACCAAAATGCCTTTTTATTTGCTGTCTGTGATGCTGCATTTTCTTTACCGGCCTTGGTGTGTGGGGGTTTTTTTTGTAAATAAACGTTGTTTTGAAACTGTTGAACCAAGTAAACCAAGCCTACGCTAAAACCTAGGCTAGGCCTCCTTCAGCTATTTGCTAACCGGTGCGGGCCCGATTGTCTCAAAAACGAGCTTGCTGGGCTGGTTTTGCGTGCTGAGTTTGAACTCAAGACTTTTAGCGTAGTTCCTTTGACAAATTTTGCAAAAGAGCAGACTTTCTACTTTTTTACGCCTTGGGGCCAGCAGACTTACCTAGCTCCAACAAACTAGCCAAGTGGAATAACAAAAGAAATGAGTTAGGATGAGAAACGATGGCAACATTCGCCAACGAGCAATTCAAACGACAAAATACAACAACGATCATCCGGGCCCTGGTCTTCACACCAAAGGGCGAAAATGTATGGCGGGCTTTTGTCGTTGCGGGCTTTTGTCGCTGCGGGCATTTGTCGCTGCGCGTATTTGTCGCTGCGGGCTTTTGTCGTTTTGGGCTAATGTCGTCCAGGCTTTTGTCGTTGCGGGCTTTTGCGTGCGGGCTACTTTCTTCGGGCTTCTGTGAGCGAGCTTTTGTCATACCACCCTTTTTTGCCTGAAGAAAAAGTTACGCTTTACAGTTACGGCATGCAACTTTTTATTTGGCGTCAGACAGCCTTCCTAGCTGTTTCGCAAACTTCAGCCGGCCCCCGAAAAGCGTTTTCAGCAGATCGCTTCGATCGGGCGAAGATGCAGCGTTACGACGCTTGCTGCAAAAATCAGCTGTGAAATCATAGTTTGTTTTCCAGCAGCTGGATTCAAAAGAGCTATTACAATGGGACCCACCGATCGTTGCCCTTGCCGCATTTTGGAGGGGGTGCCTGCGGAAGTTATTACGAACTTATTGCAATAATTTTGCTTACCCCGCAGGCGGCCATGTCTAGGGATTGCATGCCTTCGGATGTAATCGCACAACCGAACGTGGCGCTACACTGTAAAAATAATTTCATGCAAATTATAATAGTAAATTACTCGAAAATTAGCGCGTTAGCGATTTATAATAAACCTACCGCGAATATTAACGGTTTGCCGACGGGAAAATCTGGATCTTGGAAAATGTACGGCTCCAATTGGGCAGTATCAGTTTCTAGTATCATCTGTCCTTGTGTGCCGCCAAGGTAGCTAGGGGGGTCGGTGATTGATCGTTTCACAATTTTTACGTATACGTCCATTTAATCCGATGGGTAGAGGAGAGCGACTGGTTGTTGCCGTTACCGGAAATCTAAACAATGCGCTACGATCAGGTCTCAAACTGTACGTACAGGGTGTCCCAAAAAAAGCACCCCTCCGGCATTTCGCCGTATTACATCCCAACAGTCCCAAAATTGGACGGGAGGTGTATCAGACCCTAAATAACCACAATCCTGAGTTATAGCCCGATCGCTACAGTAGTTTTGAAGTTATCGTCGAAATACTGTTTTTTACGCGAGTCTTAACAATTTTTTCGGCTATCTTTTTGCAATTTGCATTGATTTACATCGACTTCCGGCTGCGAATCCCTAATTTCGCTTAACATCGGGGGGTGGCTTTGCGTTACAAAAATTGTTTAAATCAACGGTTATTTCACTATTTTTATCAGAAAAAATCTCTAGGGGTAAAGCAGGCTTGCCGCTTCATTTTCACTTAATATTCGAAGGGTCGATTTCGACGAAAACCATATGAAAAACGGATAATAAAGTTTATTTTTGTTGTATCTCGAAGATTACTGTAACTGGCGGGCTATAACTCAGGATTGTGGTTATTTAGGGTATGATACACCTCTGGTCCAAATTTAGGGAAATGCCGGAGGGGTTTTTTTGGGACACCCTGTATACAATCTGAAAGCGTGGAACGGATTAGATGCCTAAAACCATTGAATATAAGCTTAAAGTTTTTTTCAAATAATATTTTAGGTTTTAAGCAACAAGGGATTTTCGAGATGTCCCTAGATTTGGTACAATTTTACATGTTTTCAATAACTTCCACTCCACATGTTAATGCGAGAGTATCCTGCAAGACGAATGCTAAAATACCTGGGTTCCGCGCACGTTCAGGGTTGCGATGACGTTGCCTTTTCGGTCAGATTGCAAAAGTGTGTCTACTGACTGTCTCGGCTCCCACGACGAAGCATAGCCATACGCGCCGCTAAATCAACAGACGAATACGATGCCCCTGATGACACTGACAAGGGAATCTTTTAACCTTCTCGTTTCGTGATGGGACCCAGCTTATCTTGTGGAGAATTTTTTTGCCCAATTTTTTTTGTTTAATTGCGCATTCTAGTTTTAGTATTTTTTTTAAAGCCAGTCCGAATCAGCGAAAAATTCTACACGTGATAGACTGGGCCCCAACACGAAACGCCACCTCGACTTTAGAAGGCTCAACGGTGGGACAGACCGATAATACGTTCAAGATTGCACGAAATAACTCACTACCCATAGGGAGTTTGAACAAAGGCCCACTCCTCGTCAGTAATATAGCCTTCCATACCGATAGTTTGGCCGGGCATTAATGAGGGAACACAGACGTCTATAAGCGATCGTCTGAACTAGCCACAAGTTTAAAAGGCCGTCCGCCAGCCACCCGAACAGCCCCATTATAGCATTGACGTTGATAGGCATGAACAGCTGCCAAATTTGCCATTTCGAATCAGCCGCCGACCAAATTCGAACACATTAGTTGTCGTTAAGTCATTTATTTAAACGAGAACAGATCGCGATTAAACATCGATTTCGCTTACAGTGCCGTGTCGAATGAGGTCGGCGGAGGCGACTTGCACACGCATTTATGACACGCATTTCCTTTGAAAATTCAGATTTTGAGCCCGATGAAGTTGCCAATTCAAAAAAGAGCGAAATTGACGTCTGAGAGGGGCTGGGATTGAACGGCGCCACCTTGATTGGCACGCCGACGCCCTACTCATTGCGCCACAGGGCTCCCAGGCGGAGGGTCCGGGTTCGATTCCGCGATGCCGAAAGAAGCCGAATTTCTTTTTGCTCTTTTTTGTAATAGCTTCAGCTTGATCCCTAGATGCGAACCCATATCACAGATTTCAAAAAGTCACAAGTTTGTATTTCCAGAGGTACTTTTTGGTGCGTTTTTGATGCATAAATTGCGTTATTAAATTTTAGTCCTAAGCGCCACTTAACCGATACGTCATTCGACGCAGAAAAATCTGGCGCATCTTTCTATGCCGATTTCAAGTGGCGCTGACAACCCCCGAAATTCGAAAATGTCGAAAACTGTTTTTAGTACGCGATTTAACCTGTCGTCTTTCGGGTTTTGCAATGTATTAGAGAAATGATCCTGATGCCAAATTAGGTTTGAACGTTTTTAGCAAATTTGTTCAGTAGTTTTCGAGATAGTTTTTTGAGGTCGGCAACTTGAACGCCCATTTAAACCCCAAAATTAAACTTTTTGAACTTTCAAAACTATGCAGCCCTATTAATTTGATCATGCTCTATCCGATGCCGTCAAAATAACAGCGTCGAAAAAAACTGTGCCAAGCCTTGTTCGGGTGGCTCGCAAACGGTCTTTTAAATCTACAATTATAGTATCCCCAATCTTCCGTCGGTTGTGTGAACTTGTCTGAAATGAATGACATACACTGAAGAGAAGGACGAGCAGAATCCGCCAGATGGAGCGACACATCGGGTTCAGAATCCGGAGGCCTTTTGAGACAAAAACACTGAAAATAGCCTTTACCAAAGAATTTTGCTGCAAAAAAACGGGCATCAATAATCCGATACATCGATAACACGGCTGCGTCCGATGTCAATTTCCGGGTCATCCGAAATTTCCAAGAACGAAAACTGATATTGATCATCAACACGGACCCCAGTCTGCATCATATGGTTGTCGAGCACTCTAAAACGTATGTAAGTCGTAACCCGATTCTATTACTTAACAACCAATTCAAAGTCTTTGCCAGGTGAGACGTATTCGAATGTCTTTGATCGTTGTTGGTCGCCAATCTAGAAACAGTCCATTACCCGAAATTCACCAATTACCCCAGATTGAATCTTATAGGTGCCATTCCCGAAGGCAATATTGAACAGCGTGGCATTTGGCTTGCTGCGGATACCGCAGTTCCCTCTAGAATTTACTGTTATGTTATATGACAACAGACTTACATTCCGTTTTCCGGGAAAGTCCCCATAATCTGCACCGTGTTGAACGTCAACAGGGATTGGTCCAAGCAAAGGCGATCGGATCCTAGAAAATTTCATGCTCGGCGTCTCTAACATTTTTTTGTTGGGGGCTCGTCACGTTTTCTTATATAATTTAAATAATTAAAAACCGCACTTTAGTACTTCTTAGCAATTACCACTTACCGTTCGCTGCATCTAAACCCAGAAATAAAACCGGGAGGACCACCAGCCAATAATTCATCGGAATTCGTAGTAGAACTACATTCTATTACGTTCCTTATATGCTCGTGAATGCGTGGGAAAGGCATTTACATTTTTGAGCCCGAACAATTGGCTTCTAGAGCCCGCTGTTTTTGTCCTATTCTTGAAAACCCAGCCATGAAACGTGGACAGCGTGTGAGTTTCTTTTGAAATCAACCGGAGCTGCAAAACCAGATTTATCCATGAATCCGTCAAAAAGAGCTACATACTATTCTGTACAGCAATCTTTCAAAGCTTATCGCCGTCGGTTAACGATTCTGATAGGCAAAGCAGAAGATTGCTTCCAGATTCCGAAAGGCTCGTTTGAATTTTCCGTCTCCTTCGTTCGCCTAAAATTTCAAAGCCTGATGCTGTATAATCTTATTTCCACGTGTCTATCCGCGTCAAGGATCCCGATACGCAAACATTTATTCTAGGTAATAATCTTATAACCTGTCCACAGTCACCATAAATTTAATCTTTGAATAACACCCGGGTAAGGGGGCTGGGACAAGGAAACGGGATAAACACGGGTTAGCGGAAACGGAAACAACGACGAAGAAGAAGAAACGAGGCTCTTTTTGTGTATCTCTCGCGGCAAGGAGAAAGTTATATAAAGCAAAGAGGGTGCGAGGAGATGAACAAGCCAACAACAAAACAGCTGCAAAGACTAGTAATCGTGGAACTTTATGGGATTTTTGGAAGCCGAAAGCGCCAACAAAACGGGGAAAACGGTAGTTATAAAAAGAGGAATTTTTAATCCCGCAAAAAACTGTTCAACCCGAGTAGTCGCCAAACTCGTAGAGGGCCTGGTCGTAGATGACCGCGCTGATCGTCCGCCCGGCAAAGAAACGATTGTCGAGCTGCGCCTTCGCGTCGTCCACCTGAAAAATTGACATTAGACAATTTACCTTCCTTTGCGAAAGCACCTTCCTAATAAAACCAGTACAAAGATACGAAAACTCGCCTGTTTCGGCTCGGCGTAGCGGACAAAAATCTTGACGACGCCGTTCGCCTCATCGTTGACGATCAGAACCTAAGGAATTGTAAATCAAGATAAAAAGACCAGCTCTACCTCCTCAACACGTCCATACTTCGAGCATTCGTCCTTCACCTCCTCCTCTAGGTGCTCGTCAAGATCCTCGGGGCCGACCATGTTTTTCAGCAGTAGAATGCACGAGCGGTTGATGCGCATCAGCTTGGTCATCAGCAGATGGCGAGACTCGTTGCCTCTGAAAATTTTTTTATAAAATATTTTAAAACAATAGAATTCTATTTCCGGCTATACTAAATGTAAAAACATTTAAAATATCACCGAATGAAACTGGAATAAAGTAAACCAAAATATTTAAAAAATTACCGAATCTCCAAGCCTTCTTGTGAAGCTAGCGTCGCCTCTTCTGAGCAGACCTCCTTCTCGATGATGGCATCGTTCATCAATCCGGCCTTTTCGACGGCAGCCATCGCCGCTTCAGTGTTCAACTAAAATAATTAATGACATTTAAATTCACGAGAAATTACCTTCGGGCCACTTTGCGCTGCGTCTCTCCTAGCCTTGCGCTTCTCCTTCGCAGCAACTTTCCAGGCCGGTTCCGGTTCCTTGTTTTTGGACTTCTTCTGAAAGTGAAAAATAAAATTCGTCGCTTTAAGCAACTAAATTACATTTTTGATTTTTAAGCTCTCTAAAGCTACCAGGAAAACATCTATAATTTAAAAACTTAAATAGAAAATAATAGAAAACAAAGAAACATAGGTTAATAAAAATAAAAATAAGCTCTTTATAGAACTAAATACCAGTAGATTAAATTTAAACCAAAACCCACCTTGTCTCGGCTATCCCTTCCTCCACCGGATGATCCTCCTCCCCTCACGGCCACTTGTTGGTTGCCCTTGTCGATGAGGCTGAGCGCCAACGATTGGACGTCACGCTTCCGCTCGCCAGAGGCCGTGATCATCAACGTTTCTGAAAAACAGTTACGATCTCGTAAAAGCTAAATTACCATCTTCTCCTTCCTCCTCCTCTTCGTCGCCGTTCTCGCCTATCGGTGCTCCGAACGTCGCCTTGGCGGTCGGGTCGAATTGCTATAACAATTGTATTCGAAATTTTCAAAAGTCTTTACATATGTTTTGATACGATCCAGCATGCCGCCCTTCTTCTTGTTCTGGTTCTTCTTCTGCGGGGCGGCGGCGCCGTCGGAGAGCTTCGGCTTGACAATGGTTGGCTGCGGGACCTGAACGAAAAATTTAAACTTGAACTAGGAACGCTAAAATATGAGTTAAATCCCACAACGTCTTCAATGTTTTTAAAAGCTATTTTGGAAAATGTGAATTGGAATCAATCAATGCACTTTCAAATACGTTGTAAATTACCTGAACGAGACCGGGTGGAGGTATCGCGGCCGAAGTCTGCTCCGTCTGATCATCTACCTCCATGGCGTCGTCGCCGCCGAGCGGTGGTGGAGGTGGTGGAGGGGTGACGACTTGGGCAGGTAGTTCCGCTAAAAAAAACATTGATAAATTCAGTAGATTTCCAATCCATATTTTCGAAAAAGATTGCGAACAGTAATTCAAGTTTTCGATACTCTTACTTTCGAAAAATGGGAGTTTTGAATTCTGTTAAAAAGGTGATTTTCAGGAAAATGATCTTCGAAAAAATCGCAAAGAACACCGCTGCCGCTAAGTAAACACCATCAAACTCACAAAATTTTGAGCGTCTATTATCCGGGCTTGCCGCATCCGCAGTTGAGGTAATTGCCAGCGGTTCGGCGGGCTTCTTCGCGGGCTTTGGCGGCGATGGCGAGCGAGCTCTCTTCGGTGTGGCCACCTTCGGCGGCGGCGATGCAGGAGCGCCAGTGATCGCCTTCAATGTCTGAAAAAGTGACAGTTAGATGGGTTTTTAATTTTTTTTTTGGATTTTGCACCGTGTAACCTATGTCCGCAAAAAGAAACACGAGACCGTAACGTTGGCGGTACGCTACGCTGGCTGTGAGCACTTCCTAAAAAGTTGGAATGTGTACCACCACGCAATTTTAGTTTGAGCCGAGTATTTTACAAAGCGGTGCTTTTGCAAAATCGGGGGGTAGGGAACGGAATTTTTTCATAAGCCCGGATATAATGAAAAGGAAAGGTAAGGTAAGGTACAATGTAATATCAAGCATTTCTAACGCTTTTTTGGTAAGGTTTAATTTATTGTAAACTAAGAATTCCGTTTAATTTTGTAAAACTCTACAGAAAACATAGAAAATTCGTAAATTTTGAAAAGCTGCATAAAATTCAAAAAAGTTTGGGGAAAAATCCGATCTGTCGAAAAAATTCGTTCCCCGCAACCCGATTTTGCAAAAGAGCCTAAAAAGCTGACAAAGGAATTCTAGGGGTCCTTTGCGGGTACCCCGTCCGACGAGGCAGTGCACCACAGGTAGAGCCCAGACCGGCGACGATCTGAAAGACAGGCGCTACGGACCGTAGAGTGTGGCTTGTGGACCCGGGGCTGCGCTCTCCCAGCAGAATCGCCGGAGGGCATTTCCATTTTTGTAAGTGTCACGAAATCACACCTGCGTTGCGGCCATCGCTTGCACCTTTGCGGTGACGGCGGCGAGGGCTAGGGCTGCGGATTGGGGCATTGCGGACTGAAATTGAAAAATTTATTCAAAAGGCGGATGTTAGCTAACCGACGACGCGGGAACAATGTAGCTGAGCGCTTCTGGTGGTGTTACGCATCGGCCTACCTAAAAAATACTTTAAAAGTAAGTTGATTTTAAACAAACCCTCAAAAGTTGCCCTCCCAAGTCGAACATGTTCATGCCGGCGATCGCCTCGTTCATCGACGCGTAGTTGTTGAACTCAATGTAGCCGAAGCCTCTGGAAAATGTGAATTTATAATTGTCACATAGAAAGTATAGAAAGGTTTGGTTCTTTAGTCTTTTCAGGAGGGAGAAATTTTTCTTTAGTATAGAATTTGTCGAATGGAAAGGGATGTTTCTAGCGGATTTTTTAGATAATTTTTTAATCGATTCAAAAAAAAGCCAGGATTGACTAAAAACGTTACTAAAACAATTTTTGTTAAATTACTAGGCAAGTATTTCGGCATAGGAAAACCCTGGAAATCCAAAAAACTTAAATTTAGAAACGCAACACACCTGTGGCCACCCTTGAAATTGTTACGGGCCAATCGGCAACTGACAATCTCGCCGAAGGCCTCGAACACGCTTTTGACATCAGCTTCAGAGAGATCAGGATGAATCGATGCGACGTATACTCTAAACACAAAATTCTAAAATTTTCGCTTCCTGCTTGCCTAAAATATTTCCTGGCCTCAGACTGGATCATGTCGATGATGGGCTGGGCTTGCGGAGTGGCCGCCGACGAGCGCCCGAGCTGTAAAATACCAAAGTTGTTCGGGGACCGCGAAACTAAATTGGTTTTCAAGGGCACAAAAATTGGGGGACGCTAGGGGTTTCGGTTAAAGTGGCGAAAATGAGCAGTTTTTTTGGCTTAATATAATTAGAAATTGGCAGGTAGTGCCTGCACACTGCTTCAGGAAAAAAAGAGACCCGAAAGGTGAGTAATTCAGAATTTCCGGCAGCTTCGAAACGGACGCCAGTTTCTTCTGTAAAACATGAAAAAAGATTGAAATCAAAACACGAGCTTTTCTAGATGTTTTTACGCCTGCGTGCTTCAAAAAGTCGTTTTCGATTTCTGGAGAGCCGAAACCGACACAAGAGATGGTTCCGGCACGATTTTGACGTCAAAAACCACGATACTACTTAGAGAAACGGACTGTGGACGGGTCGAGCCCAACACTAAAAAGCCGGTGCAGGCACGTACCGCCGCTGCCGCTTGGCTTTCTTGCAGAAGTCGGGGGTGCAGCACCTTAAGATTCCGCCCGCCCATCAGCACGCCGTTCATCGAATCCTGGGCCAGCTGGGCGGCCTCGGGCACGTCGAACTCGAGGAACGCGTAGCCCTTGTGGTGCTGAAAAAAACTGGAAATATAGGCTTCAAAAATGTTGGATCTTTCGCGTTATCGGGGGAGGTTCTAATATAAAAAGAGCAAGCGTGATCTTTTTACAATCTTGGCACGCAATAACTACAGCTTGTTATTAGCAAGTTCTAAAAAAAGATTTTCGACCAAAATTTCAAATTTTAAAACCATTTTTCTAAGCCTTCTAGATAGTTCTGCGCCAAATAGATAGCTAAATTTTACTAAATACACCAAGCTACTTCGGTTTACGTTATTAGGTGTATTTGGAAAGAAAGCTCGACCATCCGATAATGCGAAAGGAAAAAAGGGAAATCCTTCCCTTACCCCTGTACTCGTATCCCAGCTCATGTTCAGCGTCTTGATCGGCCCGAAGGGGCTCATGATTTGGCGCAGTTTGTCTTCGGTTACCTAAAAAGATAGGAGATTTAATTAAAGTTTTCAAAAAGCTCACCTCAAAAGAAATCGAGCCAACATACACTCGTGCCATCAGCGCCAGCGCTTGCGCGTACATGTGCTGCTTTTGTTGCTAAAAAGTATGATTAGAGTTAAGATATTAACAATTACATTCTGCTGATGGGCCTGCTGTTGCTGGAGCATAATCTGTCGAATCGAAATGTCCATGGCGTATCGCTTGGCCTCGTAGAGTCGATCCTTGTCCCTGGAACGCAGCTTCTTTAGACCCAAGCCAACCAGGGCGGCTTCTTTCTCCCCGCCCACGCCGACGAATACCTAAAATTAACCATTAATTTAATTAAACCTAATCAACTATAATAAAAAAGTTGTGGTGTCTGTCTGTCTGTCTGAAGCCGAATTCAACTCGAAGGGGAAAGGAGCTAGAGCTTAGCTCTCTTCGGATTCGGATAGAGCGCCATCAGAAACCCCCAAACTGATAAAAAAATTACGAAAAAGTTTTAGTTTAAATTATTAAAATTAACTTTGAAAGTTTTTTTCTTAGTAAAAGGGGTCGGGGACGGAGGTTGGGCTGATTTTGGACATAGTGAGCCAGGTCGCGCGCGTTTCGTGGATGAAGGCTAGGGGAGGTATCTGAAGCCATCAGGAAGGTATTTAGGTAGTTTTTGAAGGGGATTTCAGCCATGGGGGGTATCTGAAGCCATCAGGAAGGTATTTAGGTAGTTTTTGAAGGGGATTTCAGCCATGGGGGTATCTGAAGCCATCAGGAAGGTATTTAGGTAGTTTTTGAAGGGGATTTCGGCTACGGGGGGTATTGATGGAGGTGGGAAAGGATGTGGTGGAGTGGGACATGTAGGGTCCCCAGCCCGAAGGCCAGATGGTTGCAGTCGCGAAGCGACTGTAACCATCTGGTTAGATATAGAAAAATAATAAAAAGTGAAAATTTTCGCTCACCTCGCCAGACTGCTGAAGTAGGGGCATCGGGATGGAGACGGGCTTTATGTCGACGATGGTTGGGTGGGCTGAGGTTGACTGTGGGGCGCTGGACACGCTGGCGACTTCTTCCTTGATATCAATGTCGGCTTCGACTGGAAAGAAAGTATTAGAAACACGGTTTTCAGAATTAATTAAAAACCATAAAATAAGATAGACTTTTCAAAAAACTGTTTTTCTTGTTTTAGGAAATTGTAAATAGCCTTACCTTTGACCTCAACGCCGGAAAAACCCTCATCTTGCGGCTCGGTTTTGATGGAGACTTCGGCACCTTCCATCACCAAAATGCTGCAAAAAAGTTGATAGTGCTGAGCCAAAAAAAAAAACGGAAGTATCAGTATGAAAACAAAGCGCTAAAAGGAAGAGCTGGAAAACGACAAGGCATATTGGTACTAGGATGGTTGGGGGGGGCCACTTTTTTTTGTCGGTTTCAGATCAGTTTTTTGTGCTGAATTCGAATTTCACAAAATCAGGTTCGAATAACGCCGTTTTCCACCGTAAAACGGCGGTATCAGCCGCGATATCCACTTTCCTAAAATACAACCGGAGCTATTGATGTTGGGGGCATCTTTTTGGGGTTTTTCCGACCTAAGCTTTTCTCAGGCCTAAGTTAACCAAGCCAAGCCCAGCATAAGCATAACCTAAGCCAAGCCTAGGCTTAAGCCCAATCCTAAGCTAAGTCTAGAACAAGCCTGAGCTAGGGCTGGGCCAAGCCTAAGCTAGGCCTAGACTAAGCCTATACTATACTATTTCTATGGCGCCAGGAATTTTCCACCGACCCTTTCTACCATTTCTGGGAACAAGTCCACGATCACTACCCTTGCGAATGATAAGCTAGCGCGACCACACTTGTTACTAGTCTATTATCTTGTTATATCCTTGTTGTTGCGATAAACCCTTGTTAAACAGGTTAAGGCTTTTTACGGTGGAAAAAGGCGTTATTCGAACCTGATTTTGTGAAATTCGAACTCAGCACAAAAAACTGATCTGAAACCGACAAAAAAAAGTGGCCCCCCCAGCCATCCTTGTACCGGCATATTTTTTATGTAATAGATGGCAGAATTTTCGTAGAATCATGATAAAAAACACCAGCCCAACGTGTCAACAAGGGTAAGGAATAGCACAAATGAGACAGAACGCCCTTGCTATCAAACCGATATCGATCGCGCTATGGGGTTGCAAATCAAGCACGCACTTTTGAACGTATTTTGTATAACTACGTACGCATTAAGGAGATTATAACGAACAGAATATCAGAAAAGCAAAGTCACGAATCGGAGCATAACAAGCTGGCCTAACCGAATTCCGAAAATCAGCGAAAGGTGCTCTTTACAATGCTATACTGACACATGTGCTTCCTAAAGGGCCGAGCTTCGCGTATTAGTATTGTCTGAATTTCGTAGAAGCCAAAGCTGTATTTTGCAACGAATCAAGCGCAGCGCGCGGGCGCGTCGCCAAGGTGCTTTATGCCACAAAAATGGGCCGCGCTACGTGCCCGGGCGTCGCGGCAGTGCAGCGGCGGGAAGAGAGCGAGAGGCGGGCGAGCGATTCAAAAGACGACCGACGGAATTTGAAATCAGGGTTAGAAATACGCCAACTCAAAAGAAATGTTTGTACAAAGTTTCTGTGTTTCGAAAAGACAATTTCCAAGAAGAACAATAAAACTAAAACACCTGTTCTTTGAGTTCCGATTCGCTACACTGACGGAACCGCGTGTACTGTTGCGTACTGTACGCTCCAATAGTGTTACGGTATTTGGGCAAAGGATCATGTCGTACGATAAGAAAAGTCTTTTTCTTCCGGAAAATGATACCGTATGTTCGTACTGTATCCAGGGCTAATGTACGATATTTCGATGCCGTTGGCCAGACCACATAAAGCGGAGATCTCCTAAATTTATCAGACAACCTTTATCAAACCCTCAAAATCATCAATTTTTGCCAAAATTAAACTGTAATTAAAAATCATTCAAGTTAAACTAAACTGCTGTTCAAACATTTATCACGCAAAAAATTCTCAATGCATCGAGCCGTTTGAGGCCACTGTGTACGCTTCGGGGTACGGCTTCGTATTCCGGTTAAGCGCGAAGTACATCGCGTGCAGCTCCTCCGCAAGATTCTTGTAGCAGCGTGGATCGACCGGACCTCTTTGGGGCCAGTTCGCATAGAATGTCGCCTGAAACGGCCATGATACGTTGATATTAAAGGGTATATCCTTCCTTTAGACCGATATTTTAGTGCTCACCTCATTAATCATGGCGCGGACAGTGATGTGCTGCGCCTCGCTCTCGTCAGGGCAATCACGAACGACCCGGTCAAAATACATGCTGTAGAGTAAGGGCGCAATGCTAAAATCTTTAATTAAAAGCCGCTATAACTGACAAGGAAGCCGCTAGCGCAAAGTTTTATTTTATTAGTGAAATAGCCCATCTCATGCCTTTTTATCCAATTGGTTCCGAATATGCAGCTCATGTTTGCCAAGGCTTTTTAGTTTTCGAGATGTAAACTGTTTTCTGTAACTTCTTGAAATATTTAAGTGACTATGGAGTTTTGGGGGATCCGATGCACAAAATAAAATTTTATTTCCGACAATAAATCCTTATTTTTGATTTGTTTCGAAAGTTCGAAACAACTTAAAAATTCGAAAGAAAATTTTTGGCCCAAAACCCGTTGTTTGCAACGGTAAAACGAGCTTAACTCGAAAACTAAAAAGCCCTGGCAAAAATGAACTGCAAATTCGGAATCAGCGTAAAAAAATTGCATCAGATGGACTATCTCACTAACTAAGTTCCAACTTCGAGTCGCTGGGTCTCCTTGTGAGTTCTGATGCTCCCCGATCCACTTTTTACCTGCATTTCATTTTTGGCAAAGCCTTCTCCAGTTGATTATCAGGACGTCCGCCCGCAAAGCAGGTTTTGATGTTGGCAACTGTAGTAAAAGTTACTGATGATGGCTTTTGAATAAATTACAATCCGACTTGAGAGCACGGCCCTCACACATCTCTCCCTGGAAAACCTCAAGTGCCCGTCCCCATGTTGTGGTGGCATTGTTGATCCTAAAAATATTCGTTTGGCTTTGGTGAAAACCCTACATGCAGATTCGTTCGGCGTAGATGAACACGTTGTTGGCCTAAAATTTCCGGTGAATAAGCAGTGTGAGTGATTAGAGTCATGATTCAGAATATAGGATCCTACCTGAAAAGGCATTTCAGTTTCCTCGAGTGTTCCTGGCGGCGGTGCCGGTGGCGCTGCTAAATTGCAGAGGTCCCATCATCATCAGAGGTGTCTTGCCGATTTTCGAAATGTCGGAATTTTCTGCTCGATTTTCGGCATTTTTTATGCAAAAGGACACGCTTTTTTTGTTCAAAACGCAATTTAACCGGTTTATACGCTATCCAAGCTGGTTGTCGCAACCTGCCTTCAAAAAACTGTCCCGGGCCGCCAGGAAAGGCGCAAAAATTCTTAAATTGCGATTTTTATAAAAAACCCCTTGATCAGAAAACCCTCCGAAATTTCGCCCGTTTTGCAAAAAAAAAATTAGTAAATGAAAGAAAAATTTCAAAATTTTGAGAATCGAAAAGCCGTGCTGGACTCGCCTTTCCGAGAGCTTTCTATAGCTACCTAAATCCTAAATAGCGGACACGACTGTGGCCGGCTAGGGGAGGGATTTTTTTGGGACACTGTATGGATTTGTTGCATTCACAAAATCTACCCGATTTTAGCCCTACTACGACTCATAAATTCCGAATTATTTTTAGGGCTCTAATCAGCTTACCGAGGCTCATCCCAATAAGGACGAGCAGGGTAGGAAGTAACTGCAGCATCCTGGAATAACCTTTTGCGAGATTGGCAAACACACGAGAAAATGGTTGTTCGTAGGCGGTGATACTCCCACAAACGGGCAGTACCTTTTAAAGCGAAAGCCCAGCCAAAACACTGATTCATTTTCAAACAGAGAAGTCAATTTCGACCCCCGAGTAACCACATAAACTCCGGTTCGGAGTGCCGATGAATGGACAAACCGAAACAAAGGCCCAAATCGGGCAAAACAGAGGGCTAAATTGTTCAGGGTATGCGCTGATTCCGAGCCTGTTATCAAAATCTGCGAAATGCTAAGGTTCAAAAAATTACGAAAGTTTTTAAGTTGGAAAAATGCCCTATATGGCCCAATTTCGGCAAATTTTTGCAAGATATTGTGATTTGCTTTTTTACTGTTTTTAAAACGAAAACATGTATTATTTGTAAATTTGCCATGTACTGTTTTGAATTTGCGACAAAACAACTCAAATAAATATATTTATCCGGGGGAGCGGTTGGGAAGGCGCATACACAAAACAAAATCAAAATATAGAACTCAAAAATATATAGAATTCTCTGTCTGCAATTATCATAGATACTTTCCGCAAAGAAAAACCGGGGTATACATCCACGCGACAAATAATACAAAAATCACCGGCTACGGCATCGTCCTGTGTACATTGTTCCAATTTGTTTGTTTGGGTCATCATCGGGAAAATGAAAGGGTGTGGGGTAGGGATTAAAGGGGCGGTGACAAGTCGGAAATGTTATTTTTTTGTATTATCTACCATTTAAAAAGGGACAGCTACAAACTGCTCCTACATACGCCATAGTAAAACGTCTAAAATTTGGCTTTTGCACATTTTCTAACGGCAGAAATGCCTTGACTCCGTATCGCTTCTATAAACGACCTTGTAATACCTCAAAATTTTGAATTTAGCACATTTTCTAATAAAAAAACCTTTTACGCATTTTCTAGCATCTGAAAATCCCCAAAATTTTTAAATTACATGATGCTCCTATATACGTGAAGGTAGAAGACAAAACAAAAATTAATTGGTGCGTTTTGGCATGTAAAATGAATTACACGATGCTCCTCTAAACAACCGTATTTTGTGCTGAAATCTTCGTAAAGCTATAAAGTTCCTAGTGTCACCGTCCCTTTAAAGGGATGCGCAAGGCTGGATTATGGATCTTTACGCTATGGATTCCGTATTGATTGAGCCACACCGCGACACACCTTTCCATGGCAAAATCAGCTACGACGCTAAAGGAGACTGGACGGCGCATCGCGTTGCGGCTCGCGGAAAAATCCATAGTCCTGCCTTGTCCGTCCCTTTAATGTTAATTTCAGGGGGCAGTGGCATGGATATCTTCTTCTGGTAATCGTTCATAGGCATATCCCTCGTCTTCTGGGGCTTCTTCGGCCTCTACTTCCGTTATCGTATCCCGCGGGGGTTTTGTTTGGACAGGCGCGACCTCGGCTTCATCATCGCTTGAAGCTTCGGAATCTGAAAATTGAGGATAAGCTCGTGCTCCCTCACTCTCTTTCTCTCTGTCTCTCTCTCTCTCTCTCTCTCTCTCTCTCTCTCTATCCTCAACCCACCAGATACATCCGAATGCTCTTCCTGTGAACTGCTCTCCGGGATACTCCTCGTCTTCTGCTTCAACGTCGTCTTCTTCTCTCGTGATGATTCTCGCTGTGGCCGGACCGGGATCCCGTTTTGGAGCTTGGGTTTTGATGCCAAAGGCTTCCAATCATCTCCCTGAAATGAGCACTTTAAGCTAGTCGGGCGTGCCGATTTTCATCTTTTTAGGCAAATGCCAAACCAAATTATTCAGGAACTTTAATATGAAGCTCGATATACTGTCTTGCTCTCTTTAAAGGGCTGCCGACGGCATGTGTCGATCCCCCATCAACAAATTGGCAAGTAGCCAACAGGGGAGAGCGCGCCCAGAGGAGAGGCGCAGAGACATTTTCTTTTCCGCGCGTAATCGAATGCCTATGCCGTCGGCATCCCTTTAAGGCTCTTAAACTTCCAAGCTACCCACCAGTTCCTCCTCATCTTCGCTCATTTTGTAATAGATTTCCGCTTCATCTTCGCTGGAAGACCATTCCTCTTCATTCTGCTTATTCTCTAAAAATGCTCATAAATTTTTATTCCAGCTCTCACTCTCTCTCTCTCTCTCTCTCTCTCTCTCTCTGTTTCTCTCTTCTTACCTTTCTCTAAGTGGCTTGGAAAGGGGATGCCACTCGGCTTCTCCATGCTCTCCCTTCGTTCCCGCATGTCCAGGATTTCATCTGAATCTCGATTAGTTCAGAAGTTTCAATTCTCAAGAACCTTCTCTTTGTAATCTGTAGCCTGGCGGACAGCGCCAAGCTACAGACTACAAGTTCTAAAGTTCTTTGATCCAGAAAATTCGATATTTTTTAGAGTTGTTAAGGAAAAGAAAGGAGGGAAAAACGAGGGACAGTGCAGGGAAGGGTCTCATTGGCTGTTTTTCATAGGAGAAGCTAGGTAAGCTATGTTTCTGCTAATTCAAGCAACATGGACACAGCCAAGAGGCCACGGCAGACACAGCATTGACAAGGGAGGGGCAAATTTCGAATGAAATTGGTTTTTAAGAATCTAAAAATTTCGCTATCGCTCTCTCTCCCTCTCTCTCTATCTTTCTCGCCGTCGCTCTCAATTTTTGGCTCTCTAGCTTTCAGCCTTTTGTGAGTTCTCTTCACTAGCTATGCCTAGCTTCCCTGTTTTCTTTCGCTTTCACTTGTTCTCTGCGTCTCACTGGGTCTCTCTCTTTCTCTCTCTCTCTCTCGCACTACCTCTCTCGCCCTCCCTATCTCTCTCCTTCACTCTCACTCTTTCGCTCTCTCGCAGACTTTAGTTTAAATAGCTTAAGCTTTTCTAGACAAATTCCCCGGGGCCGTAACGTAGGACAACGAAAGGAACGGAAAGACGCGGAAAGACGCTCAGCAGAGACAGTCACAGTATAATAATCATATTTTTGAAGACGTCCAAATCACAGTACCGATGTCGATCTCATCTGCTCGGCTGCCGCGTCGCGACGCAGGTCGTGCGTACGGGTCGTCGGCCCCGAGAAGACATCCGAATCCTGTGGACGATGAGGCAGAGGCTGAAGACCCCAGTCAAAACACGGCTTTCATCACACTTTTTGACTTTGCGTACACTGAATACCCAGCCCACACTTTTTGCTGGCTACGGTAAGGCTACGGTAGAGGCTACAGTAGGATCTACTGTAATCTGAAAGCATTAAAGGAACCAGCAAGGCATATCTATGGATTTTTGGCTCAGGATTCTTTATAGATTGTGCAGTCCAACGCAACGCGCACGTAGTATTTTAGTTGGGTAATGGAATAACGGTCTTTACACCGGCGGAGATAGGCTGTGCGCGTTGCGTTTCGCGGCGCGGCAAGATGCATCGGGAATCCATAGGTGATAAATCCATAACCAGGCCTTCAAGGTCCCTTTAATGTGCCTAAACTTGAGCACCTAATTACGTACTTGCGCGTCGGCCTCGCGCGGCGGCGCGGCGGCAAGTAGCGTACGGTGCCGTAATTTACGGTGATGCAAATGCGTAATTTTTGAGGGTATGGTAACGCGAATTTTTTGTTTTGACTATGGTGCGCTTTTGGTACTCATTTTCAGGGGTTTTGAGTGAATTTAGTGATCAAAAATTTTATATTTTAATGACAGCCAAACGCAAATCGTGATTTGAACAAAAAAAACAGTCTACAGGGTGTCCCATAAAAAACCACCCCTCCCGCATTTCGCCATATTACATCCGATCGGTCCCAAATTTGGACCAGAGGTGTATCAGACCCTAAATAACCACAATCCTAATTTATAGTCCGCCAGCTACAATAGTTTTTGAGATACAGCAAAAATAAACTTTATTATCCGTTTTTCATAAGGTTTTCGTCGGAATCGACCCCTCGAATATTAGGTGAAAACGAAGCGGGAAGCCTTCTTTATTCGTAAAAATTTTTTTCCTGATAGAAATTAATTAAATAACCGTTGATTTCAACAATTTTTGTAACGCAAAATTACCCAAGATCTTAAGCGAAATTAGGGTTTCGTTGCCGGAAGTCGATGCAAATCGATGCAAAGTCCAAAAAGATAGCCAAAAAACTGTTAAGAATCGCGTAAAAAATAGGATTTTGGCGATAACTTGAAAACTACTGTAGCAATCCGGCTATAACTCAGGATTGTGGTTATTTAGGGTCTGATATACCCGTGTGCAAAATATGGGAACGACGGGATGTAATACGGCGAAATGCCAGAAAGGTGCTTTTTTTGGGACACCCTGTATAATGTTGGCAGGAAATTTAAATGTTTTTACTGCCTAGAAAAGGTGTGTTTGAGCGACATATCATTTTCTCGTTGCGCTTAAAATTCTTGTTGGGCTTAGCAAAACTTTACTCATATTTTAACTGACATTTTCATAGTTTGCCACTTTTTATAACATTGACGCCTACGGCAAGCTTTGTGTCTACGGTAGCATTTTGTGTGCATTCCCAGCCACCACGCATGCGCTTTTCTACGGATTTTGCAGGGGGAAGGAGGTAGCAGCAGTGGAGGAGATTAAGCGGCTTTGGAGGTAATTAGCGATTTTTAGAAATCTGTAATTTAAAAAATCAACTAATTATTGTAAAATAACCGTTTCTGGGTTTTTTTTACAAAAAGACAATCTATCTGCATTTTTGTTGTGTTTTAGGTCAAGCAGCAAGCAACAAAAGGGAGGGCAAACGGACTGTAAAAATGCTTTTGAAAAACGCAATAATTCGCACAAACTGAGGGTTGGTGAATGAGCAAATATGATCTTGCGGTGAGTGAACTTAATTTGGAACGGAACTTTTGGTGGTGTGATCAGGTTTGGAGTAATTTTTGAAGGCTAAACGTGCCTGTTTCTGAAAGCTACCGTACCTGGGTTGTGGTCGGGGAGCTGTGAGGTTTCGAAGAGAGAATTAGATGACGGCTGCATCACCAGGATTGGGACCGGTGGCGCCATCTGAAAATCGTGAAATACGTTGCTAAAGAAAGTCGCGGTATCGGCGAGCTAACTGCGGTAATATTACACCTATTTTTTTGTTGCCAGATAAGGCTTTAATACGTACCATATTCGTCTGCGTGATGGCGTCAAGCGTAGGCGTCAAGCTACGCGAGAAATCTGCAGACGCGTCTGTCGGAGTGACGGCCGAGCTGGGGGCGCGGGCTTCTGAATTGGTGGTTCATTAGAAGAGATATGAGCCTCGCAAATGATGCTAGAATTGGGATTTAGCTCTCTCGCCCCTGCGCTCCTCCCCCTCTCTCTCTCTGCTACAAAAATTGGATCCAGACCGGACATCCCGTTTTCCGTTCCGATTCTGCATAACTCACGGGAGACCTGGTTTCTCATGTCTGTCGGGTTTCTCAATGAATTCTGGATAAGAATTTCAATTTTTTTCCGGTCTTCTTAAGCGACATCCTTCTGCCTCCTTATCTCTCACTCTCTCCCAATCGCTCTCTCTCCATTTCTCTCTCTCCTCTCTCTCTCTCTCTCTCTCTCTCTCTCTCTTTCTCTCTCTCTCTTTCTCTCTCCAGCCCACCTATAATATATTGAGCATCAGTGTCCGCGCCGCGGCTGTCCGGCGTCACCCGATCCGAGACAGGCAGCTGGGTTTCGCTGAAAGAACAAAAGCTAGAATTAACTTATGTATCCACAACGATTTTTTTGGGACCTTATTAATGCGTCATCGCCGGAGGCCCGCCTTCCTAGTCCCTTTAAAATCAAATGACTCACTCATACACATCAAATGACATCTCCTTCGGCAACTGGGAGGGGTCACAGGCGAACATTTGACGCGCAGCTCGGTCGTCTATCCGAGGCCCGGATGGTGTTTTTGATACTGTAAGACGATAAATTTTGTAGCTGATTAATTATCTGTTATAAAATTCGAGTATCGGGGTCTAAAGCTTTCGAATCAAAATTTATAAGACCAACCCGGCTCATCAATTTCGGTGTAGCCGCCGACTATTATTGCCGCTGGTCGTTCCTCTCGGCAGCTGCCGTTGGGCTTGATTATCTAGAAAAAGGGTATAAGTTTAATATTAAAATGGGCGCGAATTCAATAGCACATTTAAAGAGATAAAAGCAATTAAAATACGCTATAACATGACGAATTTGGTTTTTTTTTAATCTTTCAATTGTGGTCAATGGAAAAGCAATATTTAAGATATTAATTTCAATTGTAGCCTCAATATCCAATTTTTAAAAAGTTTGCGTAGTTTAAATTATCTATTTAGTTTTCTTAATTTTATAATTGCTTTGAGATATAGAACTTTAACTGAATACAACGATCTAAAAATTTTTGAAGCCTTATATGGAAGCTAGCTAGCAGTTTGAGGCGTAATTAGCATATTTTAATTTATATATACAATTTTCGGGGGTTAATTTAGTTAGTTGTTCTACATAAATTATTTTAATAAGCCCACCTGGTTCTTCTCGGCGCTCTTTCCCCGCTCGCTCTTGCTGTGGCTTCTGCTCCGCTGCTCCGGGGCAATGCTGCCTGAAAAAAAAGAAAAATATAGATTTTCAAGCACTTTTCAAAAATTCAAAAACCAGTGAATATGCTATTTAAAGCCTTTTAAAGCGTTTTTAAGCATTAATTATGCAAATTTCCCTCCTATTTTTTTGCAAATCCCCTCCCACACACCATAATCGTTGACGGGCTTTCGGGCAATCGCATTCTCCTCGCTCGCCTTCTTCTCACGGGCACGACGCTTCTTCTCCTCGCGATTTCTGGAAATGATTCGCTTATCTTCACTCTTCTCTATCTCCCGAGAGAGTCCCTTAGGGCCCAAAAAGGGGCCCAGAAACAGACGGGAGAGAGGGCCCAGGAAAACAGGGGGGAAACATGGAAAGCATGGACCCACGCAATGCTCGTCATATCTTTTTTGCTCTCTCTCTCTCTCTCTCTCTCTCTCTGGTTCTCTCTCTCTATCTCTCTCTCGCTCTCTCTTTTTCTCTCTCGCTCTCTCTTACCTATAGATCTTGATAGCTCCGATCGTCCAGCAAATCACGAAAAATGCGGCAACCCCGTAGAGCAGCCACAACAGCTTCGAGTTGTCGGTATCTGCCTTCGACAGCACCCGGCGGATACTGTAATTGGATATCATAAGCGTGCGTATCATGTGCATATTTTTTCCTTCCAGGTTCCTTTAAAATGACTCACTGGCTGACCCGGACGCTGTCGATCCGAATCCCGCCGAGTATCCGTGAAAGTGGGCCGACCTGGGAGCCGAGGATGTATTTGATCTAAAAATGCGCTTTTCAGGCTTGAAATTTTCCCCAAGGATCGCTGCTAGCCTGCCCAAGGCCTGAAGGGATTCCTTAGGCACTCTAGATTATCTGCTAGCCCCCGTAGTGGTACGCTCGTCTAGCTTCCATAATAATGTTTGCTAGCCTGCCCTTCCCCCTAAAAACATACCTTGACCGGATCGATGAGCGTCTTGTCGTTGAGCTTGAAAAATACGCCATGTTTCGCGACCGCAAACTGTATCCTCGTGTAGTTTCGAGGCTCGGGTACGACTCGGACGATGATCACGTTTTCCTGAAAAATGGTGCTTGACAGAAGCGATCCAAAATCAGGGAATAACACAAATATGATAATTCAAATAGGACCATGTTTTCCATGGCGAAAGAGGGGTTATAAGTAGTCATTTACCGCCTATCTCACCTACACTTACGTCACAGTTCTGCTGGCTTATATTGAGACTGACTTTATACTGTAGGAGTACGCTTTTTACGCTGGACGATGTACGGGGGGCAACTATGGACAACACACGACGACATGCCATTAGGGGCCAGGACTAGCGGGACAAGCGACATTTAGAGGAGTTTTGCACTGTTTGAATTTTCGTAATTCAAGCATCTTTTGACATTTTAAAGCGACAGATAAGGCAGAGAAGCACGGGAAATTATT
This sequence comes from Mesorhabditis sp. LJ9110, assembly GCA_038088335.1. Lineage (NCBI taxonomy): Eukaryota > Metazoa > Nematoda > Chromadorea > Rhabditida > Rhabditidae > Mesorhabditis > Mesorhabditis sp. LJ9110. The sequence continues at coordinate 93,115 of JBBGBA010000216.1, read as the reverse complement.
TTCGAGATTTTCGAATGCTTGTTCACATGTTTATTTTTTTTTTGGTCTCAGGATTTTGATTGAAAATAAATTAAATACGGTAGTTTAAATGGAACTAGACAGGACGCATTAATAGGCTAATTTATAAGCTTTAAAATCCGTCAAAAAATTGCCAGCGATTCCGGTTTTTTTAGAAATTTATGCTTTTTTTCGGTAAAAATAATAGAAACTAAACAAAACACAAATTTTAATTACAAAAATGGTTATTTAAACAAAGACGGGATTTAATGACGTCACCGAATAAATATTTGCAATTATGATTTTGAGGTTTTTATACAAACCTGCGTAATGACCGGCTCGGACGGGTCGATGTTGTACAGTACACCGTCGGGGGACATCATCTCCTCCTAAAGCCGGCCCAATTTTTCCATTTTTTGTTTATTTTTAATATTTGATTCAGCCGTTTTTTTAGGGACAAGAAGCATAACAGCACGCACGCACGCACAGGCTCTTGATCCGGATGCTATCCTATGGAATTTTTTTTAAGGACTGGCAGTTTCATGTGAAATTTTACTTTTTATGCTTAATTTTTTAGAATTTCTAGATAATTTTTGGAAAATTAAAAAATTAAAAAACTAGAATACGCTAAAAAGATAAAATTAAAAATCAAAAAAAAACAACATTTCAAACTTACAACAAATTAAGCTCTTAAAAAGCAGTAAATACGACATTTCTAGCAAATTTTTAGCCTTTAAAATAGCTTAAGAGTACTGTAATTAGGCCTTTTCGATTTCTTTCCAAAAATTCGGATTATGGATTTTGCCTTCCAGGTTCCTTTAAACACTCAAACTTCGACAGATTCAAAGATTCTTCAAATTCCAAGGTAGGGGACACTTCACATGCCACGCACGCACCCACAGGAAGCAAAAAGAGAAGTTTTTCATAGTCTATAATTTTAATCTATGCAAATTAGGGAGTAAGCAATTAATCAGAAGCGGATGTAGTATAGAACCGGAAAAGTTATGTTGAAAAAGTCGTTAAAAAGTTTTGTTAAATCAGAAACCGCATGAAAACACGCCCTCTCTTTTGATACCTCGGAAACCGTGTTTCCCTAAAATATTTTGTACATTAGAGCGTTTTTGCTAGAGAAAACCACGTAATTAACGCATTCTTGCCAATGCAATCGATTACGTCATGTAAAGCTGGTTAGATAAGGCGTTTAATTTAGTTAAATTTAACAGGTTTTGGAAAATTCTAAACTTGTAAAATTCATGAATTTAATTAAGGTTAATTCGTTTTTAAAACGCTTGATCTGCATGGCTTTTTAAAGGGCATTATTTTACGACGCTTTTGTCTTGCTAACTGATTAAAACCGACCTTGGTGAGCCGTAAGCTGACCCCGGGGCACTCGTTCGCCCGGTGCTCACAGTAGGCCGAGATGATCGACGCGATCCGCCGTTTAAAGTACACCTCGTAGCTCTCGGAGCCCTGAATCGGCTTATTTTACACTTTATGATTTTAATTTGAATGGAATTTATATGGAAATAATTTATTATTTCAAAACTTGACTTGAAAACCTCAGAAATTCAATTTCCAACTTAAAAAGTAAGTTAAATTTCGGAGAGTGTCAATCGATACATTCCCACTGCTTACCTTGACGATCGTCTGCAGGTTTACATGTCGTAATCGCATGTCGACGACCGGGAGGTCTTTGATCTGAAATTTGGACATTGATTTGTAAAAATCAACAGAAATCTCCGCAAAGCATCTCTGCCCGTTTGCCCTACCGCCGTAGAATTTAGAATTGCGCAAACGGTCACTGCTAGATTGCCCTGACGGTAATATGTGAACCGATTTTGAAAGTTTTTCGAGATTGCCGAGCATTTTTCAGGGATAGAAAAGGTATTTCGTTGCAATACTCATTTCCCCGCTATCCGCAAGAATCTCTGCTAGTTTACCCGCCCGTTTACAAGTAGTTTAATTCTCGAAAATTTTAATCATTACTCTATTTTCGCTTAATTAAATTCTCTCTTTTTTTTGGGCTCGTTGATCCGAAAACAAATTCCGATGGAATACGCTCGCTTCGAAATCCTCAATAATCCCTGCTAGCTCGCCTTGGTTTGTTACCCGACAATGAGTAATATTTTTGATAATTCCGCATCACTACTCTTTACGTTTTCGTCTTTTCTATATTCTGAAAAGTCAATTCCTCTCTTAAGAATATTCATTGTCTGGCAGGTCCCCATTTTTTGCCCCGAGACAAAAGCGGGGGATCTCCCTTCCCAGAGTTCCATTTCAGTGGTTTTCGTTTCGGGACCTGTCAACGCGTCTTTTTCGAGTCTTTTCTTCACTGCTTCTGCCGTTTTGGGCCCTTTCGGGGGCGAGGGGGGATTTATTTACTCGGCTATGTGGCCCAACCGGGGGCCCTAGTCTGGGGCCTAGCAGCGGGGTAGGCAATCTAGGGCTGTGCAGCACTGGTTTGGGCGGGTGGAGTTGGGTGCTGATAAACAACTCAACAACCAAAATAACTTTACAACTAACTTTATAATTAGAGCTTTTTCAGGATTTCCATAGCTTTATTTTGAAAAAAAAACGTCTAGAGGAGCGTCGAAGAGCATTTAAAGGGAACGTGGCAACCATCTGACCTTGTCAGGCACTAAATTCTCAGAGAAATGGAATGTCTGGATTTTTTACCATGGTATTACAGGTCTGGAAAACCTGGGAAAATAACTGGACCGGTCTGGAAAAATTCTTAAATACGTGGCAATAGATCAGAGGGAAACGTGTTGTTGGGAGCGTAGCGTTGTCTTGTCTCTACTACGCGCCGCTTCGCTCGACACCCTAATTGTCTAGCGAGTTTTGCTACTTTGAGGCTTTCGAAGTCAGCAATATTAGTATAATTGGTTTAAAAGGGATTTGGGAACTAGGGAATCGACCCCTCCTATCGGCTAGGTCTCGACAGCTACACGGCAATCCAAAAGACGGGAAGCCCATTGTGATAGGTGGCAAATAGCAAAACCGGAGCAGCCTGGAGCAAAAAGCCAAGCACGTTTTCACACTGGATTTTGAGTGTCTCGTAGCTGTCAAGGACCAGGGATGCGAGGGGTTGATTATCGCGCTATTTAGCGTCTCTAAGAGGTCACGCCATCGAATTTTCATTGCGGCTCACTGATCTAGTTCTAGTTTATCACAAAAATCCATAAGCTCCATTTAGTTCATGCTTTTCCAGTCCCTTTAAAGCCGAAATCCTGCCTCCAAAGGATCAATGTCTACCCCCGGGTCCCGCAGCGAATCCCTACACACCTCCAGTTTTTTTTACTTGGGCCATAGAATGGAATCGCAGGGTGCTGATCGGGGAACGGATTACCACGCATTTTTAGGTGTGTGTGTTTGTGGGCCGTTTTTTATTGTGGGGAAAGGAGATGGGATTAGCGGGCGGGAGGGTCGGTCGATCAGACAATCCGCTAGCCCAAGGGCCTACGTAATGATACGGGGGATTGGCGCGGATTTTCGGGAGTGAATTATTGGGATTATTAACTTCGGGGAAGTAGCGCTTTGGCTACACTCATAATTAGGCCATTAATCATCGCATTAATGCGATTATCTTGTTGTGGAATGTAGCCGAGCGGAAAATTGGGGTTGTTTTTAAGGGATGATGAAGATCCTCAAAAAAGGAGAAAATGAGAGAGCGAGAGAGCGCGTGAGGTAATGGGACCTAGAGATCAAGAATGAGAGAGCAAAAAAAAAAACCAAGAGAGGAAAATGAAGAAAGAGAGGGAGAGTGAGAGTGAGAGCTATAGAGCCAGAGAAAAAAAGAGAGCGTGAGCAAGGTAGAAAACAACTTCTTTAAACCGAAAATACTGTAAGAAGCAAAAAATAAAAGCTACTCACCTCCATAAACGTCTCGCATCGAGGAATCTGAGATTTTCCCGACTTTTCCGAAGCCGACGACCGTTTGAAACGGGCAACTGAAAACACATTTTCGAATAATAAATTTATGAACTTTCCAAAGGATTTAAATAACGCCTAAACGCGCGATTTAACTTGTTGACTAAAGCTAAACAAATAGAAACTTTCTTAAAATCTCAAAAATCTTAAAAGGGGGCCGAAACCGTCCTTTCCCACCTCTCTGCTCACGGTTTTGCGAGCATCCCCTCGAGAATTTGGCGACGCATTGCCGTTTTCTCCGCCCTTATTCAGGCTGCAACTTACGGCAGTAGAATAAGCGGCGTAACTTCAAAGTCCCAACGCACAGGGTAATGAAGATTGGTCATTCGGAGGCCGGGCGAACTCGGACAGAGTTGAGCCCAAGTTTTTCACAGTCGCAGGGAAGGCAAAGCCACCCAGACTTCGACATGCACTCGGTTTGGCAGACGAACCAGTCATGAATATCCACCGAAGAAGCCCTTCTTGAAAGAAGTTGAGGCAGGAACAAAGAAAGCCCAAAGATAAAGGGAAAGCCAAAATTTGGCGAGCGCAATAGCAAGAAGACCTCAAGTAGGCAGCTATTTTCACCGCGGTGATCGGTGAACGGAGCAAATCCACACTTTCGATGTGGAAGTGTGGCCAGTTCGTTGAGCTGGTACTCAGAGACGGGCTCAGAGTCGAAATGCGGAGCCGACGTTGCCTACCGTGCGTTGTGGCCGACTTCTCGCCAATTCTTCCGCGGAATTGGTAACCCGTTCTCATTTGTCTTATGAGGCAAGTTGGGTCGAGTCTTCCCGCACATCCGGAAGACGTCGGCTGGGCTGCTTGGCCTGGGTTTTTGTGTTTTAACACGGGGGTGACTGGCGCCGTGCACAGGCAAAAGTCATTATGGCCTTTGTATTCTTGGGCACTGGAACGTGTGCCAGTTGGAAGGTCTTTTGCTGGCTAGATGTCCATGGGCTCCCCCAGCTAACAGGAGTACCGGAATCTTGACCGCGGATGCAATTGCCTTTAAGGGTTACTGCGCGTTAGGCTCAGAAAATTCGCCCGGAGATAACCCATTCAGTTTGCGTTATGGGCCGAATTTGTCTGCAGATAACGAGTTTCCCAACGTTCCCACCTCTTGCTTGGAATCATTGCAATGTCGCAATATCGCCACAAAGTTGAAGCTGCAACTTCCTCGAAAACGCAATCCCCAGAGTTTGGGTCGATTTCCGCGTTATTCACCGATGATTCGACAGAATAACTTGTCGCGACGTTATTTCTGTGTGAAACTCTGCGAATATTGCCAATCCTACTCGCAATCGATTGAAGTACCGAAAACGGCGTATTTTCACGTTTTTCGAACGGATTTTATGAACCTCGACTTGGGTTTCGCCATTTTATTCTACCCGCTCCATGCCTGAACTCGCCTTCGTTTGGAAAAGTGCGAAATTTGCAGGTTTTGCAAAGGGAAATGATCAGCCCCGCGCAATTTTCATCTTTCCACTCACAGAAAGACGTTCTTGTTCCCGCCGTGTTGAGCACTCTTTCCACTGCCAACCGCGTAATCTTACTCTATTCTTTGGCCAAGAATTTTGTATATTACTGTCGCCAAAGTTTGATGAAATCCACGAAACTCGCCGATTTTTCACGGTTCGAATACCCGCACGTTTTCATTTTCGATTGAAATCGTCCCCTTTTGCGTTGAAAGTACCATTCCAAACCTTTCCGCAGCCTTCACGAGATTTTACTTCCGAAATCCTCGTTTTCAACTTGGAAAGTTCCCAGGAAACCTTGCAAGATGGTTTTCCGCCTTTGTTTTTCGTTTCCCCATCTTTTTGTGGCCTTTGCACGCCGTGCTGCGTGTGCCCATTCATTGCCCTTAAGGAATGAAGTTTTATTTCCGTTCTCACCCGCTCCTAAAGCAATAATTTTTGAGATTGCCGGCCAAAAGGACCTTTTCCACGACCGTTACTCGTCAAAAAGTCGAAAAGAAGTCGCCATTCCTCGTTTTGCCGCCGGATTCGCTGAAATTGGCACCCTTCTCCAACTTTCATGCCCAAATTTTGCGCTGAAAGCTTCGAAATTTCGTCGCTAACTTGTCTTTCATCGTCAAAGACTTTTCGAAACACGTTTTCATGTCGAAAAACGCTTTTCCCTGCAAACATTCCTTCTTTTAGGATTTGTTTCGGCTCCAAAGTCGCGCAAAAAGTTTTTCGGCTTGATATAGCCACGTTCAAAGCTATATTTTCGAAATTCTGCCGAAAAGTTGCTCATTTCTTTTGTAAAAAGTTTTTGAGAACTTTCTTTTCGATGATTGAAAAGGCTTCCCGCGATATTCCCATACTTTCGCAAAATTTGGACGTGTTTCCTCGCCAAAAACCGCCAAAAAGTCGCCAATTGTGCGCATTGCCTGCTCCGCATCGCTCTTTTGCTTTGCCTCCCACGTGAATTCAATTTGATTGATTTTTGTTCTCAAAATTCTGGTTTTCTTGCCAAATTTTGTCTACATTTCACGTTTTCCAGGTAACTTTGCCCGAAGGACCCGATGTGCCCGTGAACCAACGACTTTTCACGAGGGCCTGACGCGCGCCCTACGTTGCTCCGATTCTCCAATACGACCCGGTTGCCATTGCCGTTGACAAGTACTACTCCCCATCACGCGTGTTCAAGGAATGCTTCAACCCCGACGCCCAAATTCGCCAAGATTTCGACAAGCGCTCAACCTGGTCAAGTTCGTCAACAAGCTCTCCACTCCTGCCCCGTCGACTTCATGTTGTTCAACTTCTACCTTGGTCAAGCTCGTCGTGGCAGTGCTGCTTTCAAAGGATCAAGTTCTTCACCGCCATCGATTACACGCAGTGCTCTCATCAAGTGGTCAAGCTCAACGCGAGGATCTCCACAACAGCGCAAGTTCATCGCCGCCAACGTCTACACGGTGCTCTTCTACTTGTCAAGGAATAAGCAAAAAGTAACCCTTTTTCGTAGCTTTTCGTTGTCATTACTTGGTCTGTATCCCATTTTCAAATATTCCCATCCTGTCCCCCGGTCCCACCTTTCTGCTGTATCCCCTCTCGCCCCGGCCATGCCGTGCAAGGACAAGGAACGCAGAAGGAGTGCACGGACAACGACAAGGATTGGATGCGTGAAGGATTCGACAACGACTACAACAAGGATTACTCGGAGATGCGAATCGTGTCAAGCCCTACTCAAGTCAAGCTCTTCTCAACGCGCGACAAGGAAGGCAAGTACGTTTACTGAAGGAAGGACGTGCGCACTGAAGCCGTCTACTATCAAGCTCGACTCGCCGCTATGCTCGTTACAAGGTCATCACCAAGTACAACTACAAGATCCTGGATTCCATCAAGTACGGCGCGCAGGTTCGCGAGTCGGCGGACCGACTCCACCTGGGATGCCACCAGTTCGGAGGCCTTGCCTCCTGGAGCCCCTCTTTGGCCCCACTACGACGCGATACAGACGCCAAGGACAGAGCGCGCGCTCACCGAAGACAGAGGCGCACGATTTTCCCCTTTGCCCAGCGAGAGGGTTGGAATTTCCCCTTTCCCCAGTCTCTTCCCTGGCCCCTCGTTTTTTCTCCGTTTTGGCCATAAGAGTTTTCCTGTATTCATGTCCCCCTTTCGCCTTAAAATCTCTATTTTCATTCCCCCTAATCTCTCCCACTTTCATCCCCTCTAATACTTTTCTCTTTTAGTAACTTTTCCTTTCCCTTCCTGTAAATTCTAGTTTTCTCTCCCCATAAAAATTTTTCGTGTTTTCGTCTACTAATTCGGCTTGAGAGTGGTTTGCGGGGCTAGCTCCCCATTCTTCTTGGTTGGCCGTTTGAGCCGTCGTTCTTGAATTGCCGTGGTGCAATTTTGTGCGTTTCGTTTTCTGCTAGGCGCTACCCTTAGGGGTCAGCTAACCTAACTGGGAGTTGGGAATTCTGGGGTCCCATGGCCATGGCCTAGCTCCGGGTCCAATCCGCAAAACAAGTGCTCCGGGCGGGGGTCGAACCCGCATCCTACGGCTTTCGAGTCCGATGCTCTCCCTATTGAGCTACCGAAGCACGCGGAATGCCTCTCTCGGGGCAGCTATCCATGCCAGCCCCTCACATCCAACCATCCACCCCCCAGGGATGACTGGTCCCACAGTCATCAGACACTGTGTACCATCTGTCAGAGCCCGGGTGGATCCTGCGGATGACACCAGTTGGGAATTCTGGGGTCCCATGGCCATGGACTAGCTCCGGGTCCAATCCGCAAAACAAGTGCTCCGGGCGGGGGTCGAACCCGCATCCTACGGCTTTCGAGTCCGATGCTCTCCCTATTGAGCTACCGAAGCACGCGGAATGCCTCTCTCGGGGCAGCTATCCATTCCGGCCCCTCACATCCAACCAAGGATTAAATTAACACTTGTTAATTTAACAGGACAAATTATAAAACAAGATATATGGTGTTTTTCGTAAAATGAGATAGATTCGACCGCTTCAGAGGAATTAAACCGACTTTTCTGTATCTTCGGCTGGTCGAGCTCGGCCGGGTCGCCGGCGCAGACGCATTGAAAATCGGTGTTGTTATTGCATAGCATTACGGGGACGTGGAGTGGGACTGTGGGGTCGTCATCCAATGAGCTAAAAATGTTAAATTTAACGATCTTCCTTTCTCTCTCTCTCTCTCTCTCTCTCTCTCTCTCTCCCTCTCTCCCCTCTAAAAAAATTCCGATACCCAATTAACGGGCACGGCAGCGCAATTTGACTAATTCGCAGCTGGCAGAGCCTGGCCCTAGAATTCCTAGATGGCGTGGTCCCAGAGGAAATTCCGATTTTTTTGCCCGGCGCATACGGCGGGCGTTCCCCCCAATTGCAAATTCGGATTTTTATCTAGGGCTCGGAAAAACGGGGGAACGCAACTTTAGATGGCTCTTGCTCGCCTATCTCTCTGTGTCTCTCGCTCATTCTCTCTCTCTCTCTCTCTCTCTCTCTCTCTCTCTCTCTGGCTCTCTCGCGCTGCCACGATCTTTAGCTATCGCTGTCCGTCGACCTTTTGTCGGCCTCTCTATCGATCGTTATACCACTCTCCCGCCCTCTCTCTCTCTCTCTCTCTCGCGTTCTATCGCCCTATCTCGCTCTCTCTTTATGCAAATTTCGTGGCTATCCGATCGGAAAAAATCTTATTTTTGGTATCTGTCATTTTTACCTTATCTTCTGCTCCGCTACGCTCCACTTGACATACCTGTGCTTTACTAGGTAAACCCGCTTCTTCGACTTTTCGTGTGGTTGTGCTGCTACAGTATTACTACGGTGAAAGCCCATAAGGGTGGCAAGTGAAAGGAGGGCCCAACCGGGCCGAGGCTGCATTTTAGAGTGGTCGCTGAAACAGGGGAATGAGGTAACTTTTGAGAACACCGAAACGTAATAGGAGCCGTTTGGAACTTGAGGAGGTCAAGAGTACGAAATACAACAAATGAGGGGTTCAATAATCTACGCTAGCTTGCCTCAGCCTAACTATAACCTTGTAGCAATTGTTTTCGAGTTTAGCTTTTTCGCAAAGGAGCTCTGCCAGCTTGTCGTCGGCCAAAAAAAAATAGAAGAAATTTTCTCGAACTTTCCGGCACAAAATTGGTGCCCAGAGCTTCAGAAACTGACAAAGAAGTACAAAAAAGTATTCATTTTTATAATAACGAGATACACCAGGAAAAATTATAAATTTTTTGCGATCAATTCTGAAGCAGGCTAGCAGAAATTTTGTGGAAAGGAGTTAAAATAAGCGCAAAAAATTCTTAAGAAGCGGGCTGCCGGCCGTTCATATCTTTAGAATCCAAAGTATGCAGGGCAAGCTAGCAGATTTTTTTATGGCACTTAGGAAGAATAACATGGCGTTAAAATTCAGAATTGGCACATTTTGAATCTCCGAACCCCTTGAAAACGCTTAAAAATGCATAGCTGTTCTGCAAATTGATCAGCTTGCGATTGGATAGAGCCGCGAGGGGGCACAAAAATTAGAATTATAAGAAGCCGGTGCCCTTTCGGGGCGGGACCATGAATATCTTCAGGCGAATATGAACGGGAAATTGGCACGGAAATGTGTCCGCCCCTATTCGGCGAGAGAGAGAGAGAGAGAGAGAGAGAGAGAGAGAGAGAGAGAAAATTAAGTCAGAGCGAGAGAGCGAGAGAGAAGTGAGAACAGAGAGAGAGAGAGAGAGAGAGAGAGACAGTGAGAGAGAACTTCTTAAGGATTGAGATTAACGGGAACAGATGGGCAAAAAAAAGAAACCGACACGTCAGTGAGGGATTAGAAATAGGAATGGAATTGGATCAGCATGGCGCAATTTGAGGAATGGAGTTTGGGCAGTGTGTGAAGCCGAAATTAAGCTTTTAAAGGAAGCGTGACACGCAATTTTTTTTAATTTTAATGTTCTAAATTTCTAAATATTCCTGATCTCTAAACAAGCACAAAAGGGGAAAGCTTTTTTGGGGTTTTCGGGCTCATTTTTCGGAAGTGCGTGCTCATGGTTCAAAAATCGGTGGCTCAAAATCGCAGCAGCTAGATTGTAGGAGAAGATAAGGCAAAAAGCTCCATTTTTAGATTTTCTAGGTGCCTGGGTAAACCTTGCGAGAGTGAGAGAGAACGAGAAAGGAGAGAGAAAGAGAGAGACAGATCTAGAAAAAGAGTGAGAGTCAGAAGAGAGAGAGAGAGAGAGAGAGAGAGAGAATATAGAAGGAGAGAGACAGATCTAGAAAAAGAGTGAGAGCCAGAGAGAGAGAGACAGAGCGAGGAAGAAAGAAATCAATCGACAGAGAGTATGTGACAGAGAAAGCGCTAGATAGAGAGAGCGCGCGTGAGAGCGAGAATGAGAGAGAGAGAGAGAGAGAGAGAGAGAGAAAGTGCGAGAGAGCAAACCTCCAAAAAGTCCAGCCAAAACCAACAAAAACTCACTTAATTCTCCTGTCTCAGCGGCAAGGCGCCAATAAGCAATTCCATCAAGCAGAAAAAGCGGCAGCCGGAAAACTACTGCCCCGGTTTTTGGGGTTTGGCGGATGAAATCGGAGAAGATGGCAGACCGAAAGAATCCCTCAGCCGCTAGTTGTGCTCTGGGGGCTATGCTAGGGGTTTGTTTATCCTTGGTGGTTGGGTGGTGTTGGGGGTAGAATGAATATTCCATCAACACCCACCAACGAGAAATGATTTTTCGGATTTGATCTGATTTTTAGGGTTCAAGGAGGACTTAGAGATCTACGTCTACGTCGATTTAGCGATTCAGAGATCTATTCAGACATTAAGCTACGTTACGCTCCAAAACACCGACCGAAATTGAAAGTTTCACAAGAAAGGCAGGCAAAGAAAGTTACTTGAAGAATTCCGCAACGCTAGGCTGCAAAACCTCAGAATTTTAAAGATTCCGAATAATGGTGTAAACACGGCTCCAAACTTCATAAAAAAATTCGAAAAGCCAGACACTTCCATAGTTCTGCCACTCTACGCAACAAAACATGCGAAGCTCTCCAGAAAAGACGCTAGATTCCGCTACACTACGATGCAAAAACGCCTAGATCCTGCTGGCAAGAAAAGCAATTGCCGAGATTGCTGTGGGCAGATTTCATCCCCTAGCGGGTGCAGTCAGGGCGCAAATTCAAAGCGCGCTTGGAAAAGCAGAAGAAGAAGATGGCAAAGAAGGAAGAGGAGATGGGATTCAAGGGATTCGAGAAGGATCCTGACGGGTTGAGTGAGAAAATTGGACGCTTTTCGGGCCGACATTTCAGAAAAGGAAGAAGGAGAAGAAGCGGAAAAAGAGGAGGATGAAGAGGAACGGATGGAAGGAGCTCCAGACTCCAGAAGAGCTCAAATCAAGGAGGAGACCCGGATTTGAATGGAAACTCGCTGAGGAACTTGTTAAAGGTACAAAATACTGCGGTGGAATGCCGCTCCTTTTCCTTGATAATCTGAAAATTTCCTAATGTTCTCTGCTAGCTTGCCTTCTCAATTTAAGACGTAAATAGCACTAGAGCAAGCGAGAGTGAGCGAGAGAGGGAGAGAAAGCGGGGATGGGCCACAGAGAGAGAGAGCGAACGAGAAAGACAGCCAGAGAGAGAGCGAGAGAGAAAGCGAGAGAGCCAGAGAGACGGAGCGGGATCGAGAGAGAGTGAGAGACATAGAGAGCGAGAGAGAGAGAGAGAGAGAGAGAGAGAGAGAAAGAGAGATATTACTGTAATTTGCCTATTTTCCCCAAAAACCCCTGCTATCCTGCCCTGCCGCTCAGTGCTTGAAGCAAAACAGGGAGCATGATCAGTTTAGCATCTTTTACCAAGTGAGGTTTTTCTAATCTAATGAGCGAGAGAGAGAGAGAGTGAGGAAAAGAGTGAGACAGCGAGAGAGCGAGAGAGGGAGAAAGATAGGGAGAGCAAGTCAATTTTGTCTAATTTCTAGCTCCCAGCATAATTAATTCAAACACTTTTTAAATTAATCTGCAAAAACGTAGCCTAATAGCCAATTAATCTCCAATTTCCCATGGATGTTTGTTGGGCCGTGTATTTCGATGTGTCTATGTGCACATGCGAGTAGATGGCCTGCGGGCGCTTTCAGAGAAGAAGAAGGAAAGGGGGGCTACCCCTTCTTCGGCTTTTCCCTATCTCGCCTCTCCTCTCTCTCTCTCTCTCTCCAGCTGTCAAAAAAGGGGGCCCAACCCCCGGGATCGATGGCCACAACTCTTTTGGCGGTTGGGAATGGCCAGAGAGAGAAGGGGCTCAAAAAAAGGCCCAAAAGGGGGGATGGATAGATAGATGGACGGATGGATGAAGGCATCCCCTTCAGCCAGAAGAAGGAGAAAACCCGCTTTTCCGGGGGAATATCTTCTCTCTCTCTCTAGCTCATACTGACGCTGCGCTGCTTGCCTTTTGACGGCTAGATGTTGTGTTGGAAAATCGGGGATGCGCCCGGTTTTGCTTTTTGAAGGACGGGTTTTGACGAATTTTGACGGGTTTTAATGCGGTTGGTGAAATTTGAAGTGACTAGGAGCCGAAAAAGTCGTTGTGATGTTATAGCAGAATTTTTCTGCAAGCCAAGACCTCAAAGAAAAACTGACAGCCACCTTCTTTGAAATGTCTTTAATTTGAAATTTAAAACAGAAACTGAAAACCAGCATAAAGCTGGGAGGCGCTTGAAGTTGGGAGCTACTTGACACGTGCTGGTTATCACAACTCCAAAGCGTTTGAGAGACCAAGTGCCGGCAGCGGGATTTAGAGATCCTAAAGGGATGGCGACAGGCCCCTCGTTAGACGTTTTAGACTCTGGAGATGGGAGCAGGAACTAGGACCAGGGAGCTGGGATCTAGTATCCGGCAAACACAAAAATTTCAAGCGGTACTGTTGCGTTGGGTTTCTCATTAAGCTAACCTAAGCGTAGACAAAAAGCTGAAAACATCGCAATCCCAGCTCCCAGCGTTTTATATTTAGATCCTGCTCCCAGCTGGCGAGGGTTCCGGCCCGGGTTTGGGGTTTGGGAGCTGGGAGCCGGGAACTAACAATCGTCAAGACCAACGTTAGCCTCGCATCTGCGATGTGTATCAACTTAAAATTCGGCTAAAAACGGGTCGCACTACGAGCCCGACCCTGCTCCGACTCCCAGCTCCCCAGCTCCCGACTTACACCCAAAAATAAAACTGCGAAAATCACTCATAAAGTTCACTATAAATCATAAAAAACAGGATCAGAAAAATACCGTAAGCTTATCAAGCTGCAAAAATGAAAATAAAAGAAAAACCGGATCCCCCGCTTAACCCTGACCTCCTTCCGCTCGTCCCACTTTTTTCAGCCCGCTCTGCCCACCACCTAAATTCAAGCGGAAAATCGGCCAGTTTTTCCGCGCTTTTGGCGGGCTTTTTCGGCGCGGGGGGGGGGGCTAGAGGGCCCATTGGGGCCATTCTTTCGGCTTGGCGAAGAGGAGGAGGATCCGCGGCGCTTTGGCCTTAGGGCCCAGCCCCACCAGGGCCAAACGCCTTGGCAAAAATGGGGCCAAGAAGATGGAGAAGGAGGAGAAGAAGAAAAGGAGGTGTGGAAGTAGTGCTTCTTTATTCCGTTCCTCCAACAGCAGCGGGGCGGGGGGCCATCGTTTAGCCCGGGCTGGCTGGTTGGTTCAGGGGAGTCTTGGGGCCCAGAAAAAGGCCCCAAAAAAGGACCCACTGGGCCCAACCGGGCCCCAAACAGCCCCAGGAACTGATTAGCATTGGATTGTGTTATGGCCTGAAGCCAAGCTGTGGAGCCAGGTTGTTGCTAGTTGTTAAACGGAATCAGGGGAACTGCGGGGGTGGATAGTATCGAAGCGGAATTTTGCCATCCCGGTTTGGTTAAAAGATACCATAACCCTCTGTACCTGTGGTTATAGGTGTAGTTAGTAGCATAAATGCTTTTCGAGGTATATTCCGGTGAGAGCGTATCTTAAAATACCTGAATTTGTAGGTATTGTTCACCCCTCTCGGGGATGTGCGCCAATCCCCGCGCTACGTGCAATGCGGGGCCGACGCTATTCGGCGAGAAGCAAGCTTCTGCTAACCGAACCATTTCCAAAAATATGTTAATCTCGTTGTACACAATAGTGTACGTATCGGAGATTAAGCCGATAAGAACAGAAACTAAACACTTGATCTTAGCCAGGGGCCAGAAGCGATACCCATCAGCGACGTGACAGCTGATACCCGGGCACAGTGGGCCAGGTGGGTGGCGAGTGGGTGGGTAACATCATACACACATAGAGGTGCCGATAAGTAAGCAACCCAGCAAATCGGCTGATAGGAGACAAGCCAGCAGGGATCTCTTAGGAATTTTGTAGACGCATGGCTCGGGTCGTTAAAATCCGGAAAATGGCATAAGTCGTTAGAGGGTTCGGGCCATAACTTTTGAAAAGCTATAACTGACCCCATTAGTCAAGCAGCTGCATGAACCCGTTAAATTCTTTAGGTTCATGAGAGTTCGAGTGAGAGATAAATAGATAGAGAAGGCGAGAACGAGAGAGGGAGAGTGAGAGAGACAGAGAGAGGAGAGAGAGAGAGAGAGAGAGAGGAGAGAGAGAGAGAGAGAGAGAGAGAGAGACTGAGAGGGCTAAAGAGGCGGGAGGAAGAGGGGAGGGGGGGGGGAACCCTTAATTTAATTGACAAAAGAACCAGGCAAACCACAAAGTGAGCCCAAATTGACAGACAGCCAGAAAAAGTGCTAGACCGCGGACAAATCCTTGAAGCCACCGGATAACAGCTGTGAATTTTGCCGACGAGCCCTTGGAAAGGTGGTTGTCTCGATTGTTTTTCGAATTGTTCTCTGTGGCTGGCTGGGGCTCCTCTTCCCCTTCTTTTGAGGTTCAACTTCCTGCTCAGCCCCTCTCATATGTCACAGTTGTTCGTCTTTTTGTGGAGAGAAGGGGGGCTTCACCCGCAAAAATATAAGGCTCAGGAATCGGAGCCACGGGAGTGGGAAATTCCAGACGGACTCCTTGTTCTTTCTAGTTTGTCTGTCTGCTTGTAGGAAATCATTGAGTCTCTCTCTCTCTCTCTTTCTCTCTTTCTCTCTCTCTCTCTCTCTCCCGGGCTCTCTCTCACTATCTCCTATCGCCGGTCATCAACCACGATTTTTTTCCATGCTCGACCCTCATCTGTTTCTGTCCAACTTTTCCTGTACTAAAACCCCCTCGAGGGGGTCGGAGATGAGAACATCTGCCGGCCCTCAAAACGACCCCGGAAACACCGCTTTTTCCGGCGGTTGGAACAAACAGCAGCCAGAATCATAAAATCTCAAGCTCAAAAATTATTGCGGGCTGTAACTTACAGCTGTCCGAGATGAGAGAGAGAGCGAGAGAGGGAGAGAGAGAGCAAGCGAGCAGAGATCTTTTCGACGTTTGTTGCACAAAAATCAACCGCTTATTACGCACCATAAGTTTATTGAGTCAAATTCCATTTCCTAATTAACTCGTCGCATAGGTCGATGACGCCGCGCAGTTTTTCGAAGAGTTCGACTTTGACGGCTTCTTTTTCGGCTTCTAAAGGCTTACTTGTAAATCAGAAACCGGTAGAAATATTGGCAACTTGACATAATTCTTGTTAGAAAATATTTTGACCCCGACCTGGGCAAGTCCTGAGCATCAACGGTACGAAGGGGACGAGCAGCGAGGTGACGGACACCATTTCGAGGGGGAAGATTTGTTCGAAGGCGTCGACTACCTAAAGCTTGTGATAAGTGTCCCCTGAAAAACACCCACTTCATCCCCATTTTTCCAAGGAGTCGCCTCCCCAGCGTGCGTCTTGAACTCGTCGTAGTAGATGTGGAGGTAGTGGTTGCGGCTAAAGGGTAATGATTAAGAGAGAGAGAGAGAGAGAGAGAGAGCGAGTGAGCAATACAGAGAAAGATGCCTACCGATTTTGCAGCAATTCCGGCGCCAAGCTCAACGCCATCAACCTGGAGAGATCCATGAACGGGTTGCCAACGTGGCATGTCTGAAAATATGTGTTTTTAGGTTCAGAGGACCATTGTAATTACAAAGCGAGATATAGAGAAGCGAGAGA
Organism: Mesorhabditis sp. LJ9110; assembly: GCA_038088335.1. Taxonomy (NCBI): domain Eukaryota; kingdom Metazoa; phylum Nematoda; class Chromadorea; order Rhabditida; family Rhabditidae; genus Mesorhabditis; species Mesorhabditis sp. LJ9110. The sequence continues at coordinate 76,687 of JBBGBA010000216.1, read as the reverse complement.
TACATTGAGAGAGTGGGAGGGAGCGAGAGAGGGAGAGAGAGAGAGAGAGAGAGAGAGAGAGAGACGGAGACAGAGAGAGATCGAACCTGCCAATCATGAAGCGCCGTCAAGTCCAAGCCGTTTTCCCCATGTTTCTGCCACAGCACGTTGGCCAGCGAGGTGTCGCCGTGCGCCAAAAGCTCGATTGGGCCTACAAGGACGTTCATAGGTTTTTTAGCCTTAATTTTCGACTATTTTGGTTGTTAAAAACGCACAAGTCTTCTTCCTAATCGCCTCCTCCCTGCCATAATCGCTGTAGATCTTCGCGTACTCCTTCATGTTGTTGATCTTCTCCGCGGCCTCCGGGTATTGTTCCAGCACTTTTTCGAGGTGGCTGGCGGTCGAGGCGTACGTTACGTACTTGCTGTTCAGCAGCTTTCGAACGTTTGAGGGGAAATCGGACTTGAAGCTTTGGTTGGCTAGGGCTAAAACTCAAAAATTCGATGGTATGCAACTTACTTAAACTTAAACTTAAAAAACTTATAAAATACAAGAAGTGGCGTCAGTCAATTTGTAAAATTACAAAATTCTTTTTTTGAGAAGTTATAAATTACGCCAATATTTAATTACATAGAAAAACATCAAATGCCTAATTTCGAGCGAAATTTTTAAAGTTAGAAAATTAAAGTTTGTAAAATTGCAAATGTTAAATTCAGTTTATTCTTTGAAGATATATAATTATCAAATTAAACTTACTGGTGCCATGTACTTTGGCCATAACTTTCAAAAATTGAATGAAGCTCTCCTCGGGGATAGTATTGTAGAGGAATCGGGCCGTCATCCCTTCTTTGTACTCGAGGGCAATGTAGCCTAAAAGTAGGGCTTTTTCTTTCGTTTTTACCTTGTATAATCTTGTTCTATTCACATCCAGAAAATGTAATAATCTTTTTTGACAATTTTTCAAGGAAACTATCGATCCATTTGAAGAACTTGATTGATTTTAAACGAAGTCAATGTCCGGTTTTGTTCTTTAAAGGGGCTCGGAACTGCCAAATCAAAGCCCTTTTGGGAGGCCTCTTTGACTTCTGGCAAATTGCCAGCGGGCGCTGCGAGACGAGACCCCTCACTCTTTCGATTTTTGCGCGAAGTTGTTTTTGCCCGGTTTCTTTGTAAAAAAACTATAATTTGCGCATTCTGAGCCCATTTTTGAAATCTACTATATATAAATTTCTAATGTCCGTGATCCCGCCGACCGGGAATTCAATCCCGCCGCGATTCCCCTGTCTACCGTAGTCGGGGGCTGAAAATTTTCACCGGAGCCGCGCCGTTTCGCATTTTCCCCGGGAGGGCCAGCGCTGAACCCGCGGAGCGGGTTCGCGCTGGTCCTCACTCAATTTTAAATAGTTTTGGTGTTTTAATCATCAAATTTGGCCCAGAAACAGCCGAGAACGTGATTTCCAGGTGACAACAAGCAATTTCAAATTTGCGAGCTTCCCGAACCCCTGGGTGTACAGAGACCTCCGACGTACAGGGCTCCGATTTCGGGCCGTCACTCAATTTTTGGCATTTCGTAGCCCCTTGTTTATTAAACGAACCAATAGCCGAGCCAGCTTCAACGTCTCGGCCAGCCAAAAATTTGACAACCGGCAGATCGCCGAGCCCCCATTTGTGCCAATGGCGGTAGAAGTTCAGCTCATTGTTGCTGAAATCGGGACCTTGTGGCTTCCAAAAAAAATCCTACTTTAGCATAGCCGGGACGTCCAACTCCGCATCATCCGTCGATTCTTCCACGGTTAGGTTTTTGATGTCCTAGAAAATTCGATGGCGTAATCGATTCGCTCATGCAATTGACAATCTTCGGAGCGCTTTTAAAATTCGATGCATTAATGACAGTATGGGCAAGCTAGCAGACAGCATTTAGGAAAGGTTTTGATGCCAGTTTCATACCTTCAACGTCTGCGAGCTGACGATTTTGAGGACGGCTTTTCCGGGAAGCTCGGCGGCTCCTTCTCCAACCCAATCGAGGGTAACGAAAACGACTTGCGAGGTGAAGCCCTATTTTTCAGTTTCTTAAAAAGCTAGGTTTTCCGAACCCCGCTCTCCTCCTTGATCTCGGCTAGCTTGCCGGGGCCCAGACGGGCCGCCGTCTTGTAAGCGGCTTGGAAATCGGATTCCAGCAACTCCCAGGTGAGATCGCCCCACAGTGTTGTCATGGTTCTGGAAGGAAGATTCGAAATTTTGCTCTGAAATGCACAAAATCAGCAAGGACAGCATGTAAAAACACATAAATAAATGTTTTCATGCCCTAAAATAAATATATAAAATGCGTAGGTACCTAACCTCATTAATTTTTGCATTTTTTTGTTTCGCGAATTTTAACTTTTTCATGACGTTTCAAAAATTACAGCCGATAATGATATAGAAAATAATAAATAAGTTAAAATTTCTTCAGTAAATTGAATTAAACGCCTGAATTATGTCTAAAAATACTTTCTAAAAATTCAATCGATTTCAAGTAGAAAAAGGCCTACGAAAATGTCCCCCCCCCCCAAAATGCGAACATCAAATGGTCCTAATATATCCTACTATACCAGCCGATTACAGCCGCTTCGCGACTGTAATCGGCTGGACTTCGGGCTACCCTCCATATTCTACACCCCCACATTTCATCCCTATTTTACGCTGATGCCTTCAAGGCAATACCTACACTGATGGCTTCAGATACCTCCTCTAGCCAACCCCTCCCCCACAAAAACATATCTACCTTCCCGATGGCTTCAGATTCCGAAATTCCCTTAAAAAACTACTTCGATATCTTGGTGATGGCTTCAGATCCCTCCCTAGCCAAATCCTTCAAAAACTACCCAAAACCTTCTTGATGGCCTCAGATCCCCCCCACAGCCGAAATCCTCTTCAAAAACTACCTAAATACCTTCCTGATGGCTTCAGGTACCCCCCATGGCTGAAATCCTCTTCAAAAACTACCTAAATACCTTCCTGATGGCTTCAGATACTCCCCATGGCTGAAATCCCCTTCAAAAACTACCTAAATACCTTCCTGATGGCTTCAGATACCTCCCCTAGCCGAAATCCCCTTAAAAAACAAAAATAACGACCGACCGGATGGAATGAGAGAAAAAAAGAAATGAAATCCCCCGTGAAAATTTTCATCCACGAAACGCGCGACCTGGCTCACTATGTCCAAAATCACCCCAACCTTCGTCCCCCACCCCTTTTATTAAGGCGCCACTTTCAAAGTTAATTTTAATAATTTAAATTAAAACTTTTTCATTATTTTTTTATCAGTTTGGGGGTTTCTGACCACGCTCTATCCGAATCCGAAGAGACCTAAGCTCTAGCTCCTTTCCCCTTCGAGTTGAATTCGGCTTCACACACACACACACACACACACACACACAGACGGACGTCTTTACTTTTTTATTATATAGTTGATATAAAAAAATAGTGTCTGTGTGTGTGTGTGCCATTTTGCATCCACTTCCGTCTGTCTGTCCGGGGGATATCTCGATAGGGGATGAAGTTACGGGTATGTTTGATACGTCATTAAGCGCGCAATGGTCTTGAGATGACTGCACACATATCAAATTTTACAAAATCAACCTTTTTCGACATTAAATTTAAGTTTTTGTGAAAGCTCCTTTGTTAGGAATTAATTAGCATAGACCGGAAGTGGTGATTCGGCTATATAAAGGCACAGAAGAAGTTGTTTTTCATTGTTTGTCATCTGAATTCAGGACAATTATGTAAAGTGAAGGATAACATAGGGTTAGACGGGGCCAGGGTTGAAAAGTCGCGAAGCGGCTTTTCAACCCTGGTTTTTATTAAATTGCTAAATTCATTTCATCAAATATTTATATCAGTCTTTTGGCGCGGATTCAAATGGCGCACCGGGAATCAATTAGGGCATAAAATTCCCAGGATATCTTGACCAAACGACAACAAAAGATTCCATTTTAGCAAACAAAAACTCAGACAGCGTTTCAAATGGCCTAAAAAGACATTTCTTTGTCGAGAAATGAAGCTGGGAATCAATTACGACATGAAATTGCTAGTGCAAACCCTCGGAAAAAGTTAAGTTAAGCCGAAAAATTTTTTTTATTGAAATCGCTGAAAAGGCTGGAAATGGGTGCAAAAATTTAGACCGGGGTTCCAAAAGATTGCACAACATTGGCCCGGGCAGGCAGGGTGGGTGCAGTGCGCTGATACGGGCCCCGGAATCGAGCAGAGAGACCTGCGAAACGCGAAAGCTGATATTGGGGTTGACGTATCTTTTCCACTAGATTAACGAGCATTTTCTGAACCTAAAATATAGAAAAAACACTGAGAAAATTACAGAAAAATGCAGAAAAAGACCGCCAAAAGGTTTTTTAAGCGGGCAAACGTCTTTTTTAGCTGTTGCGAAAAAACGGACAAAAAGATTTTGACGCGGTATTACACCAAGAAATTAAATTTAAAGCGTTACTAAGCTGTAACGCTTGAAGAACTTAAAATTGTTGAAGTTTCTAAAGCTTCTTCCGCTCTAAACTGTTTTAAGCTGTTTTAAAAATAAACAATTAATTAAAATTTAAAACTTTATTGCATCAATTAAATAAATTAAAATCACTGTTGTACTTTATAGTTTGAAGAACTTCCTGCGTTTCTTCAGGATCTGCTCGACGTCCGCTTGGGCGGATGGGATTAGGAAATGGCAGCCAATCTAGATATTTTTGCTTGCATTATCATTTTGTTTAAGTTTAAATTCTGTACTTTTTATACCCTATTTACTATTAATACTATTTACCACTTTAAAATAGCACTCTTTACCTCAAAAGTCATCTCCTGGTCCAAGCATTCCCCAGTGCGCCAGAAGTACCAATCTCCGTTGCGGTTGATCGACTAAAATGTTCATATTCTTCGAAAATAAGCCCAATAGGTATATTTAATGTATATTTTTAAGCTAAAACTCTGAATTTATATAAGCTAATCTATATACTTTAAATAAGCTAAGTTTCCGAATAAATTTTAAGATTTCCTACCCTGAACGTGCCCAGATTCGTGCACTTATGGTTGTTCGACGGGGTCTTCCAAATCGAGTAGGCCGCTCCGGTTTCCGGGCAGTACAGCGGGCAAATGACGGCTTTTCCGGTTGTGCCGGTTTCCTGAAACATATTTTTAATGGTCGTAATCGTTTCTTCAAAGGTTGCCCCATTTTATTCCCTTAAAAGCCTAATTAAAAGTATGATTTTCACGCCAAATTCCTAAATTTAACTTAGAAAAATACGCATTAAAATAATTATTAATCAAAAATTTAGATAATTAACGCACCTCAAAGCACTCCTGATTCGTGGCCGCCCGGAATTCTTGGCTGTCATCGTCGCGCTTTTTCTTCAGGAATAGCGTGCAATCGGTGCCGTTGCCCGACGGCTTTTTTGTGCACTCATAACGACGGTATTCTGGAAAACAATTTTTACAAGCTAGCAGAAAATTAAAAGAAAACAAAGACGCTTATGAAATAAAGAAAATAGCTTTCTGAACTCGCTCACCATGATGATGTCCTCCTTGGGCAAAAACAGCAGCGAAGAGGGCAGAAATGAGCAAGTAGCTTTGCATCTTCGGAGGCTTGATGATGATGATGTCCGATATTCTCGAGAAGCCCTTCCGCCTTATATATTTTCGCGAGTCTCGAGACGGTTCCGCTAAACACCTCTGCCCACCTCCATCTCGGGATTTTTAGCCAGCCAAACGTTGTAACTGGTTTTTTCCTTGGTTCTCACTTTGTCCGAGATGTCGCTAGCCAGCCCGGGGGCAACAACGGTTCAGTATCTAATTGTTTCCAATCTAAATGGCAGCGTTTTCAAACTTTTTTACTATTCCTGGACGTCAAAAATAATACAAAAATTAATAAAACAAAAGCCTCGAAAAAAAAATTTTAATTAAAAAAAAATTTTTAAAAGAAAAAAGGGGATAAAAAAAATATTGCTATTATATATTATGTACAGAGTTGTGGAAACAAATTCAGATTATTAAAAACATAAAATATCGATTACAAGAAACGCCAAAAAAATCTCGATTTTTCGGCTGAAATTACCATTTTTTTAGCGAATTTTATTAGATTTTCTAAAAGTCATCCAAGTTGAATAACAATAAAATTTACTAAAACACTATTCAAAGACTTGCTATTACGTTTCTACGCATATCTGATTAGAAAAAATGTCGGATCCAGAATACCGGAAAACACTTCGCAACAAAGTTCCGAAAGAATCCTTCCTGCATGCCCAGCTCACAAAATTCATGAAATTCTCGGTCAAAACAGTTTATACAACAAAATTCGCGAAAATTCCAAAATCCATGGGTCAGGGCTAATGAAACGAGATCAATGGTGAGCGACGAGAGAGGGCTTGAAAGGGAGGGCTACGTTACGCTACGCAGCGCGGCCAAAATTCTCGGGGGTTTTCATGAACAAGGGGGAAAATGAGAGTGCTACAGATTAAATGTAAGAATAGCGTCAATAAGTGGCAGCGAGGCGGGGGAATTTAATGATTGGCGGCCGGGGGCGGAATGTGGCCGGCGGCTTGGACGCCAGGCTGGCGCCAGTAGGCGAGGTACTGCGCGAGGAGGGCCATGAACGCCTGGAAAAAGCCGAGATTTTGACAATAGAAATTTCGAGGATGTGCGTTAAAACTTTGAAAAGTGACTGTTTTTAATAAAAATCTGCCTATTGCCATCATTTTCAAAAATCATAAATTCGAAAATCATCACTTCCTAGTCATTATTTCGAAAATCGTTGTCTCGAAAAGTGAATCTCGATATATTTAGTTTTTTCGATGATCTGATTTGATCCAAAAAAAGCGATTTCAAAAGTCCGAAAAATGCCTACTGTGCAAAAGTAATTTTCGAAGAATCTACGTTGAGTTGAAAATACAGTATTTCGAAAAGTGACTATGTCGAAAATCAAAATTTCCAAAAACTAAAAGAAAAACGATTTTTTCAAAAAGTTCCTTCGAAAATCATAAATTCAAACAGCCATCTTCTAATAATCCTGCAAAAAACAAGGCTATCAAAAGGCCCGTCGCAAAGAATTTTGAAAAGTTTAAAAAGTGAAAAAGAGTTAATTTAGCTACATCCCTCAAGATTTTTATATTTTCGCAATTTTTTCGACGTGGATTTTCGAAGTAATGACGTTTTCCAAGATCTAAAGATACCTCAATAATTTCCGGCGTCATTCCGGGCGGCGGGACGACCGGCTGAATCGGCGGTGGTTGTGGCACGGGGGCTGGCATGGCCATCACCGGCGGCGGAACGGGGGCGTCTCGCACGGCCGGCACCGGATTCTTCATGGCGCTCATGGGCGGTGGCTTCCTCGGATTCTGGCCCGACCGCAGCTGTGGCGTGCGCATCTCCGACATCGGCGGGGGCTTCTTTGGGTTCTGAAAAAAATGCAAAACTTTGAAAAATAATAAATAGCTAATAAATAATAACTTTTTAAACTTTTAACAAATCAAAAAAAAAACAGAAAACGCTTTAATAATAATTTTATAACCAAAACAAGTCTTTTAAAAAACTTAGAAAACCAATAAATACCTGATTGTTATTATTCTTATTGTTGGAAGCCAGCGACGTGCGGTCCTTGGTTCTCGGCCTGCCGCGGGGCTAAAAAGTGTCGAATCTCCGAAACCCTATAAAACGCACCCTAGGCGCTGACGGGACAGTGGACGTGCTCGGGCGTCGGCCGGTGGCCGGAATTGGACAAGCGCCGGGCGACCGTCAATGATCACGGACGTGGCGGACGAGCTGGGCTGGCACTAAAAATATGAATAAATAGTACTTACTAAGTTTATGCTTAATAATCAAAATAACCAACATTTAATTCTTTTAATTTTTTAAACGTTACAATACAACTTTACATTTTAATTTTTACTGACCACCAAGGCGTCCTCGAGGCAGCGCGGGTAGCCGGCGTGGGGGGTTGGTGGTTGTTTGGCGTTTTTGCTAGCCTTGCTGGGACGTCCGCTGCGCCGTGGTGGTGTTCTCTGAATGGAAATCAAGTTTAATAAACCTAGCAGGATCATCGATGTATTTTTATTCATTTTTTCCGATACTGTTTTCAACTTTTAAATAAAAAACGCAATTATTGAGGCTCCTTAACCCCTTGAAGCGTATTTTTACGGTCCTTGTGCATTATCGGGGGAGGAGGTGGGTTTTTTCTAAAGTTTTTATTCAATTCGACATCTACATAGAAAATAGATAATATGAGTTTTCGGTAGCCAAATTTCGTCCTATTTCAAACGTAAAATGCTGAAAAACTTCCAAATTTTGAAATTTTGATCGTCAAATTTTCGCCGGAAAAAGTTTATCCCCCTGATATTGCAAACGAACCAAAAGCCTTTAAAAAAGCACGAAACTCTCACCACCGTTTTCTCCACCAGAGGCGCAATGTTCAGCGACTTAGAAACGGGAGTAGCCGGCCTCTAACACGCAAATTTTAGGTCCACAAAAATCCAGCAAACCTGCTGTGCCTGAGCTGGCTGGATCTGATCGAGGCCCCAATTGCCGTCACCTCGGTTGGCCAGATCAAAGGGAGACCTCACTGGTTGTGGAATCTAAAAAAAACGGATAATTTATAAAAATATAATCCTGACATTCCACATCCGGTCGAAAGACTGCGTGGCTTGTGGCTGACCCATTCCTTGGTTTCCGGCGAATCGCTAAAAATAAAATTAAGAAAAGGGGAGAAAAGCTGACATGATTCGGCACTGACTGCGAGCCGAACGAGCGGTTGGGCTAAACAACAGGATATGAGGAGAAAAAGACAGGCTACCTGAGACTGGGGCTGCAGATTCTGGCTCGGCGCGCACCAGCCATAGGGGGCCAGGGGGCGTCCGGGGGTGAAGAACTGGAAAAAGGGATCAGTAAATGCTAGCATTTAGTTTGGCGTGTTTTAACGCTTTAACGCTTATCTAACACATGCTTTATTCGTTCCCCTATACTTTCTGACGTTAGTAAAAACCAAAAGCGCCATGAAATTAATCGCAAATTGAAAATGAAACTATAATTTCTAAAAAATGCCTTACAGGCCAATTTTCTTTTCAGGCCCATAAAAGCTTTTAGGGTTTCGACTTTTTCAAACACCGTTCTAAACATAAGAAGTTTTTCAAACTTCTATAAACCTTGTTTTTGGCTTTTCAGAAAACAAACATTGTCAGTTTTAAATTTGCCCCAATTAATTATATCATTTTTCTAAAAAATAGCAAAAAAACCGAGTTCACGTGCGGCTCGGGCACCGGGTTCAAGCGCACTGGGTAGGCGGGCGGGACCGCCAGCTGCTGCTGTTGCTGGTCCTGCAACTGCGTCAGCCGAGCGCGCTAAAAAAAGAGTATAAAGTACGTTAAAATCCGCTTTCAAGGAGTAACAAAGTTCGAAAAAATTTCCCACCCTCAGTGCGGACCCAAGGTCCACGTAAGGCGCGTAACGGGCGGGCGGGTGGATTTTACGAACCGGGCGCTGAAAAAAGACATAAAACTCAAATTTACCGCAGTTTTAAAATACACTGCTTAGATAAAGTGAAATCTATACAAATAGCGTTTACTTTTCACGTTCTTGTCTTTCACCTATCTGGAAAAGAAGCTATTTTTATGTTGCAAGATTTACTTTTTTTGAAAGTTAAACTTGCTATGTGTTCTAAAAACTTGAAAATTCTCTAAAACGTATTCAAAATAAACCAGGAATAGTGTCAAAGATAAAGATTAAAAAAAACAGACAGACAAAAACTATTTCTGTAAAGTTTTAAGACTGTTCTTTTCTAAAAAAACTCTCGGCGTTAAAAACTTGCAGGAAAAACACCGAGAATTGACAACGCAACTACAAAATATATAAAGAAATCGATAAAACAATAAATTCTCTTTTTTAGAAATACAAAAGAACCTTACATGCACGCCGAGGAACTGCACCGAGCTCGACGAGCTGTCGCTGCGCTGGCTGGTGTTCAGATCGTCCGGCTGCTGGTTGTTATTTGTTTCGCTCTAAAAAATTAAATTAGTCCACTTTGAAACAATATAAAAGTCCGGTAATCAATATAAAACGTACCCTTTCAATCTGCGCCTCACACGATGCGAGTAGGAGCTCGAGGTTGGAAGCTGCAAAAAATAGTGTAAAAAACCTTAGAAAATGTACCAGTCTGGTCATGGGCCATTGTTATTGCGAGTTCCAAGCGGTGCGAAATGTTTCAAGCTTGACGGAGCTTCAAAAGCCGTGCTAAAAAGGATTTATTGTTGAGGAAAAAAACGCGGAAAAAGTAGAACATGGAAAATAGGAAATCAGCCGAAAATTTGAGGCAAAACCGAATAATTTGGAAGAAAATACTTTTTGTCTCAAAACCAAATTTCAGCAAAAATCGAAAAGAAATAAGGAATTTAGCTACTTTGCAATAAAAATTTCCTAGCTAAACTAAAATCAAAATAAAGATCCGTTAAAGGTAGAGTTGTTATTCGCCCCCGAGTCGAAATGGTCGACACTTTTGTAGGCTCCCGTAGCGAAAACTTTGTAAAATCGTTAACTTTTTTTTAAAGTAGAATTCCGCTGTTTCGTCTTCATTTTTGGTTCTGTGAGACTATTTCCTACATTTTGAGTGGTTAAACTATGGGTTTTCATGCTAGAATCATAAAGAACGGCCTGCTTGCCTAGTTCCGCGCCGTTAATTGTGATTCTAGCATGAAAATTTTGCATTGCCTAAAATTTTAGTAAAAAGTCTAAAAAATTTTTCTAACCCCATTTTCAAAAAAAGCCTTTTTCTGTTATGAAGAAAAATAAACTTTTTTCCACCAAAATATGCATTTTCTGTTTTTTTTCTGGGTTTACCAGGTGATTCCCAGCTTTACGCGGGCGGCCGTGTTTCGCTCGGCCTTTGCAGGTTCTGAAAATTTGTTAAAAAGTAAAAAAGCTATTTTACTTTTCAGCGTAGATAAACGCTATGATTTAAGGTCCTGTAATTTTGCGGTCTTCTTTACCTTTTCTGGCTCTTCCAGCTGATGCCCAGCTGCGCGTGGCGCGGGCTCCGTTTCGGGGGGCCTTTCCAAATTGCGGCTCCGAGCATTGTGCCCCCTTCAAACGCTAATCCACAAATCCCGCTGTGGCTCCTCACAGTTCGTGTTCACAGTTCAGGGACTCAATCCTTATATAGTGACTGCAGGCATGGTTTTGTTCGGTTCACTGGTCAGCATAGGGTTTTTGGTTAGGGCGGGGTCATTTTTCAGGGTTGAGCTCGAGGTTTTTTGCTTTTCGAGCGGAAATGTCTTTTTTTTTCTGGCTGGTTTTTCAAACCGTCTTTTTCTAGTTTCTGGCCTTTTAAAAAAAGATAACAGCCAGAAAGATCAGAGTTTTTGAAGGCAAAAAAAGAAAAAGCTTTTTCCTCCTAATATATATTTACTTTTAGTGCTTTTAATGGCGATTTAGCAGGTGATTTTCCGCTGGTAAAGGCTCTTTTTGGCTGGGAAAGCGATTGGATAGTTTTTTCAATGAATTTGCTCTGCGTTGGAAGCTTGGAAGCGTTGGAAGCTTTATAAAATTTATCACAACTTTTTAAACTTAACTCCTTAACTAACTTTTTTAGACCTGAAAATCTATATAACTTAGCTTAAATCGCGACATAAATGTTGTATAAGTGTGATTTTATTAATATGGTTTATAAAGCGGTTTCCTAGGTTTTTCGAGCATTAGGTCCTCCCTGCCCGCGTAAAATTCCTCATTTTGTAGTTTTGTGCCAATTTCACGGCCCGAAATCTGTATCTGCTCACTCAGTACAAACCATACCTTTACCGCTTCTTCGTAATCACGCAGTTTCACAGCAGTTCGCATTTTCCTTGTTTCTTGCCTACTTCGCGATTAGCTCTTTTTGTAGTGTTGTAGCGCTGTGTGATAACGCGGGGCTCAAGCGGCTAGGGGGCGTGGGAGAGAGAGAGAGAGAGAGAGAGAGAGAGAGAGAGAGAGAAAAAAGAGAGAACTCTTGGTTTGCCTCCCTCAAATAAGGGTTCCATCACTATCGGTCAACAAATGGAAGACTGGCCCTTGGCTGGAAAAAAGTGTCCAAGTGACTGACCGCTGACCTCTTCGTTTCTGGCATCAAACTTCCGCATTTTAGTGCTAATTTGTTGTAGTTTTTGGTGTAATGTTTGCTTAATCTTACTATTGACGCTTTTTTGGAGTTTGTAGTTGGGTTTCTCTGGGGGGTAAAAGCCTAGTTTTTTTTCGGAATTGCTACCATTAGGGATCGGCGCTCGGCTAATTGTAGATTTCTACCTACCACATCAAACGCAAACTAATTGTATAACTGGTTGATCTGAAATTTTTACGAAATAGATTTTTTCGTGAAGTTGAATTTTTAAAAATTAAGAATGCCTAGATATTTTCTGAAGTTTTATATAATTCACTAGCCCGATTTGAATGTTCCAAAATAGGAAAATAGCGCGACGACGTTTTGAGAGGAGAACAATAAACCACAGCCATTTTTGAAAATTCGAGAGCGGTACTGTAAATTTTTCGACGGTTTTTCAGCGGGTTTTGTAATCATTTGCCAGTTTTCACATCTTGCATACCTCTGAAAGCGCGCACTCTACCCCCCGTCTGCTAGGTCTCGACAATTAGGCGCCAGGTGAAATTTATCCCGCGGGTTTTTCCGGGGCGTAGATGTCTATACGCAATCAATACCAGATCGATTCCGCCAATTCTAAAAATGCTAAAAGCCGCTGTGGCCGTTCCAAACCCTCAAAAGCTCGAGCCTTCACCCGTTTCGTTATCCTTGCCCGTCAGGCTCCGGGATTTTCCTCACGTCCCGCCCAGTTTATCGCGTTTTCTCTGTTCGTTTCTGAGAATTCTAAAAGGTGGACGAAACACATGGGCACTTTCCGAGGTTCAAATTCAATGGAGCTCAGAGGCAACAGGTTAGATGCATAAGGTAATACCTACGCTCTACGCCAAATGCCGTTCAGCGTAATTTGGCGTAGAGCGTAGCTATCGAAAAACGGAATCTCAAGCAAAAAACATGTATTGTTCGAGTTTTTAGATGGATTCTCTCGCGCGCACTCTCTCTTCTAGCTACCTCTCTTCTTCGTCTCTCTATCTCTCTCTCTCTCTCGCTCTCTCTCACTCTCTCTCGTCAACTATCAGAAGACGACCCAGACCATCAAAAGCTCAAAGCTTCACATATTTCGTTATCGTTTCCCGTCAGGTTTCCAGAATTTCCTCATGTCCCGCCCCGTTCCTCGCGTTTTGTTGTGTTTATTTCTGTGCGTTCTAAAAGGTGTCCGGATGGATGGGGTGGGTGGGCGAATCAATCGGGCACTTTCCGGGATGGAAGTCTCCCCTTGGAGGGCATGGTTATCAGATGGGCCAGTGTCGATTTGTGTAGCCAAAACAATTCACCCGCCTTTTGTCTTTGAAGAGCCATTCACAGTCTTTTTGCTTACCCGGCTTTGGTTTTTGCTTTACAAAAGGACAACTATTTTTAGGTCTAGCTGCTAAATTTTGCTTGGTGGAACCTGGTAACAGGCTACCGTGATCGCGCAACCGAATTTTTGCGAAAGTAACCCTAATTTTTCCGTGAATTCCGAAAATTGACGCGATCAGTCAGCACGGAATACAAAGTGCAAAACTTTTTAAAAATGTTAATTAAATTTAGCATAGATCCGGAAAACCTGATCTTGCCGAGTTTACCAAATCTGCAAATACTGTCGCATTTTCTTTAGCTTTTCCAGTTTTTTGACCGGGGTTCTTTTGCCAGTCTCGTTAAAATCGCAAAATCTTTCTTTTTCCGGTTTTTTAAGTCGACCGGAAGCTTGGAAGAAAAAAAAAAAGCTTCAAAATTTTCAGATGGGCTCCAGAAAGCGCGTATGTATCATTGGAGCAGGGGCCAGCGGATTGCCGAGTATACGGTAGGTTTTTAGGTTCTAAGCTAAGCCTAAGCCAAACCTGAGACAAGCCTAAACCACGCCTAAGTCAGCCAGCTCTGATCGTCGCTTTAATTCCAGCCACGCCGTCCTCTACGACTGCGACGTGGTCTGCTTCGAGGCGTCGCACGCCATCGGCGGGTTGTGGCGCTATAAGCCCGAAGATACGGATGGTACGTTTTCGTAGTTTTCGTATGTTTTCCGTATGCATTCGTACTTTATTAGTACGTTTTTGTACGTTTTCCCAGATTTTTGTAAGATCTTAGTACGTTTAGGTACGTTTTCGACCGTTTTCCACTGTTCCCATGCGTAAGCCGTCGAAAAATACCCGTTTAGAGGGCACGGTAATGAAGACGACCGTCATCAACACGAGCAAGGAAATGACGGCCTACTCTGATTTCCCGCCCCAGCCAGAGGCTGCGAATTTCATGCACAACGCCCAGTTGTTGAAGTTTGTAGTTTTTAGCGTTTTTTTTTCAGGGACTAGCAAGGCAAAAACTAGGCCTTGAAGGAGAAGTAACAAAACAAGGCGTGGAAATTCCGCCCTCTTCAGGTACTTCAATGACTACGCCGACGAGTTCAACCTCCGTAAATACATCAAATTCCACCACAAAGTGCTGAACGTCGAGCGAGCTTCGGATTATGTGAAGACCGGAAAGTGGAAGGTCACCTACAAGGACAAGTGGGTCTCTCTCTCTCTCTCTCTCTCTCTCTCTCTCTTGCTTGCCTCTTGCTTTTAATTACCATACTTTCAGTGAGGGCCAACAGAAGGATGAAATCTTCGACGGTGTCCTCTGCTGTACGGGCCATCACACAACTCCATGGTTGCCGGAAAAGTGGCCCGGTCAAGATACGTAAGTCGTATACGAGAGAGAGAGAGAGAGAGAGAGAGAGAGAGAGAGAGAGAGAGAGAGAGAGAGAGGAGGGAGGGAGATATAGCGGGCGAGCGTGCGGGCAACAGAGAGCGAGATAGTGAGCGAGATAGAGGGCGAGGGAGAGCGAGAGAAAGAGAGAGATGCTTTTTCAGCTTCCCCGGAAAATGCGTTCACTCTCACTCCTACAAGGATCACCGCGGCTATGAGGATCATACCGTAGTCGTCGTTGGGGTCGGGAATTCGGGTGGTGACATCGCCGTGGAGCTGTCCAGGATCGCCAAGCAGGTTTGTAGTTTGTACATGTATAATCGATTTTTTTGGTCTTTACTACTTCGTGCCCCAACATCTAAATCTCCTTCAGGTTTACCTCGTCACCCGGCGCGGCACCTGGGTGTTCAACCGAATTTTCGACTACGGCGAACCGTTCGATTTTGTGGTTGGAACGAGGTAATTGTCTAAAATTAAATCTGCTGTTAAGAATACAAATTTAGAGCGGCAAACTACCTGCGAGGTGTCGTCCCGACCAAAATGTCCACCTGGTTTTTGGAGAGCAAGTTGCAGGTAAAAGCACGCGTTTTTACGCACAAATAATAGAATCAGTCGGCGTCCAGAACATTGCGAAAAGGATTGATTATATCCACAAAAACTTGATCATTAAAAGGCATTCCAAACGGAATGGTTTTTCAGCACCGTTTCGACCACGAGAAGTACGGTCTGCGGCCAGCACACCATGTATTCGGGTAGGTTTTGCGAATTTTCTGGCTCTCTCAGTCTCTCCGCTCCCTGCTCACGAACTCACCTGGAGCTCTGCTGGCGTGCCCTTGCCAAACTTTAAATGTTGTAGTGCGCACCCTACTGTAAATGACGAGCTCCCGAATCGAATCGCATGCGGCATGGTGCGGATCAAGCCGAATATTTCCGAGTTCAAGGGGAACACTCTTGTATTTGAGGATGGCAGTCGAGTGGAGAATGTGGACGATGTGGGTCGAGAAAGACTCTCGCTCTCTCTCTCTCTCTCTCTCTCTCTCTCTCTCTCTCGCTCTTTCTTTAAAAAATTTTTTTTCAGGTGGTCCTGGCTACCGGATACTCCTTTTCCTTCCCGACATTGGAAAAAGGCAAGCTCATCCCTGTCAAGGACAATGAGGTATTGAATTAGTTTGTTGTTCATACCTTAAGACTTTAAAGGGATGGTGACATCAGTTTTAGACGGGCGCATACTGTTGCTGTACCTTAGAGTTGAAATTGCTAAATTCAGAACTTTTTCGGTGCAATGAAAAACTTGACTTCCGCGTCCCTTTAGTCATCGTGTTTTGAAAATTCCGCTACGATACGGCTTTTCAGGTCTCGCTTTACAAATACATGTATCCGATGGACATTGAGCACAACACTCTGGCGGTGATTGGATTGATTCAGGTGTGGAAAAATTTTGGGTCCTGAATAATGCCAATTTCTGTAAAAAACTAAAAAATAAAGGTTATTCCCCTTTTTCAGCCCCTCGGCTCGATCATGCCAATCTCCGAGATGCAGGCGCGCGTATTTTTGTCGGTGCTGACCGGAGGTAGCTTTGAAGAGTGAGGATCTTACCGTAATCATCATCTAGAATCCAAACTTCCTAGCCGTGAAGAAATGAAAAAGGACTCCGAGATGAAGCGCCGGATGATGGCTGGGAGATTTGTGAAGAGCAGACGGCATACTATTCAGGTACACACACACTCTCTCTCTCCCGCTCTTACTCTATTTCTCTCTCTCTCTTTCCCTCTCTTACTCTATCTCTCTCTCTTTATATCATTCTCTATCTCTCTCCCTCTCTTTCTCTCGCTCTCTCGCTCTCTCTCTCTATCTCGCCCTATCTCTCTCTCGCTCTCTCTCACCTCAAATTTTCCAGGTCGACTTCACTCCCTACATGGATGAGCTAGCCGACCTAATCGGCTGCCGCCTCGACA
This sequence comes from Mesorhabditis sp. LJ9110, assembly GCA_038088335.1. Classification (NCBI taxonomy): domain Eukaryota; kingdom Metazoa; phylum Nematoda; class Chromadorea; order Rhabditida; family Rhabditidae; genus Mesorhabditis; species Mesorhabditis sp. LJ9110. The sequence continues at coordinate 59,953 of JBBGBA010000216.1, read as the reverse complement.
TGAAGCAGTTATTCATGAGCGATTTCTCGCTGGGAATGAGGGTACGGTATCGTTTACCGTATTAAGGGTATTAAGACGCCTAAAAATACGATCTGCTTACCGCAACCGCTTTCCGCTTTTAGGCTCTTTTCGGCCCGAACGTCGCGTACACCTACCGCCTGCAGGGACCGCACAAATGGGCTGGTGCTCGCGAGGCGATCATGAGCGCGGCTGATAGGGTCGCCAAGGTATGGACAATTTTCTAAGGTTTTTCGAGTATGCCTTTGTTATATTTAAATGCCTTATGTTTCGTATTACGATGGTTTATTGGCTTCAGAGTCACGTTAAAAATTACGTTTTATTTTAATTAATTTCTTGCGAGGCATAGTGCTCTAAAAGATGTATCCTAATTTAACTCTATTAACTTGCTTTTTAAAATTTAGTCATCGGAAGGCATTTTATAATTTATTAGAGCTTACTATTAATTTTTTAGGCGACCAATATAAAATACAAGCACCCGACGACGATGGAAACTTGGAGAAATTCGCTGATTTTTATCGTAATTTTTGCCATTTTCATCTACCTTCTCCGCTATTGTTAAAAGCCTATTTATTATGTCTGTGTTTTTTTTTTATTTTGTGATGCATTTGTGATATCGGATTACGCGCAATATTATTATTAGGTACATGGCTTTATATTCGTGCAATTATTAGTGAGAGAAAGAGAGAGAGAGAGGAGAGATTACGTGTTTTAATAAATAAATTAAAAAGAAAGTTTGTATTGGCAAGACGTTGAGGTTTGGCACAATCACATGCGAATCAAAGGGATCGAACTCGATTTAAATTCAGATTTTAACCGATATTACTACATAGGTACTGAAAAGAAGAATGGTATTTCAGAGCAAATTCCAAGTCACTACCCTCTAAGAAAAACAAGAGGAAAATTCAGGTCCAGCCATATCGATAAAAACAAAAAAACTGATGAAAACACGTTAGAAAGTACAGTATAAAAATATGCAAAGTACAACATTGAAAATACTCAACCGGGCTGCGAGCCGGACTTAAATGCATTCCAACTCAAACGTGGGAGCTGGATTTTTTCGAGGAAAAAATCAAGCACAGAATGAACAAACGAACAAATGCGATAAAAATTTACGCCAGGTAACAAAAATTAGGTCGCGTAAGCTGTTGGCAAATTGCCGGTTGTCGGAAAGGCTTGATTCTATATTACTTTTAGGCGCTAAAAAAGTTCAAAACGGAACCTTTAAGATAGTTTAAGCAATCGAAATTCCTCCATCCGGCTCCATCGTCACTTCCGGAATCTTTGGCCCCTTGATGTCGGGCATCTTGAAGTTGAACAGGGATTTTTGAGAAGCCGGAGCAACTTGAGCTTTGGCGTCCTTATCGTCATCAGAATCTTGGGTTTCTTCCTCATCTTCTGTGACCTCCCGCTTCTTCTGCGAGCTCTGCATCCCCGACACTGCCTGGTCGGAGGTGATGGCGAACGCCTTGGGGATGCTGTCGCCGTAGTAGATCTTGTTGTTCTCCTTGATCGCGTCGATTTTCTTCAGTTCGATGAATTGGCTGAAATAAGGGAAATAAGTCGGTTTATTACGAAAAAGTTTGTAGATTGTTTGGAATTTAGAGAACTTGGGTAGTGTGACATTTTATAGTACTGTGGTATGAAAAAAAATTTCAAAAAAGAAGCGGAAAACTTATTTTTTTTTTAGTTTTTTTTTTGCTGGTTCATAATCAGAGCACCTATTAATGCAATTGGCAGTCTATAGTAGCTTTAAATGATAGATTTAGATACGCTTTAAACGAATTTTAAATTTAACTCACGGGGAAAGTAGCTTCGCGTTACCCTCGGCTTGCTTTTGCGCGTTGTAGAAAGCGGCATCAGCGTTGGCTTTTTCCTTGGCTAAAATAAATCGATATAATTTCTTAATATCGATTAAAATCTGCATATTTTATTGAAAATTTGTTTTAAAATCTAATTCTATGGTTTAAGGTTAAAACTGACCGGTATGAATCTCGTCCTCCAATTTCTGCACCGTTTTCTGCATCTCCTTTTCGGCGATGAAGCGCTTGTGTTCCACAGCGGCCACTTGGGCCTTTTTCTCGGCCTCTGAAAGCGGAATTAGGTTAATTAAAATATTTCAACATCTAAAAAAATAAAAACAAATTTATGATACATACCAATAATAGCGCGTTTTCGATCGGTTTCCGCCTCTTTTTCGACGACTTTCTGGTGCTCAACAGCGACGAGGAGTTTGGTCTGGAATTTCCACTATTTTTAAATTGTTCTCAGGTTATCTTAGGCTTTAAAAATGTCCGAATCCGTTCCGATGCAAATTACAAAAGCTTTTAAAAGCCCTGAAAATGAATTGACGGCACAAAAATTTAAATTTCGCAAATTTCCGCATTTTTTGGAAACTGCAGTAATGCTATTTTAGCATAAAATTCCGATCAAAATCAAGAAAGTTTTTTGGCATAAAATTTCGATAAAAATCAGCAAAAAACTATACCTTTTCCGCTTCCATTTGCTCGTAATTTTGGCGAACCTCAGCCGGAATTTTCGGTTTTGTCACTCGGACAGACTGGACGTACAGCCCAGGAGCGAGAATTTGAAGCTCAGCTTGTAGGGCGCTTTTCAGGTTCTCATCGATTTTATCTAAAAAATTGGGTTGCCTTCACGGCTCCCTAAAAGCCTTGATAAGCAAAGAACCGACCGAATAAATCGATGTACACCTCCTGGATGGTGTGCTTGCTGCAGAACTGGTTGATCTCGTGGTGCACCTTCTGGTAGATAAGTGGCTTGTCGTAATCCGTAGTGTAGCGGCGCACGGTGTCAATCACTGAAATTTTTGACATAGTACGTTACGATAGTAAGGTCACGCAGTACGTTACACTACTGCTGAACGTCACGCACGTTACGTACTATTAGTACGCCCCAAGATTCCTTGCGTTTTCTCTTACGCGAGGCTACGCTATGTAAAGCCACGAAATGCTACGCAAATCCATGAATACTGCGCTGACATCAGCTACGTAGCGAAGCGCTACGCAATGCTACGCTACCAAACGCTGCGCAGAGAAAAATCGGATACTCGCGAAAAGGCCCTGAGAATAATTTGGAGTTGACGCGCGGTCCCTACATGAAGCTCTTTCACGTGCCAAAATAGGAAGCCTTCTCTGTCCCTTTAAAATGTACCAACCCGCATCCTCGTTGAGAATGTTGATGACCTCGATGCGGTCAAAGTAGATCATGACACCGCCCTGGGTCCCGCACGGAACATCGCTCACTTCGTCGGTTTGGAGGGTGATCGGAAAGTTTATAGAATTTTCAAAGGTTGGTTATCGTTAGGAAAATTAAAAAAAACGAAATTCATACCTGGACCAGTTTGGCGTCGGTGAAGATGGGCACTTTCAGATGGTAGCCTGGTCCCAGGGTTTCATTTTGCAAGGCTCCACCCTAAAAATGGTTATAGCAGGACTTGTCTTAGTTTTTGTGCTATATGATTTTCCATGATCTTTTTTTGCCATAAAATTTGAATATAGAGGACAGTATCTACAACCTAAAAATACGTGAAATTTCAGTTTTGAGAAGGCAACACGGATCCGAACGGAAAAGCGGAGAAAAAAGGACAAAATTTTATTATGTCAATTTTTGGTGTATTGCTACAGTTCATCCGTAGTTGTTAGCTACAAGCTATAAAAATACGTTTAGAAGTTATGAATAAGACTTTGAAGAGTTAGAAACATGATTGCCGTACCCTGAATAACACAGCAACATGTCCCTCCTGCACGTGGAATATAGCCGAGTAGATTATGCAGCAGAACAGGAACAAGAAAGCAGATACCGCGATCCCAATGGCAATCCACGTTTTGTTGATCGGAATGTCCCGAGGTTGTCTGGCAGTGTTGCTGGCTGAAAGAGCCGCTTGAAACGACGGTCGACGGGTGGTCTCCAGCCCTGAACCCGCTTATCGGTGAGACTAGGCTTGGCTTAGGCTTGGCTTAGGCTTAGCTTAGGCCTGGCTTAGGATTGGCTTAGGCTTGGCTTGGGCTTGGTCTAGGCTGGGATTAGGCTTCGCCGAGGCTTGGCGTAGGCTTAGGCTTAGGCTTAGGCTTAGGCTTGGCTTAGGCTTGGCTTGGTCTTGGTCTAGGCTTGGATTAGGCTTCGCCGAGGCTTGGCTTAGGCTTGGCTGGCTTGGCTTAGGCTTGGCTTAGGCTTGTTGTTTTGTGGCTTGGTTGGTTAGCAATCTTCTATGCTCCCTAACTAACCATTATTCTCCTGAATCTGCCGCAATGTGCTGTGGATTCGTTGGATGTTGCCGTTTTCGAAGTCGATATTCGAGAAATCCTTCAAATCCGGGTTCTCCAGCCCCTCCGGCGGATGATGCGTTATTCCGTGATGGTGCTCCATCTGGGAAGAGATTGAGTGCACCCGGTAGTGGCGGCCTATTTGGCTGGAAACCGTTGAAAATGGGCAATTTGACCAGAATTTAATTTTGCAGAGATATAGGAAAATATAGAAATTTAGATTTTTAAACGGGCGGGGAAGTGCCAAAATCAATTCCTTCTGGCGTCGTTGGTGCCATTTTATTTTAGTGGCGCGATGTTGGCGGTGAAACCCAATTGCACGGGTAGCCGTGTTTTAGAGCCTAATGTAGTTGTCGAAGCCTAGCCAACGTACGGTCGAATTTCGCGCTTTCTAACCCCTTTAAAACCGTGTCCCGGAGTCAGCATTCATGGCTGAAGTGTCGTAAAAACAATAAAATTTCAATGAACCAGGCCTCAAATTTCTAGCTGGGTTTTGTCGCAATTCATCAAAACGTGTATTTTAGCCTGACGCGCAGCTGTCGAGACCTAGCAAACCTTAGGGGTAGATTTTCGCGCTTCCCAGTCCCTTTAACATAACTGCTAACTATCAGAATTCATGGTGGTATCCTTATGAACACAATAAAATTCCAATAAATCAAGCCCGAAAAGTTTTAGCTAACTGTTAGCCAGGTGAAAATGGGAGAGCCAAACCCCGGTTTGGTGGAAGATAAATACATTTTCGCGCTGGCTCTCATTTATTTCACAGCATCACCTAGGCGACGTTCGGAAAATGGCAAGAGCACCGCTGGCCAAACTGGGGAACAAAAGACGCGCGGGGATTACGCATGTCATAATTAATACTACGCGAGAGCTGGGCTGAAATACTTCTGGAGAATTATTTCGGGACCTGGGAATTGCAGGTATTGTTCGAAAAACGTAGGAAAAGCTCAGAACAACTGGGCTTTCCAAAAATCATGATTTTGAAATGTTTGTGACGCAAATCCCGGGCAGAGCTGAAGGGTTTAGGAATATTTTTAGGGCCATTTCATTAATTGCTTTTTGGTCGGCAAAATAGTACGTTTTAAAAGATCTCTGCTAGCTTGCCTGCCGATAAGCAATGACAATCGTTTTTATATCCTTTTTACTTAGGCTTTTTTCACTATTTATTTACTTTTATTTTTTCTTTACCTAATACGTACGTCAAGAAAAAGAAAATATTTTAGCCATGATGGCGTCAAAAAAAAACTAAAAAAATACGTTAAATGATCTCTGCTAGTTTGCCAGGCTTTAAATTACATTAAAAATAAAATTAGAGAAAACTATGACTTTAGAAAGGTAAAAATTCAATTTTCAAAGTTCATTTCCGCTTGCCTACTAATTTCCACAAGCAAAGCCGTTTTTCTCATCGGGCTAACTGAGAATGAGCCTAAATGACCCTAAAAATGGTTTTAAAAACTAAAAATCCAATAAAAAGCGCAATTTCAACCCATTTCAGTATAGCTCTTTATTGCATGGTCACCGAAACACACAAAAGACAACCCGTATCGTCGAGGGAGAGCACAGGCAAAGAAAGGAGAAGACACGAAGGGCACAACATAGAATTAATTCTCAGAACCGGGGAAAGAACACACAAAACGTGAGAGATCTCTACCTCGTAATACGGTGTGCCAAAAAAAAAGGATGAATTAGCTAACGGGCCTTCTAGGAAAATCAATCAAGTCAGTCAGGGGATACTAACTAGTGCCTAACGAGCAGACTCTTTATAATTTGTCCTTCTTCGTCTTGTCGTCGTCGGCAGAGCTCGTCGCGAAGAAGGTGACGCCGGCCACGAGTGCTGTCACGGTGAAGAATTGGGCCATGATACGGTACCTGGAAAATAATAATTAATATCATCAAAGATAAGAAAACTTATATCTAATGTTTTCAATGAAGAAAGTAATAGATTTTGAAAGTTACCGCTAATTAACTAAATAAAATCGATATTTTTGTATTTATTAGACAAAAATTTGCGGTTTTAAGGTCAGAACTTTCAGAATTTTTAGCTGCAGTTTTGGGATCAAAATCCAAATAAACGTATTTTTAAAAAGCAAAAATACACTTTTTAATAACAAAACGTACTGCATATAGCGCTGGGCGCCCATCCGATCGCCGGCCATCGACTTCTTGAACATGCCGAGCAGCGCGAGCACCGTCAGCCCCATGCCGATGGGCACCGTCGGGTTGCCGGTCAGGTGCGACAGGATACCGCTCTCTTTCTAAAACATAAAGAGTTTGACTCAGCCGGAAAAAGCCTACCTTTCCGCCAATATCCTTGCTCGCGTGGTAGCCAATGTCGGTGGGGATGGCGGGGACCTGGAAATGAAAAATTATCAAGTACATCGAAAATCTTGGATCTAAAACGTTCTTTCAACGCTAAAAAAGCGCTTTATAAACAAGAAATCAAGGGAAACCCCGGCAAAAGCTGTAAAATGTTTCTAAAATCCTAAAATACATAAAAAACGCGAGTTTTCTAAAATTCCTAGTATCCATTAAGTATTTTTTAGGCGCTTTTGACGAAATTTAGCTGTAGTTCAGTTGGGAACACATGTAGAAAACTTATAAAAAGGTCAAATCTAGGTAGAAAATGAATATTCAAAATTTTGTAAGCAAAACCTGTTGGTTTTCTCCTTCTAGAAATAGAAAAAAAAGAGAGGATTAACGCTGTTTTCATTTCTCGTCAGAAAGAAAATTATACAAACGCTAGGAGCCACTAAAAACCCGTTTTTCATCAAAAAATTAAAAACTATTAAATTTACAAGAGAATTACGCCAAAAACCCACCCCACTGTACCGCGCATTGTCAGGTGTCCTCGCTAGTTGTTCGGGCGTCAGGTGGGCCTTTTTCCACTCGTAGGACCCCTTCTTCGGGTCTTGCTGGGCCTAAAAGCTAATATAAAACTTGCGCAAATAAGAAACCTCTTCCAATTTCGTGGTCTCGGCGGCGTGGACGACAAACTGGTGGAAGAGCTGGCGAATCATTGCTGCTTATCTGGAAACTTTACTATGAATACGATACCTTGGGGACTAGAGAGCACAGTTAGCGGAAAACAACTATACGAAAGGAAAAAAGAAATGGTAGACCCGTGTCGATGGAGTATCACAAGCGATTAGGCAGCCGGGAAAGTACGTATTGCGAGAGTTCGAAAAATATAGAGAAATGGGAAAAACTAACAGGCCGAATCTAATGCTTTGGTGGGTGGTCGGGTTCTTTGACGCCGTATGGTTTCAATGCCGGGAATTTCTCCTTCAGCCAGCGTACCTGAAAAAAAGAAATGATAAATAAACGATCAACACTTTACTAAAACGTTAAAAACGACTCAGAATTTCAGAATTTTTGCCAAACCCTCCAAAAATCTAAAAAAAAACACCCCGGAAATCGTCTTAAAACTCACATAGAAAAGCTCTTGCCGTGCATCCGGGTGCACCATTGAGGAGTTTTGGATGGTGTAGTAGGAGATGTGCATCATTCCGAGCAGCCCGATGAATGCGGCTATTTCCTTGGCGCTCTTGCCGCTCAGCTTGAAGGCCATGGTGGTGAGGGATTTAACTGAAAATATCGAATCAATGAGGAAGCTAAACGAAAGCAAAAAAGTAAGAATACGTAATGAACATAAATAAAAAAAGAAAAAGTGTAAAAATTTTTGATTGTTTCTTACCAATCGCTACGAGTTACAACGTGCCAGTACGATATTCCGTAAAGTGGAGTGTAGCGTACCAGAAAAAGAAAATTTGGAAAATGTTTGGAGCTTCCTGTTTTATTTCTCGGTTTTTAAAAATCTAAGATTTTGTTCAATTGCGAAAATATGACAAGCTCTAGCCATTTTTTATAACTAAAAACGGGGCTTTTGCCATGAGCAGAATCAGGTAGCAGCTCCTATGTCATTTTTTATTCAGGTTTTAACCCAAAATCCATTTTTAGCAACAAAGTCTCAATTTGACCGGCTCAAAACACGGAAAGCGCGGTGCAATCCGCAGGGGGGAAATAGCGACGTCTCGTCTGCCCGGCCTTCGCGTCCCCGGGTTGGAACGTGCAAAAACCGAGTAAACAGGCGGAGCAAAGGGCACTTTTTCGAGGGGGGGGGGGGGCGGTGTCTCGGTGGCCAGCTTATCGATTTTGAATGGGGGATGATGATGCAAAATGATAGTTTGAACTTCGTGGACCTCATAAGCTTTTGGAAGGTAAGAAAATGGGATTTTTCGAGTTAAAATATTGAAAAGTCTTTATACTAGCAAAAAAATGGATTTTAGCTCGTAATCCGTAAAATTAAACAATAACTGGCACGTTGTTGATTCAAAGCTTTTTGATTCTATTTGTTCTCTAGCTATTTAGCCGATTTCGAAAATTTTTAGCTAACACTATGCTTTTTTGTAAAAACCTTCATTTTTGAGTTTTCGATCGGAAAAATACGCAAGACTGGTGCGTTTTTCGCTAAAAAAACTAGAATATATTTACGTAATATCGTTACTAATATCTGGCAGGTGCTAATTTACAGCTGCTTATGACCAGCCGAAAATGAAAAGCTGGCAGGTGAATAGATAATATGGAAAATGAACGCTAATTCGAAGCTTTAGAAATATAGGGAGTAGAAGCAATTAGAAAGGGAGTACTTATAGATAAGTTAGTATCTAAGGGTAGCTTGTGTTGTCTTCTTGAACCCGGAAAATCCCAGTCTTTATATACTTTTCGGGGGTAGAGGCGGGCGGGGTTTCGAGCACAGAGACGACTCCGACGGACACAATGTCTGCTTCTCGCATTTTTCAGCCACTCTCACCCCGTTCTGCCGTGTGCGAATTGTGGTTGGAGGGGTGGAGGGGTTGTGTCCGCACACCAACTACCCCCCGCAGCAGCAGTGAACGACCAAGATGTGTATTCCGGGGGTATCTGGAGAGCGTTTTGAACTTGGGCACGTGGGTAAGGCGTTTAAATACATCTTGGGGTTTAAAGTACGATCAATGTGTCTCACGATGCTTTGTTTCATCTTGGATTTTTGTAATTTAGCCACTGTATTCCTAAAGGAACTTTGCTAGCTTGCCATCCAGGTTCAAAGAGCCAAAATGCGTTTAAATCAGGCTGATAGGCACTGGTGAAAAATAAAAAGACTTTATGCTGATTGACAAGACTGTTTTTTTGTGTAAATTCGGTCCTGGATTCTTTCAATTTGGTTACTGTAATTCCTCAAGTTTATCTGCCAGCTGTCTCGCCAGATTTTCGCGCCTAAATTCCGCAATGATAGCTGCTAGCTTCATTTCCGTAACATCTGCATTTTATCAATTACCTAAATTTCTGAATTTTGATTTTTTTTGGTATCGTAATGCTTAACCTTCTTTGCAAGGTTGCCCTTGAAAAGAGGCTAGTATCCGATTGCCGTTATTTTAATTTCTAGACCGTATTCCCTAAGATCCTTTGCTAGCTTTCCTAGACCAATTGAATTTTTTCTAATTCTGCGTATTGCAGTTTCATTGTATCTTCGCAAGTTTACTACGTAAATTTAATGCTATTTAACCCGAAAAAGTCAAGAAAAACCCGTTTATTCATCAGAATCATGTCAAAGTGCGGTTTTCTTGCCCAAATACATTTTTTATTCATTCTGCGTGGTCTCCTCCCCATCGAGCACCATCACTTTTTCCTTGGAGCACTGATCACAGGCCGGGATCCTGATGACAATGTGCGCGGGGCGTTTTTGATAGATCTGGAAGTTAGGGTATTGCTTCGTAGCTGAAACCTAGCTGTCACCGTCCCTTTAAAACCCGATCATCAGTGAAGGTTGTTAAAACCCGGTTATTTTCAGTTAGTTTTTTTTTAATTCAAAAAGCTTAGGATCCTACCTTTTTCGTACAAATCGGACACGTGAAATTGGCTTCTTTTTCGACGACTCTCACTTTTGGGCCGCATTCCGGGAAATCGGAGTAGCTAAAAAAGCAGTAATGAAGATTTCGAGCCGGAAAAATCCGGTAAATCGGATCCGGAAGCTCCGTAAACGAATCTAGCTTGAAAATTTAGCTTAAAAGGCTAGAAAGTGTAGCTTCTAGCGAGCACGATCTCCAACTCACCGCTGATGATCCCCGGTATCAATCAAATTCTGCTGCAAAATATCGCACTCGTCGATCCACTCAAAGTGGCCGTCATCAAACTGTACTTTGTAGCCGGTTTGAGCGCGGATGTAGCTAAAAACTGCGAAATTTAGGTTTAAATATCATTTAAAATCGCTGCCGCACCTAAAAATGATGTTTTAATGTTCTGTAGCAATCGTAAAGAGTACAAAAACGTACCGCACCGACGCTTTCAGCAACTTCCCTGCTCTTCTGAATTGCACCTCATCCCCGACTTCAGCCACGTTTGCTAAAAAATGGAAGATTATCGATGGTTTTCGATAGCTGATTTACCTGGCGTCATCTCACGTCCCGGGAACTCGTTGTTCAGCTAAAGATTAAAATGGACGAAGATTTAATAGAACGGGGGTTCATTAAAACAATTAAAATAAATCTATAAAATTAAAAAAAAATTCTAAAAATAAATCGGTTTCGAATGCTTGGAAAACTTACCCCAGATCCGCTCGGCTCATCAGAATGGCCGTGCGCCGTCTTCTTCGAGTATTGGGCGGAATCGCTGCAATTTTTGTGGTTTAATAAGATTCGTAGTATGTTTAAAGATTGTTAAAATTCACCAAAAACACCGAAGAATACCATTTAAAATAGCGCTGCAAATCGTCAAGCTACGCAACACTCCGTTCTGTGCACCTACTTTGGGTACGTAGGCCGCGAAATATCGCCGGATTTGGTTCCTAGTGCTTTGCTAATTCGAGCTGGCCTAGCTTCAACATACCCGTGTAGTACAGCTCCTTGTTGTACGGCGAGTGCAACGAGTTGCATCACAGCATAATGCTCACTCGTTAATTGGGGTAGGTGGATGTTTCTTTGGGATAGTTGAGCCGGATCGAACTGAAATATAACTACTCGTGATCACTTAAAAAAATGTCTATTCAATTTGACTAAATCCGCAATAATTTCTGTACCCTCATATTTAATACGTATTTAATAATACGCTTTATACGATTTTGCATGTCTCCAAACCCACATCAAAAACGCTGCCATTCCGGTCGATCAAGCGGATGCCCTGGTTCGTTTCGAGGAGGGAAAATGGCGGGTTTTCGGCCGGTTCAGCATAGTGGCGCTTCCCTGAAAGTCGCCAGAAAATTAATTTTATACTTTTAGAAATTTTAGATTCATCAGAAACTCACGATTCTGGTCAGCCTGTGGTCCTTCATTTACCATACTGAGTAGTAGTTCAACCTAGAGAAGTTTTGGTACTATTGAAGTTGGGGCGGGCAAATTTTTTTGCGGCCAATTTTCGTCATTCTCGGCTATTTTGTTCAGTTTTTAATGCTGAATTGAATGCAACTATTTTTAAAATTATTGGATTCGTTTTTCTGAATATTTTAGCAACATTTTTAATAGTAGTTTTATCATCGGGTTTTCGGGCGGTATACAGTAATGATGCCTAAAAGACACTCGATAGAGGTATAAAAGGCAACGTGGAGCGTTCAAAGTTTACTTTTCGCATTTAACTTGGCCAACACCATGGCCAACTCAATCGACGCGTTGCGCGACATAACCCTGCTCGAGCTCATGCCGAAAATTCACAAGTCAGACAAGGAACTTGAGGATGACCTAATTTAGCTAGGATGACTAGCTATTTTGTTGACCTAATTGTTACGTTGTTATTATCAAATAAATTTAAAAATAGTTGCATTCGATTCAGCATTAAAAACTGAACAAAATAGTCGAGAATGACGAAAATTGGCCGCAAAAAAATTTTGCCCCCCCCCCCCCCCCCCAACTTCAATAGTACCGAAGTTTTGATAAATTTACTACCCTTAGAAACGGTTTGTTAATTCTATAAATAGCAGTAATCTATTACTTAAATCGTTATACTTACAAATGATCCAAACATGTCGAGTCTGTTTTTACTAAAAAAGATACCTGCTCCGCCGTTACTGCCTGATTGTTCCTTATATTAATTCCAGCAGCTTCAAGCATCGAGGACGGGAACTGAAACGTTGTAATAAACCATAATGCGTGCTTTTTTAAGCCTGATCCCTAGCCTTTTAAACGTCTATAGCTGCTCTATAACTTTTTAACTCTAAAAACCATACCGTAAGAACATTTCCATCGTTGCCCTCGATTTGGACGAGTTCTTCATTCGGGTTTTGTACTTGTTGCTGTCGAGCCATAGCGAAAAGTTATTTTTTTTTTGAAGATTTTCGTTTCAAAAGCCGACCTCGGGGAATTAGAGGGCGTAATGGTTGGCCAGTTGCCAGGGCGCCGGGCAGCTGGAGAAGTACGGTGGCTCAGGCGCAGTTTAGGGAACGGCGCGAAAAGGTGGATTTTATGTTTACAGGATCTCCAAGAATTTGAGGTCTGTAATATAAAGTAATCTCCAAGATTGTAGAACAGTTTCTTTACCGGTTATATTATTACCCACCAAGAAAAGTTGTCATTAAAAGCGTATTAAATTCCGTCAGTTTATAAAATGTCAATGATCTGTGAGCTTTATTAAATTACATATATCAACACGAGTTTAATATCGTATTCCAGAAGGCCCCGGAGCCGGAGATTCTGACCCAGAATCAAAACCAGCCTCCGAGTTACCAGGGCTCATATAGCCCCCGGAAACCGGATCTTTGCGTAGCTTCAATTTTGGAAAGTACGAATCCTCGGATCTGGGCGTAGCACAAAGGGAAGAAATGTCGGAATAGGGAGGACTGTAGGCTGGGTCAAGTACATAGGAGTCTCGGGGATTTTCGATGGTTCTTGGCGAAGTTGGGGAGGAGGGAGGCGATTCGAAGCTGATTCCGATGCGGTCGATTATAGGGCGTTCTTTGTTCTGAAAAACAAAAATAGTTTTTCCAATTTTTTTGGTATATTGTATTTTTATTTTTTTGGTATACTTTGTGCTTTACACATCTTACAACACTATAATAATATATTCCAAAGCTGAAAAAGAAGCCCTTTCCGCATTTTTTGAATTTAGAGACAAGTTTTAGGCAAAATTCCAAAAAGTCTGGCAGTTGGATATGCTAGGTTTTCTGACCTGAACTACGCTCCGCGTAAGACGAGTACGCGTCGATACTCTTGGCTTGGGTGGCGTGGCTTGGGCACGGACTGCCAGAGTACGTTTTTTGGCAGGCCTGCCCAGCTTCTTTCGCTCGACGTGGGTCGTAGAGAGATGTTGTTGGAGGGATTCCCAGAAGTTTTGCCGCTGGACACAGCCTTGATTGAGGCACTCGAGGAAAGCCTAAAAATCAAAATATCTCTCTCGCGCTCTCCCTCTCCCTCTCCCTCTCCCTCTCCCCCCTCTCTCTCTCTCTCGCTCTCTCCCTACCTTCACAATCACAGCTTTGCCCAGTCGCTTCCCAGCAAGCGAATTTGCGTTTAGCAAATTGGAATGTAGACAATTCGTATGTTTTCCTGTTGCTCCTGACGCCTCCAGTGGTGTGAGGACGTGTACGTGTTTTTTCAACACTCTTTGAATGCGCTCGAGGAGTAGCTAAATGTTTGACAGGAGCAGCCAGCTGAAAATGAGTCGTACCTTATCCGTAACGCGGCGTCTTCGTCTCTGTTTTGGCTTTTGTTTCATCTGAATACCGGACCCATCAGGTTCGGACATGATTTTCCTTTTTCTTGGTTCCCGACCGTTGGGAACTATTTCAGAAGGTACCTAAATTAAGGTAATCTTTAAACAAAAATTCAGTTACCGCCTCTCCTGAAGCTTCAAGTTCGGGTTCCTCTGCGCTTTCGAGGTTTTCGGTCTCTGGATTTCCCTCATAGAGTTGCTTGCCGTGTCTCTGAAGTGGGTATCGCGCTGCTTGGTTGACTGACTGTATTTCCTGAAGCTTGAAAAAAGCTTTTGCCTTCCTGAACCCGAGCTTGCGTCGACGTCACACGTATTTTCGTTGCGCATTTCGCCGGTCGTCCTCGTTTCTTGCCTGACGGCGAATAGCCTACAACCATTTCTTCCGCCTCAGCTGGTTGCTGCTGGTATTCCGACGCACAACGTTGGCAGCCGATTGGCTCCATTGTCTAAAAACGCAATTCTTGTGTTCCTCGACAACTTGACCAACCAAAAACCTACCTTAGGTCCCGGATTAGCTATACGCTCGCTTACCTGTGTTCCTTGCGTAACTTTTGTCGGAAGCACAGGCTGCATCATGGTAAAATCAGTCTGCACCAAATTTCGGGTCGACGTGTCGTGAAGGTTTGATTCTTGCCGTGGATCCCCAAAGTTGGTATTCCTAGGTTGTGGGCCCCGGCCATGCTCCTAGAATATAGACTGCAGCTGAGTTTTCCAACCCTACTGCCATTCCGAGGCATTGCATATCAACAGGCGATAATTGCGGCGTGTTGACGACGTCCAACATTATTTGCGGATCGGCGTTCTCATCAGCAAAAGCTGGCTGAGGCTGCTGAACCGGAGCGTACGCTTGGGTTGGTGCTGGTAGCGCCTAAAACAGGATTTATCATTTTGCGTGGGAAACCTGTGCGTTCTGTTGTGGCGCCGATTGGAAGAGATCCGGTGTCTTAAGGTTTGAAAAATAGCGATCAAGTGCTTCTTCTTGTGGAGGAATTTGGGGTGGGCAGGGTTGGACAAATTGTTGCTGGATCTGAAAGCGCAGTCGTTTACGTTCTTGCTCTCTGTCTCTCTCTTTCTCTCTCTCTCTTTCTCTCTCTCTGTCTCTCTCTTTCTCTCTCCCTCTCTCTGCCCCTCTCTCACTCTCTTTCTCTCCCCCCCTCTCTCTCTCTCGCTACTCACCTGTACCGGTTCACCATTTGGATGACTATTCAAAATATTCATAGCCCAGGTTCTCGGGCTATGTTCAGCGATAATATGGAGGCTACGAGCTTCCGGATCACGGTAGAAGCGTCCACAGCCTTCCGATGGGCAGCAGTACCACTAAAAACAAGCAATGTCAACAAGCTCTGACCGCGTACGAACGAAAAGAGTCTCGTACCTTGACTACTAACTGGCCGGAAGTTGGAGAATAGTATTCTTGCGGCATCATGTTGCCTGTTAACATTGTTGTGCGGTGGGTTCACAGTAACCTTGCAGTAAAAGTCACCTAAAATTGAGCATTGGCTATAGAAATGGAGAAATAAAGGGAAATAAACACATAGAGAGGCGGAAAAACGGACTGTCCCGGAGATACCGTATGCAAGAACGAGAAAAGGCCGCTACCGGAGGCTCAGCCGCCCCCCAAATGAGCACACGTTTCACGCCTTGCTTTTGTCCGGTTTGACAGATTGTCCCGCCTATCATGCTTTTTGGCCACCGGTTTCCGGCCGGTGGAACACCTTTTTAGGGCAACATCAAGACAAGTCCAAGACAAGCGAATCGGGATTGATACATGAAGCTTCCAGAAGTGATCGAGCACTTACGGTCCTGAAGCGATCCGGTTCCAGGTCACCAGGATTGTAGGTGCCTTGCAAAGCTCGGGGGTTGCCGTAATTTTCAAAGCTTCTCAGGGCCTAACAGGATGAAATGCTCCTGTCACCGTCAACCCTTCTGCGTGATGGCTTGCAAGGAATTTTTCACCGTAGCCATCGATGATGCAGAAATTAAGGAAATGCAGCCGAATACCGCATGACCGGACAGCACTTTTCTTAAGCCTCAGGACCGGTTTTCCGATCCGGCCGATTTTTCAAACCTTCTTGTACCATACAAAAAGAGCCGCGCCAACCGGCTCCCAAAAACCGGGGCGCTTCTGACCATCTTTCCAAGCTTATTAGGAACGATTCAGTACATTCATGGCTTTTTCTTTTTTCCTGACTTTTCCAGTTTATTATGAACTATTTATTCTCTTTTTATAAATTTATCTATTGAGACCGTTAGTACAGTGTGATTATCAATAATGGCTTATTTCTAAAGAAGTAAAGCACTAACTGACCCTGAAATTACAGTACCCTCACCACCACGAATTAGACGGGCCCGGTATGGGAGATACTGAGGCTGAATTCCCAGGGCTCATATATCCCCCAGAGACTGGGTCTTTTCTTAGGACCAATTTTTGGATGTAATCATCTCCATCAGGTGAGGCACAAGCGGAAATATCGACGTTCGGGTCCCCATACTGCGTTCGTACATATTCGAGAGCACGACTAATGGAAACGGTCGAGTTTGACGAGATGCTGCTGCTACGGTAGATTCGAGGCGGGTGTTTTTCCTGAAAAATTGGTGAGTTTGAAGATATTCGGAAGCCGAGCAGTCTGCCCTTTAGGTCGACCGGGTCTTGACGGCTAGGAGTCGCTTCGAAAATATCGTATTTCCGATGGCTACGCTAATTTTTAAGGGTAGAAAATCGACCTTGACATCGACTAGGTCTAGACAGCTACGAGCCACGCCAAATGACGCGTTATATCAGGGTTTAACTGGCAGAGCTGCGTCTCCTAAAGGGCGGTTTAAGACATGACGATGAGTATTGCCGGCTATGGATACACTACGGCTTCTTTACAGGAACATGTAAGCGAGGAAGCAACCCCTAATTCGCCTTCCGTCCTGCGACCCAACACGGCTAAACTACTTCCAAGGAAAATTTCCATTCGAAGCGGCTGCGCGCCGGCATTTCCAATGCCGGCCTACTGTCGGCATTTTGCGGTGTCGGTATTTTAGCTGTCGGTACCTTGGCGGTCGGTATTTTTCATGTCGAATACCACATCTTCAACTAACCTCTTTTCGCCCACGCGTCGAGCGCCTCAGCGTAGGCTTGGCAGGCAATTGTGGGGTCAAGGAATGGCGGGGTTTTCTCGATTTTCCTGGTTGACGGACGACATGGCTGGATAGGAGATGCTTTTTGAGGGCTGCCCAGAAATTCTGACGTTCAGCACAGCCTTGCTTGAGACACTCTTGGAAGGCCTGAAAAATGGTAGTGAAATCTCTCTGTCGCTCTCTATCTGCCTCGCTCTCTCTCTCTCTCACTATCTCAATCGCGCTCTCTCCCTCTCCCTCACTCACCCGCTCTCTCCCTCTATATCTCTCTCACCTTCATGACCACAGTTGGGCGTAGCCGCTTCGAGCCCGCTGAAGTCAGCTTGGCTTGGTTTGCGTGGGTACAGCTTCCATGCGTCAGTTTTTCTTGCGGCTTCATCATCAAGCGTTTCCGTAGCACTCGCTTCAGTTGCTCCAAAATCCGCTTAAATCTCCATAGTTTGTAGGGCGAGAAAAGAGGCAGAAGAGAGAGAGAGAGAAACAGAGAGGAGCGAGGGAGACGGTAAGAGAGTAAGTAGAAGAAAAAAGAGTCAGAGAGATACAGAAAAAAATGAAACTTACCGTATCCGGGCTCAATTTCCGCTTCGGCCTCACCCCGGTCTTTTTAGTGCTTTTGGGGATCTCGAACTGTGCGGTGGGCTTCCGGGAGCGTACTTTTCGGATGGTGAGGACTCCGTCGGAGACTACCTAAAATGTTAATCGTTGTTGCAGGATAATCGAAAGAGAGAGAGAGAAAGCGAGAGAGCGAGAGAGAGAGGAAGCGAGAGAGAGATAGTGAGAGAAAAGTTACATAACCTTCGACGAAAAGTTGGTTTCCGCTTCCTTTCCGGCCGATCTCTCAGTCGTCTTCGTCTTATCCGAATGTTTCTCCAGCAACTGCTTACTGCTCGAACGGGCCGGGTATCGCTCCTTTAGTTCGCTGACGGTTTTGAGCACGAGCTAATAAGACATTTTTCGATTCTGGCTAGAATTCAAACCGGTGGTCTCGGTGCGAGGCTTATTTGGCGCCGTTGTTTAGACTTGGCGCGCATCGGGGGCATCGGCGGGATGTTTTTCTTCGTGGGGTGAAGCCCGACGTTTTTTATGTAGCAACGTGGGCAGTAGAGGTCCTCGTCAGTCTAGTAAAATTCTAGCGATAATCCCAAAAATTCAAAATCCCGACAGAGAAAAATCCACAAAGGTCAAAATACCGACAGGCCAAAATCCCAATAACCAAAATATCGACAACCAGAATCCCGACAGCCAAAAAGACAAAAATCCCGACAGACCAATATCGCGAGAGCGTAATTGCCCACGGGGAGACACCGGCAGCCAAAATACCGATATCTTTTGACGCTCATCCTACCTTATATAATTTTGGCGTGTATCTTTGTGTGTGTGTGTGGATGTCAGTTTCGAGGCCCGATTTGAGGGCCTTCCCGTGCATAAAACGCCCTAATTCTCCGTCACCCGGGGGAATCGACCCTTCTCTTTCCGATGGCGTTCTCAGAATTTCGATAAAATACAAGTTTACAAAGCTAAAGCCGGTTTTATTCATTTTTGGGGTCCCTGAGGGCTAATTCGCTGAATGTGAAAAAATACAAATTTCCTCATTCTTGCCAGTTGCACACGCGCGTGTGGTTGGTGGGGGGTCCGCAGGACTCGAGCTATCGGAAAGTCAAATTTCTCATGCAGAGGCCGCAATCCAGCGCCCAAGGCCGGCGAAGCGGGTTTTAGGCGCTGGTTTGAATGATAATTTAACAACGATTTTTAATGTCGCGGTTTTTGGCTAGCGGAATTTTTCCTAGTCTAAGATGACCTAAAAATCAGATAAAGTCGTACTTACCTGCGTCCCGCGCGAAACCAGTGTTGGAGCGACAGGCGACAACATGGTGAGCACGGTGATTTCAGATGATCCCTCAGTAGCCGTGCTTCGTTGCTCCTCTTTAGGTGACTCTCGGCCGCGAAACAGATCGGTGTGCGAATTTGTTGAATGCGGTGAACGCTAAAAGAATGTTCTTCCAAGGCTCTTGAAACCTCAAAAAGAAAAATATCATCGAAGACGGTTGCTTACCATATCCTCATCATCCAGCCTGTCCCAGGTGCGCGGCGTGTGAATGGCCATCACGTGTCTTCGACGAGCGTCGGGATTGCTGAAGAATTCCGGGCAGCCTTCCGCTGGGCAGCCGTACCACTAATACCGTACCGTTAAATGGACCAGGAAGGTAAGATCGGCCCTTTAATCCGCTAGGCATAGACAGCTACGCGATACCTCAGAAAACACGTGCAAGCACAAATGTATGTCAGCTTCGAAGTCGGAACTTCAGGTTTTTAGCCAAGATTCCCCGTGATTTGTAGCATCTCGTAACTTTCTAGATTTACGCAACTTGTTAGTATAGTCTTTTTGGTAAAGGGTTGACTCTGGCGATTGCTTGGCCCTTTAAAAGCCGCGCTTGAGCTACCGTACCTTCAAAATCAGCTGCCCTGACGTAGGTGAATATTGGTGAGACATGTTGTTAATCTAGGAAGCTGGCGGAATACGGTAGCTGCTCCTGAAAACCCGATCCCTGAAATCAGGCCACGAATTTTGCATTTTGTAGCGATTAGAGGGTGGAAGCGTCTCATCTCCGCCCCCCTCCACTACCTACCGTACACCCGGCGGTAGGTGGATGATGGGAGGAGAGAGCGGTAAATCAGGAGAGGGGAGAGAGAGCGAGAGAGGGAAAGATGGAGAGAGCGAGAAATGGACGGTATCTGGGTATCTCATTCATTCCCGCTTCTCTGTCTCGCTTTCTCTCTCTCGCTCTCTCTCTCTCTCGCTCTCTCCCCCATCTCACTCTCACTCGCAGTCTCTCACTGTCCGGCGCGTCAAATTGACAGATCACCATCTCCTCCTGGTTGTGCCCTTTTGCCTGAGTCGGTGTTAGACGGGCTAGGGCAGCTTTTCTTGCACATAAACGGGTCATGGCCGTTTTTGTTCCAGTAGTGCATTTCGGGGGTGATGAAGTGCTGGTTTTTCCGGGGACTATCGCAACATTGGAGAAGCTGGAATGTTCACGTACGGGTGAGCAATGGGCTGATCTAATAAGGCACAGACGCGCTTTGCGGATTGAGGGGCGTAACTTTGCTAAAATGTGCTCGATTGGCTAGTTGTAAAAATAATTTAGGTATATTTTTTTGAGATCTATCGAATGGTGCTTTTACAAAGGCCTGAAAACGATCAGAAACGGAGATGGCGTTTGCCCTTTAAACGATTAAACACAACGAGCATGAAGAAAAATTATCTGATACTGATACGAAGAAAAGTATCTGATACTCCAAGGGAAAATAGCCAGACTTTGAATCTGGCTAGTTTTACGCATCTAGCTTTACAACAACCGTCTACATTTTTGCAACTTTCAGGGAACGGTTGTTCGCCACAAAACCGCATGAAACCGGGACAAAAACGGCTCTTATCAATCCCTTTTTCGTAATTGCCCCGCCAGCGGCACAACGAGATGGATGAATAGCAAAATTGATATGGGTTTTTTTTGATACTTTTAGGGGACAATGGAGATCGCTGCAGTATTTTTAGGAAATCTCCTGTGTATCAAATTTCTAAGCCGAATTTTTGCGAATCTCCTGAAAGGACTGGCGTAATGGAAATAGGTTCTCAAGCTGGTTGGTAGCTTTGAGATCCAAGGAACACAAAATCCGGAGCGGTGCCTTGCCTCAACTTTTGAAAGACCTTAAAAAACGATCGACTACGCATGGAAAACTAGGCACCGGCGAGGAGAGAGAGAGAGAGAGAGAGAGAGAGAGAAATCGAAAAGCGAGAGCGAGCCAATCGGCTCTTTTGATCCCTTTAAAACAATCTTTCCATACCGTAACTATTTCCAAAAAGGTATTTTCGTTATTCAATTTTCTGTAGAACTTTATTCACAGTAAAACTCTGCATCGCACACCCGCGTCTGGCAGACATATTTGGCTCCTGCCTTTTCGCCGATGGTGGCGAAACCCCAGGCTTGGGCCGGTGCCTCGCCTAAAATGCGTTCATATTACCGTATACCCCGTCAGTAATTCACCTTTTATAGGGCCGTACGTCGCGTGGATGTCGTTTACGCTGGTGACGTTTATTTCGCCGACCTAAAATTTTGATTTTAAATCGTTCTATTCAGTTTTGGCACCCAATTTTTTATCCAGGCGAGATTAGTAATGGTAATAATAGAAAAAATAGACTGATAATGACAAAACTAATTTGTGAATTTGAAGCCGCTTATATATGCAATCCAACCGCCAAACTACAAAAACTTACAAATGGCACCCCATCAAACCAGATCCACTTCCCGTGCTCCAGCTGCATGGCAGCAAACGTTGCTTCGGGGTCATCTTTTTGGGCTGAAAGTCGAGGATTTTTAAAAATGTACGCGAATAAGCTACGCGGCCGCGATGCGTCACGTCGAGGCATGCGAAGTTGAGGCTTATCCAGAAACAGGATTGTTAAAAACATTCAATAGTAATAAAATGAAATGGTTAGTCTGTTTTTGGCGCGTTGCAGTAACGCTGCGTTCTCGTTGCGCGTACAGATAAATCAAATTTTTTCCGGTCCTCACTTTCCCGTATCCACGCCATCTGCTCCGGCTCTCTGTAGATGGCCATTTCTGTCCGATGCTCGGCGCCACCCAAACCTTTGCAAGCCTGTTCGGCCAGCGTTTCCAGGGCTGGAAGATCGGATCTCTGAAAAGATGCTTTCCTTGGTGCCTTTCTGATCACAACTTTCTCATCAAAGCTTGATGTTCAGAATTCTATGATTCGTTGGCTGCTCAGAAACGGCTTCACCTTTATGCGGAAAAATTCATCTCGACGAGCCGCTACGCTTGATCGAAGCGCGTCAAAAACGCGATGTGGTCGTTTTTAGAAATTTTACTACACTACCTTTCTCTGGACAGGTTTAAAGATGCGCTGTTGACGTTTTTCATTTATGGGTGTCGCCCTTGCGTTTTGGGAAGTGCACAATTTACTTCTTGTCGGCGGCTGCATTTTTTCGGCGCCTCGAAATTAATCCGCTTATCAAGTGCTTCATATCTCTCCCCCTCTCTAGCTTCCCCCCTATCTCTCCTCTCTCTCTCTCTCTCTCTCTCTCTCTCTCTCTCTCTCTCGCTCTCTCTCTCGCGCGCGCGCTCTCTCTCTCTCTCTCTCTCGCTCTCTCTCTCGCGCTCTCTCTCTCTTTCTCTCTCTCTGTCTATTTTCAGCTTACCCAGAAGCATCCAAAGGTCGGTACCCGCTGATACGGGCCACTTATCGGCTCAAAGACCGTTCCGCCGCCAAGCTCGACCTGGCCCGGGCAGAAGCAGTTCGCTGAACACCTGTTTTTGACAAAGCGCCGTGACGCGAGCCGTGCCGCGGCGTCCGTCACGTACCTTGGCATAACAGCGTATTTAACTGCTCGATGAAGGAGGACCAGTCGTTGCTGAACCTCATGTAAAAGCCGCCGCTGGAAATGTTGCGGAACAGGGCCTCGTATTCATGGCCTTGGCCGAAATCTGGAACATCACACAAAAATCCGAATTTCAAGAGAAATACCAATGACGATGATGATCCCCTCGTTGTCCTTGAACGTCTTGACGTCTTCTAGAAACTCGTCGACGTCCCCTTCTTTTCTGAAAATAAAAACATCGTCCTAACCAGTGTGCGAAAGAATTTTCAGGTGGCCAAATGGACCAGCGCCGGGGGTTGGCTGACAGGGGTTAGGACCAGCGCCGCGTTAGCGGCAAGAATTTTTGTGGCTTTTTGGGTCAATATCCAAAAAAAATAGCGAAAATAAATGTCGGCTTCCTGGATTTTCTGTAATTTAATGTTGTTGCGCTGCTTACAGTTCTTTCTTCTTTCTTTCACAGTACGAAAAATTGCGCATGAAAATTTGGGCAGAAATCGACACAGGAAAGAAATTTGCAATGCCACGACGGCCCCAGAAGAGACGGCGCTGGTCCCGAAAAAGCCCTTCAAAAAAGTCGGATGAAGCTGAAACTTGGATGAGGGAAGAGAAAACTGGGAACTCGTTTAGGGAAAAAATCGGGATGGATCGGCCAGTGGAGTAGAGGATAGCATACAATTGAATGGATTTTTCCCATATAAAACGGCAAAAACCGCCGCGTCCAATTAAGCGCCGGTCCATAACTCAGCGATAACGTAATGGATCAGAACGGTTGATACGTAGTTAGAAAAAGGAAAAACCGGGCTTTCAGCCGACTAGAAGTTCTAAGTGGGAAAATTGAGACGGAGGGCGTAAAAAGGAAAAAACGGAACATCTATCGATCCCACGGCCAATTAAGGCGACCAGTCGCTGGTCGATAGCTACAGGCGGAAGCAAGTATGGGCTAAAATCGTTTTGTCAGATGATAGCCAGTACCAGAGGCTATTCGGCAAGCAAGTTTGGTGGTGATTGATTGCCCTTTCGGGGACCAACGGGGACCAGAAGTGGGGGCGCGGCCAAATGAGCTGATTCCGGAGGTGAAGTGGCGCTGGTCCGGAAAAAGGGTTTTAAACTGGAAGCATGCTTTTGCTTTTTTGGCAGTAGTTGGGCAGACCCTAGACCTAGCCTGACAACAAATTTCAAACCGCTAGCGCCAAGGACGGGGTAGTTAGAGCATTTTCAAGGGATTCACCAGCGTGCACCGGGATGGGGGGCCGATAAAAAATTATTTCTCCGCATTCCACTGGCCGATCTTGACCAAATTTTACCCAAACCTTGATCGGGGAAGTGTGTAATGCTCATCACATTGCCAGCTTGGTCCAAGCCGTTCACCCGTAACGAGCGTTGTCACATCCATACCCACCATGACCGATCATACTTTACTCCTTTGCCGACTTCTGCCGAAATTTTCGTGCATGATTTTTCTTGGTGTCGTATCGTTACTATGATTTAAATGGTGGAATTTTTTAGAAATAGTTATTCAGAACCCCTTACCTCGCAGATAACATATATCGATAATACTATATTTTTTTGCCATCATGGCGCCGTAGGCTCGAAAATCGCGATTTAACTAACCCTAGGACCAGCGCCTAGGGCCATTTTTGGGACCAGCGCCGGCCGCCCCACGGCCAAACCCTTCGCACACTGGTCCTAACGGACGTACCTTATGTTTTGAGACGAATTTGCTTCGAAGTGACACTGCCCTGGGACATTCTACGCTAAACTACCTGACTCACCGCAACATGGCGCTGCGCGACGCTACTAGACGTGACGATATGCTACCCTCCGGTACGCTGAGCTGCGGTGCTCTATGCTGCATTCCGCTTCGAGCGGGTACGCTACGCTCCGTAATTTTACGCTCCGGGGTGCGATGCAACGTTTCGTACCGTAGCGTAACGTAGTGCAAGAGGGAGCGTGCGTATTCGATGACAACGCCATTTTTCAAGAGTTTCCTGAAGTACGTTACGCTCCGGTACGTAACGCTCCGATACGCTACCTTTCTGTCCACCGCGCCTCGGTACGCTATGCTCCGGTAGCGATGCAACGTACCTTACCGGAGCATCACATATTGCAAGAGTGAGGGGGGGGAGGCGCACGCAGCGTACGGTATCTTTCAAAACTACCTGAAGTTCTCAGCAGCAAAAATTATGACCGATCGAGCGTTGGTGCGCCGAAATCGGGAGGTGTCCATTTCGTCATTCGCTGTTCGGAATGCTCTAAAATTTGAGGAATACGATAGTCCTTTGTGCCAGTACTTACCCTTCCATATCCGTTCCATCCGTACCCAAATATTGCCAGCGGTTGAACTGAAATTCGATGGGGCTACGATAGTCTCCAAGTTGGCCCATCCACTTTATCTAAAAAAAAGCAAGTTTTCATCGGTTCAACCTGCAAACTGCAGCCAGCTTCCGGACTTCGCTACTGTAACCCAAAAATTACCGTATCTGCGTACACGGCGACCGCAACGCGCGTCTCGTTGCGACGGGATAAACCGAGTGGCAGCTGTTCGAAGGCGGATTTAAGGAGAGCCTCGATCTAAAAACATGGATTTCTCTCTCGTGCTCTCTCCCTCGCGTTCTCTCTCCCTCTCTCTCTCTCTCTCTCTCTCTCTCTTCCTCTCTCTCGTTCTCTCTCTCGCTCTCTCTTTCTCTCTCTGTCTCTCCCTCCACCCCTCTCTCGCAGACTATCTCACTCTCGCTCTTTCGCTCTTGCTCTCTCTGTCTCTGTCTCTCTCTCTCTCAGCACCTCTATAAACGTCGAATTCCCAACGGCATCTGATGCCTCAACCAGTAGAATCACATCTAGCCACAGATTCCTTGGATTTTGGCTACACTTCGAGGGGCTGGGCGGAGGTGTCGGGCCTTCGGTCGTGGTCGAGGTTGAAGACGTCGATAGGATAGTCGTAGATGTTGTCGTAAGTGATTCAACAGTGGTAGATGCAGTTTGTTGCTGAGGAATTGTGGTATTGTGGGTCGATGTCTTCGATGTCGTTAGGAAAGTTGCGGTTGATGTCGTAAGTAGTTGAACTGTGGTAGGTGTAATTTCTCGCTCAGAAGTTGTGGTTTCGGGGGTCCCAAAAGTCCAAGGAGTCCAGGAGGTGGTAGCGCTTCCCGTTGAAGCGGTAGATGAATTGTTGAGCGGACACCGGAAGGGCTCTAGACGTTCAAGTTGGGTCTCGTAACTGTACAAAAAGTGTGTCCAAATTTTGGCTCTAGAGATTTTGGCGTTTTCTCCTAGCTTATTGCCAAGATCACGATCAACTTCCGCAAGGAACTCTGCTAGCCTGCCCTGTCACACCTACCAGCCACCTCTTTCCCGCAAATGATATCGATTAGTGCCGTCATTAGGGAGTCTTGCGTAATTCCCGTGGAGCAAATCACCTTTCCATCCGGCTTTCTCCAATCTCTAGACCGGCATTTAACGGGCCTTGATGCGAAAGCAAGGACCTACGTTAAATCCGGAAAATCTTGGCGTAAATTGACGACGTGTAGGGCTTTCATCCAAGATACCGCTTCTAGGGCGTGTGTTTGGAAATCGGCGGGATCACTGAAACTAAAGCTAAGGCAGACCTAAGCCAATCTTGTGGCAAACCTTGCCAAGCCTACGCAGATCCTAAGCTCATCCAAGCCAAACCTATGTCAAGTCTAAGCCAAGCCTAAACCAAGCCTCGGCCAAGCCCAAGCCAAGCCCAGCCTAAGCCAAATCTCAGCCTAAGCGAAGCCAAAGCCAAGCCAAAGCCAAGCTTGAAAGCACCCACTTGTTGGTAGTGAACAATATCAGGATCACGTTGCGATGTTTTTGATCGCCACCCCAGATGAGAATATCATGAATAAAGCTGAAAGTCGATGAAAAATTGATACTTTTCGTAAATGTAACTAAAAGCTATCATTTCTCCTTACTCTGCAATGTTTCCTGGGCGCTGTGGATCCGTTCGAAATTGGCTAGAATCAGAGAAAAATCATTGTCATGAGTCTAACTTGCCCGAATTCATCGACAATTCGCTGGCACGAGTCTTGCTTCTTTCCGCAAATTTTTGACGATTCATGGGCGATGCTAAGGCTCTGCAGAACTAAAGCAGTAATCAAGGAAGAAATTAAAGGAGCGTTAAAGCCTAGCCCTCTGGATTATACTCTTTGATTAAGCTAAAGGGGTCAGAACTCACACGTGGCACTCAGCGTAAAGTAGTCCAACCACCTCGCGACAGTGGTATTTGCGACGTGCTTTGCATTTTTGATAAAATCCTTTGCTTGGCAGTGGACGGGTTGCACATAGGATGTATTTGTCCAGTTCGTTTGACACTTTGATTTTGCGAAAGGCTCAGCATTCACATCTCCACGGTAATGACAGTCTAAAGAAATGCCGTGATGGGTCGGTAAGCGAGCGGAGATTCTTGGGGACGGGAGGGCGATGAGAAGCGAGAGAGCGCGTGAGAGAGAGAGAGAGAGAGAGAGAGAGAGAGAGAGAGAGAGAGAGAGAGAGAGAGAGAGAGAGGGAGTGAGAAAGAACGAGAGAGAAAGAGCGAGTGGGAGAGGTAGCGGGAGTTAGAAAGGGACAGAAAGTGTGAGAGTGAGGGAGCGGGAAACAGTGAGACCGAGAGTGAGAAGGTCAGTGTGAGGGTGAAATGAGAAATGGCTTACCTCTCCAAGCAATCGTAAAATTAGCCTCCCCTTGTTTATAGGCAGGTAAAAAGTCGTGGACTATGAAGTTTTGCATCTAGATTTTTGTCTTTGGCCTTCATCTATTAATTCTTCTGCTTCCCGGCCCCTTTAAGAATTCGGAACTATGCTAACGACACCCTAAAAATTTCGCAATATTTGCACGTGAATTGCTGGGGCGATTTATTGGCCCCGGCTTGGCTGCGCCTGATGGAACTGATAACGCAGCTAATTTATCGAGTTTTGGTTGGAAAATGCCGAGTTTCGGGGGCAGAAAACAAGTGATTTATTGGGTTTTGGAATGACTTTTCCGCTAAAAATCTATGCACAAAAAAACCTAAAGAAAATCGTAGGACAGTCTCACTCACAACTCTCACATCTTGCGCCTCTTCGCGCGTATAATTCGCATCGTCAATCGCGATTAGTATCTCCACATCGTCGGCACACGTGATATTTTGGTACAGGAAAGCCGTGCAGCTTTC
The DNA here is from genome assembly GCA_038088335.1 of Mesorhabditis sp. LJ9110. Lineage (NCBI taxonomy): Eukaryota > Metazoa > Nematoda > Chromadorea > Rhabditida > Rhabditidae > Mesorhabditis > Mesorhabditis sp. LJ9110. Next base: position 32,286 of record JBBGBA010000216.1, on the reverse strand, counting down.
TAAAATTATTTCGTTAATAGCTAGGAATCAAGCTGATTAAAATTACGCAAAAAACCTACTATTCGCATTGACGATGAGAATTTCGAAAAATACAAATATCCAGAGTAATATGCTCATTTCCACGGCATTCCGGTTTGATTACCTAAAAGCGCACATTTATTTCGAAATCTAAGTGATAAAAATGATAAGTATTGGTAGGGCCGGGAAATTTTCTAAAAAGCGTTCGGCCGGACTTTGGATGCGATTAGAGGCGCCGGCTTAGAACCCCTGGTGCAGTAAGGCGGCCAATCATCCCTTATCGGCTCCATCACAAGAGTGATAATTCAAAATTTTTTGTCGGGAAATCATGGAGGTGCTTGAAATATAGAAAACACATGGCCGGTTAAAGTGGGGCACCGCTATTCGTTTTACAGCAAATTTTTTGAACCGAAGCGAACAGTTGTTTAAAACGGGTTTTAGTCATCTTTCCTAAAAGTCATCTTTCCTAAAGTCATCGTTCCTAAAAGTCATCTTTCCTAAAAGTCATCTTTCCTAAAAGTCATCTTTCCTAAAAGTCATTTTTCCTAAAAGTCATTTTTCCTAAAAATCAATATTTCTCAGTTGGTTTTTTGCAAGAAATTTTTTTTTGGAGAGGCCCGGGCCGTAAAATTTTAATGTCTCCATGCCGTACTAGATCTTTTCGGGATGTTTTGATTCAAGTTATGCTATCTTTGAATTCATAAAACTATTCAGAAATCAAAAAATAGGATAGGCTCCGATGCGACTAAGAGCTTTTATGAGGACTGACGGCGTTCAAGGCATTTTGTCGTTTCTACACAGGTAGCAGGTTTCAAGTTAGGCGGAGGTGGCATCCCTATTCGCCTACCTAACTTCAGGAAAAATTAATCTTCGAAAAAAATGGTTTTTAGAAAAAAGTGATTGAGGAAAAATAAAAATTTACGATTACCTAGTTTTAGGAAAAATGACTTTTAGGAAAGATGACAGGGATTCGTTTAAAACAATTCCCAGAACCTAACTTTGTAAGATTTTAAGGTTGCAAGTGACTAAGATTATAAGCGTGTTCTAATTGCGCAAGGGTTCGAGAAATTGCATCAAGATTTGAAATAACAAATCAATTTTGATTCGTATATGAATTTTTTCGGTGTGCGTTTTTTAGCCGTTTTTCATCTCGGGGCTGCGCCCATTAACCTATCAGTTGAGTGACCGGCCGGCCGATCTGCCCTCCCGACTCGTCCCCCACCTGGCCCACTGTACCCGGGTATCAGCTGTCACGTCGCTCATGGGCATCGCTTCTGGCCCCTGGCTTAGATCAATTTGTAGTTTATGTTCTTATCGGCTTAATCTCCGATACGTACACTATTGTGTACAACGAGATTAACATATTTTTGGAAATGGTTCGGTTAGCAGAAGCTTGCTTCTCGCCAAACAGCGTCGGCCTCGCATTGCACGTAGCGCGGGGATTGGCGCGCATCCCGAAATGGGGTGAACAGTACTCTCAAAATTCAAAAAATTAGTTTCTTTGCATCGGTAAGTTCAGCTACGCAAACCTTCTAGCCAGAAACCGAACATCTTTTCTCTGGTATCCTGCCCATTTTCTACTGCAGCCGTAAGACCCCAGCTTGTGAGTTCCTTTACATACCGTACTCCATTTCCTAACGGTTCCGCTGGACTCCGGTTTCCAGTACGATCCGGTGTTTCCGAATTTCTGCGCCGACCCGATCCTGTATGCAGAATGTGCTTTTGAGGTGTCTTTCAATATATTTTTTGAGAGTTTTTGAATACCGTAATCCCTTAATTCTTGTAGAGGTTGAATTGAGCTTGGTTTTCCCTTAAGCTACGGTCTTTCCGGATTGTTTGAGCCTATCCATCCTACAGCCAGGGCGTATTGCGCAGGTTTTTCTCAATAATTTTTGAGGGTTCAGGATTTGCTCCTCACCCCCGATGATGCACAAGCACCCGAAATCCAAATTCCTAACTGGCACGGTTTGTCCCCAACCGTAATCCCTCTATTTTGTAGCAATTCCATTGCTCCCTTTTTCCGGTAAGCTACGGTTTTTCTGAGCTTCTTAAGCTGACCTCATCCCCTGCTAGCGATGGTGTTTTCGAGGTTTCCGTGAATGAGGCGTGAGAATGCTTTGAGAGGGGAGCAAGAGGGGGGGGGCTTGGCCCGGCGTTTCTTGGAATCCAGCGTATTCCCAGAATTCGCGGGGTGCTCCTCTGAAAAAGGGGAGTGGAGGGAGAAGCCTTTTGAGGGGAGGAATGGGCAAGAAATAGAGGTGGAAAAGAGAGAGAGAGAGGAGCGCCAATCCCTATATAACCCCCACTACCAGCGGGTATAAAAGTCCCCAAATGAATTTCATAAGGTCCGGTTTCCGGTGTGAATTTCGAAATTTTACAATGTTCTAATTTGTTGCAATAGGTAATGTTTTTGTATTTCAATCGTTTTTTTTTCTACGATTTTCACACTAAATCCAGATTTCCTAAACTAGAGATGCTTAAGTTAGCTTTTTTCTCTCGCTCACTACCTCTCTCTCACTCTTTCGACTCTATCTTTCTTGCTCACTCTCGCTCTCTTTCTCTCCCCTCTCCTCCTTGCAGAAAAGAGCTGAATTCGACCCGGCACTCACTCTTTTCTTTGAATCCGAACCCCCGCCCGCCCAGTACAAATCTCACGCTAATTACGGCAATTCGTAAAATCCCGAATATCGTCATTTGGTGTGCTTTGGAGTCATCTCCAACAAATCAGTCTGATTACGCACTCGTCAGCCGAGATTTACGGTATTTGACGCTATTCGAAGGCACGAGTCGGACTCGCGGTGTCGAAATGCTACAATATGCTCATTTGGGCCAACACACCCTAAACTAAAAAAAATGCATTTTCTGGGGTTACTGTATTCAGGCGTGCTGGAAAAATTCCAAGCTTTTGTTTTCCTTGGGTATCCTGCATAGTCAGCTTTCTCGTATTTGCAAAAACCGGCCAAAGGGTTCGCTACAATTACAGTAGCATCACGATAGATTACGGTAGGTTGTGGTAGCCCAACCTTTTCAGGTAAAAATTTTAAACAAACGTTTTCTTCGATTGTTTTTTCCTATTTCTCAGCGCATGTACTCACTTGGGATAATATCAGGTTGGAAAGAAAGTAATGGCACAAATCTTTGAATCGCTGGTAAAACCCGCAGGAACGTCCGATTTGAAAGTTTGATATATGGTTTGGTAGACCTTGGGATGCTCTATCACGAGACGCCGCTCAAAACACCCAAAAACTGACGTACGCGAAGATACAGGCGTCTGAAGTTTCGCAGAAAACTGAGTGAAAGCTTTTAAGCGAGGTATCTCTGCATACAAGCATTTGCATACGATACCTTTAACACCAATCGATAGCTCTCGAGGAGTAGATATCGATAGATGTTGAGATCATCAAAATAGGACACTGCATGGCCGCGATATGCCCTAGGAATTTGGTCCACTTCTTATAACTTTTCTCGAAATCCCATACATTTTGGCAAGTGCGAGCCAAAAAGTGCCGCGTTTGCTTCAGCTCCCGAACCACAATTCAGAAAATGCATTGATTTTGGAGGGCCCTTCGCTCGGCCATGCAGTGTCCGATTTTGATGATCTCAACATCTATCGATATCTACTCCTCGAGAGCTATCGATTGGTGTTAAAGGTATCGTATGCAAGTGCTTGTATGCGGAGATATCTCGCTTAAAAGCTTTCACTCAATTTTCTGCGAAACTTCAGACGCCTGTATCTTCGCGTACGTCAGTTTTTGGGTGTTTTGAGCGGCGTCTCGTGATAGAGCATTCCAAGATCTACCAAACCATATATAAAACTTTCAAATCGGACGTTCCTGCGGGTTTTACCAGCGATTCAAAGATTTTGTGCCATTACTTTCTTTCCAACCTGATAGATTGCAACAAAGAACAAGACAGTAACCATACTATTTTTTTGCATTTCCGGTTATTTATTAATATCTACAAGGTTTACTATGGTTTTTGATGCGCTTCTCTTATGTATGGATATGCAGAAATTATAATTAGGTAAAGCCCTGGGGAGTAATTTCAGGCACTATCATTTAGCCTTTCATTTAGTAAGGTCTCTCGCCTATCCTCGATATATACGCTAGGATTTTTTGCAAAAAGGCACGTAGCCCATTCTAATTGGATGTGGCTCTTCGGCATTCAAGTCAGGGGGTAAGACTCAGCGCCAACTGTTTACGGCATGCAATTCCGAGAATTGGGGGCGAGAGCAGATTATTCAGCGATGACTTGTCCAACTTTCTTTCTCACTCTCTCTCTCTTTCTCTCTTCACTCTTTCTCACTCTCTCTCTCTATCTTGGCTCTCTCACCCTCTCTCTCTTGCTCTCTTCACTCTTTCTCACTCTCTCTCTCTCTCTCTCTGGCTATCTATGGCTCTCTCTCACTCTCTCTGTCCATCTCTCTCTCTTCACCGGTACCCCGGAATTCGAATCAGGCGCCTCGTCGTGTCGCGTTCGCTTTGAATTTCTGATTATTTTTGGGCTTGGCATTCCGGCTTTCTCGACGTGGCAGGCAGGGGGGCAAAGAATTCTGTTGGTTGATTACCCCTGGCTTCCGGTTGTCAGCGATGACCGTCTGTTTTTGGAGACGGGTGTTCCTGGATCTGGTGGTCAGTCGAATTTTCTGGTCAGTTACGTTTTCCATTTGAGATCCGGCTTCAATATTTCTTAGTTCTTAAAGGTTCGGACAAGGCGCGGCTATGGATTTTCTTCGCCATTCATTTTCTAAGAATACCTACGAAATTTGCTGTGTTGGGCGACGTGCATCCTGCTTGACTTCTTTGAGACCCAACCCATTACACAAAGAAAATAGCAACATCTCGGGCGTTGAAAAACAATACTGGCTAGCCCCTTAAAAACGCTAAAATCCACCCTGATCTAGGTGTGCTTTGACCCCTAAGCCATAAGTCTTAAAATAGACCTTCGATCCACTTCTCTCTCTCTCTCTCTCTCTCTCTCTCTCTCTCTCAGTGCGTCAAAAGGTTTATAAGATTCTCTTGTCGAATTCTCATTTAAGCTGTCAAACTGGAGGAAAGATTCCACTGGTTTTAGACGCTTCATTTGGCATGGCGTGTAGCTGCGGTTGATTTACAAGCATACCGTCGAAGTTTTTTGCATCGTATTTTGGGGATGTGCTCATGCAGATTTCGACACTCTGAAAAATCGGCAGCCTAAATCTTAGTATGATGAAATTTCGACATTATGAACATTGAACATGTACATAAACAATATGAAGATTCTGAATTTTGATGAGATAGAATAGCTATCGAATTTTGCCGCTTGAACCCAGCCATGGTACGCTAAATTACGCCGCACGATGGGTTATGTATGCAAAATGGTAGCTCATTATTAGGTGGGTAAGCACTGGATATAGGCTGAGGTCATAATTAGTGGGTGTAGGTTAGGGCGAAAGGGGGCAGCTGCCCTTGCCCCTAAATATCCCGGATTCGCGGGTCCGGACCGCTACCATGGTGACGACGATGTTTATGGGTTTCTGGTGGCTAGTTTCTCCGGCATTGGCGGTTTCTAAATTATAATCCGCAACTGAATTTGCTAGTAGCTGGATGTATTAATTCTTTTTGCGATCTTTACTGACATATTCCAGATTTTGAAACGTTTTTATGGTTTTCGATTTTTTAATCGAATTTTATTGCTTTTTCCATTATTTGCTGCAAGGTTTTCGGCTTTTCTTTATGTGTTTTTCAAAATTGACGTTTTTACTATTGCCTACGCCATGTTTATAAGTTTTTTATTTCTGAAAATGTTTTTGTTATTTCTCATTTGTTTGCTTTCAGAATTTCCCTGTCAAAATGAGCTCCACAGTCGTCGTAACCAGAAAATTTGAACGGAGTGAGCAGCCGTCGACCAGCATGGAGAAGCGTAGTGCATCTCCGGAAATTCGCGAAAAACCGGGAGCAGCACCAGATGAATCCGGAGAGCCAGGGATCGCCTGCAACTGGGCCTTAATAGGTAAGTGATCTAAAAAGCCCATCGATCAAGGCTATTCACTGCTATTCACTAACAGGGCTGGAAAGAATCAACCCTTTCGATCCGCTTGGTGTTGACACGCTGCGATCCACGCCAAATCACGCCGAAAGTTATTTTGTTGGCGCGCTTGCACGCGTATTTTGATTTGGCGCGTAGCTGTCGAACCTAGGGAAACGTGGGGTCCATTCGCGGCTTCGTAGTCCTTTTAAAGGGACAGGAAAGGCAAGTCCATAGATTTTCTGGCTCACAGCTTCCTTTCTATTGCGTAATGGATTACGGCCGGTTAATAGCCGTGTTCTGGCTTGCACGCCGCATGTCGCCGGCGCCAGTAAAGCCCCCAGAAAATCTATAACTTTGTCTTGTCCGTCCCTTTAATCGGATTTTTGTAAAACCGTTGCGGTCTTAGACGCTAAACGCTGACCTAATTACCGTATACCGTAGCACCATCACGACATTTCATTTTCAGACGAAATCAGCATCCCGCTTCTCGAAAGTGGCGTCTGTACTTTCCCGATTCTGCAGGTATTTTTTATGGGAATTTTTGTTCCGGTTTTGGCATTCGAATACAGGGATCTTTGGAATCTTTTTCCAAGGAATAGCCTGATTACGCGGCGTACGCAAAAATCACGCTGATTTCGTAGGAAAGGGCACTCTGAGCACGCTGGACGTGATTTCCCTTTATCACCCGGCTTCTTTTTCCAATTTCTGCTGAGACGAGGAAATGGAATTAGGGATGCCTTGTTGAGACAGTGCAAGCCGGGGCAGGACACAGCAATTTCCGGGGAAGTACGGAATTCGTAAGGGGGTTCTCTGGAATTTAAGATGACTCACAAAAAGGAGACAAAATTAAAATAGAAAAATCTGCAATCAACTAAATAATGCAAAAATTAACGTACTGTGCTGTTAGCGGGGGGGGGGGGTTAGCCAGGTAAGACCGATTTTCCCCCTGACTCTACCAACGAAACATCGTCCATTCTGATGGAATTTTACCCAGATTTCAGCTAGAAAAAGCATATATAAAATCATAGAACTATTTATTGTTTTTGGCTTCTTGGTAAAAGCTTTAAAAAATGACCAAATAGGCTCAATTTTTCGAAATTTTGAAGTTACTAAAATATTATTTGTAATTCCTTGGCTATGAAAAACTTCTAAAACGGTATTAGAATTGGTTATGTATTATCAATAGCTTGAAAAACAAATTAAATTCCCCCTGCTAACAATTCAGTATCCAAACTTTTAGGCCGTACTCCCATCAATCCTCCTCATGGATTCTAAAGAAGAAAAGGTTGTTGAAAATCTCCCAAAACTCTTCCGAATCGCCCAGATGGAAATTGAGCATTTGCTGGTGGGTTTAATACCTTAAACCCAAAAAATTAGGGAAACTTTATGATTCATTCAAAACCTATACCTTAGCTAAGATCCGGAATGCATAAAACGCCTTTAAAAAAAGAAAATGGGTTGAAAGCGTTAGAAAGCCATCTTGAAGTGTATCAATTTGCTTAGGTGTATAGAGCTTCAGGAGTAGTATATCAACGTTAAACAGATATACAACGTAGCAAAAAGATAAAAACTTGATTTAGAAGTCCCAAAACGAGATGCTTCGCCAGTTGGCAGCGTTCCAAAGCGCGGCAGCGGCGAAAAAGCTGCTACGCGGACTCCAAAATGACAAGACGGCGCCGATCTATGAGGTGATATACAACTTGCATTTTCATCATCTAGTTTTTCATGTCATTTTAACTCCGCATTTCTTGTATGTATTGGAGTTCTATTTAGTTTCCCTGACTTCTCAAGAATCCGAAATTTTTAGTGCGCCACCTGTAAGAAGACGTTCGTGTCGAGCTCATTTTTGGAGAGCCATCTGAAGCGGAGACACCAGAAACAGCCATGGCCATAAATATATCTTAATGTTACTGTTATTTAGCTCGTCAATGTGGTAGATCTGATTGGATTCTATGTTGTTTTGTTTCCTCAGTGCCCTGTGATCTCAAATTCCTCCTTGCATGCATTTTGCTAGCAATGTTATGTTATAAAGTATCCCGACGTGGCTCTCGAATATTTAGGTTATCTCACCAAAAAAAAATCGGCAGAACATTCCAGCTCGCCTTGTAACGTGGCGATCCCAAGGTTTTGCAGCCATTTTCTTTTCAAGGTCGATTTTTAGGCTCATGACACAAAAGATCAGCCCGCTGGAGGGTATTCTGATACAAATTTCCGTTGCCAGAAACACAATAGAGCCTTTCAAGATACACACCTGACCGGCCTATAATGCTTTATGTGGTGACTGGATTCCTGTCATTTCATTCGGGATTGGAATGCTTTGGCTCTGGGCAATCGCTTGCTTAGCGCTCCTGAGAATTGCCGTGGCAGATGAAGAAGGTGCGTCGAATTTACCACTCCTGAAAGGCGCACCAAAAAACGGTTCTAGGCTGTTAGCGGGGGGGGGGGGTTTCTTTCCTGTGTTTCTACGTTCCTATAGCAAGATATAAACCATTTTATGCCCTATCACATCGTTTTAGGTATAAGAACAATTGCAAAAAATAATATATATTTTTAGACATTTTTGACATGCAATCAAAATGCATGAAAAATGACCAAAAGGTCAAAATTCAGACTTTTTAGAATTTGTAAAATTTTCAAAAATAGTTTTTATCACTTTTTAGCAACCAAAAACCTCTAAAAACACCATAAAAAAGAAAATATCACCAGCAGGTAGGCCATGGTGCAAAAGAGAAAGTGGCTTTCCCCTGTTGAACCCCCACCCGCGCGAACAGTCCAGAACAAAAAAACAGCGAAATACGCTTATTCAGTGAGTTGCCTCCAGTCCAATTTGACCTACGGCCAGCCTCTTGTCATCACACAATGGTCAGCCGGCGGCGATGTGTAATAAGTGCATATTTCCCGACCATCTTACAGAGCATTCCAGCACCGAATTCTATGCCAACGAGGCTATTGGGGTTTTTTTATTCGAGCGCGATTTATTGATGTGGATCACTAACGAGGACTTTCAGCATGAAGTCCAAAACTATGAACCCGGAGTTTTCACGATTACGATAACGTAAGTCACGAAAGCAGCCAGCGTTTAATTATTCTAATCAACAGACGCCAGTCCGCGACGACAGTAACTGTAACGTTGGCAATACATAATGATACGTTTACTGCGAATGGGACAATTGATGAAAACGAGTTATTGCAACAATTCTGGGTAAAGATCGCCACCGTACTTTTTTTGGGGACACCCTGTTGTTGGTTCCTGCCCAAATTGTACAGCAGCTTGTCAAGACCAAGTTTTCGCAAAGAATTTGCGAGCTTCAGACTGACCCCGAAGCTCAGTACTCTGCACCCGTATGGCCTCTTGCAACCGGAAGGTGTCCGGTAGGTCCGAACGAATTCAGATATTACAGCCTAGCTCCATGATTCAGTTAAACCGTAGAATGTGACTGGAGCGGGCTGAGCTTGGTCATATTTCCTACACAACCTGAAATTACACTTACAAAGAAATGGGGGATCTGTCGTTTTCATACTTAAAACTCTAATAGTTTTTGGAAGCTGAATTTTTCACAGAGTTTGAAAACAGGTTCGCTTATGGCGTCAACTTCTGCACACGATAGGCCCGGTCCCTTTCAAAAAAAATCGATTTTTGCCAATAATGTATCTTTGTTAGCCACCTTTTTATGATACCACAAAACACAGGCAAAATCCAAGGTAATTTCGTAGCATTCAATAATTTCCTTTCCATGTCCACCCACCTGGCTCGTGTACGAATGCATCTAGGTCATCCTTGAACGTAAGTTGATCTTTTTCATGGTTGCCGAAAAACGAAAATAAGCTACAACCTTGGATTTACAAGGAGACGCTTTTGAGTGTCGTTGGGATTTTGGCAGGAGCTACTGTCAATTTAGCTGATTCCGATATGTGCGTTTTTGCGGAATAGCATTCTCGAAGTTATGAACGATTTAAACCTCAAAACAGCCCAAAATCGGCTACTTTCGATAGTCATAAAAGGCTTCGGAATTGGTTTTAGACAAAACTTGAGTGTGCATCTTGTTCAGAAAAAAATTTTCTATAAAATAAGCCACTTAACTAAAAAATGCTGGAATTTTGAAAATTTTTGTAAAATTATGGCGGAACTCCCAATTTATCAAATTTTTCCAACTTATCAATAATTTTGAAAAAGATGGTACATTTTATAGAGAATTTTTTTCTGAACAAGATGCACTATCTGATTTTGTCTAAAACCGATTTTGAAGCCTTTTATGACTATTGAAAGTAGCCGATTTTGGGCTGTTTTGGGTTTTAAATCGTTCATAACTTTCGAGAAATGGCTATTCCGCAAAAACGATTAACATATTCGGAATCAGCGTAAAATTCTGCACAAGATAGGCTTGGTCCCGTGCCAAAGTCCCGACGACACTAAACGTCTCCTTGTTAGTTGCGTGCATCAGTCCTCCGCTGCCAATTGGCCAATCAGTTAATGTTAGTGCCACGGTCAGAGAACACTTTCACCTTACGAGCTACTCAGAACTTAACTAGTAAGTTTTCTATTATGTTTGGACATAAATACAAGAACCTCGACGGGCCCCAGGAAGCTTCCTGAGCCCCTCAAGTAATACGAGAAATCTACCCACATCTAACAAAACGTCCAAAAACCATGGTTTTAATCAATATTGATAGCCAGCGTAGATTATAAGGCGAAATTTTGTTTCCAAGACCATCTACAACTGTTCTTCTGTCCATGAAAGATTATAAGATATATAGTTTCCGCTTCATGATTGTCGATCCGGAGCATTTACACTTTCAATACGGCAGCTTGTTTGAACTGGCCCTTCGGGGCACCGGCTTCCTTGAAGCACCCTTAGGTATCTGGTACCGCAAAGGTAAGCGAAGCATTTCCGGTTGATCGTCAAAATGGGACGAAGAATATAGAATTAGAGAATTTATACAATAATAGGCGACGAGGAGGGGTTTTCTCTGGGCAAGGAGCTCGATGGAATTACTTACGGACCGATCGCTTTGAGATTAACGTGCGTTATGCCGGGCGCAGTTATTTTCATCTAGGCGCACGGCCTCGACCTTATTATACTTGGAGCTGTGGTATGGCAACATCACTTACGATTTGTCCATCGACATCCCCGAGGGATTCTCCATCGAGAACCTCAGAGTAAGTTGGAGCTTTCTGGTGATATTGGTTTTAGTGCGGGCGATCTTGTGAATATTCGGTACCTATCACTGTTCCTGAGGATCGTGTGAGTGGCCGGTGTGACGTAACAACGGTTTGTTGAGCTTAACAAAAATATATTGATGCAATTCATCCGACGACGTCCTTGGAAAAAGCATTACCCAGAACCGGAAGTCAAACTTTAGCCATTCACCACCCTGTCGAGCACAACCACTCGCCGGACGTGTGCGGGAAAACGGTAACTGCTTCCCTTTGGCTGATTTACACTTAGACTGCATGGTTTTTAGGCAGCGCCGCGCTGTTGATGTTCAATCTCAACCTGCGCAGGCAAGGTCAAGCAGACAGCGAAAGCTCCTTGAACGTCGAGGAAAAGCAAAGGCTTTTGTTGGATTTGAACACGCCCGGAACTAATGAGCCACGGCTACAAATAAATTGTTACTGCAGATTCGGGTTGCCCAAAATAAATCTAAACAATCTTTATAAGGTAGCCTAGCCTCCTGAAAAAAGTTACGGTCTTGATAGAAAACTTCGTTCCTGAGAGAACTTTTTCTTGAATTGAATGAAGTTCGAGCTAGTCGCAGCACTGCAACACTGTTAGATGTTGAAGTATGGTACCAAGGTCCTCGTTCCGTAATGAACGCTACGATCCCAGAGAGGTTCCAGGCTAGTCTGCTTGAGGTTATCCATCCCTTCTCTACAACGAAAAGTTACCCTAGCGCCGAAGTGCATCGAAGCCGTGCGAATCGAAGCGGTGGGTCCACGATTTTTGGTGAAGCCCGTTGGGTTACAAGATAACTTTGAACTCGAACGACGGTGCTAACACGATACGACAAGGATAAAAAGACAAAATTATACATTAGGCGTCTTCCACCCTGGCCGACACGACCACTCGCCGGACTTGTCGAGGAAACCGGTACACCCATATTTCCCAATCTTTTAGTCCTTAGGTTTTTAGACAACGTCGATCAGCTGATGCTCAACCCGCGCAAAACAAGCAGAAAGCTAATAACTTCTGAGCACATAAAAAATTCAAGGAGGTTTTTCGATACACTGTTACTGAAAACACGGACTAAATCCAGTTTCCAAAAACTACCAAATTTTCAAGTAATTAAGCCGCATCAATCCAGACAAGGACAATAGCTTGCTCCGCACCAGAAAACAGGAGGATTATCTCGCGCTGACCGGCATATCAGCCTTTACCTTCCCAGAAAATGGCCCAACGGGAATCACAGGAAAATTACAATTCATAGAACGGTAGTATGAATCACAGAGGAAAGTAGGGAAATTGAGACGATAGCTCTAGAAAATTCAGTTTTCTTTCGACGGCATCACTTTCATGCGCTTGAAAGCTTCTTTCTCTAGTGATTCCCGGTCATCGGGATGTGCGATGTTGATCAGATCGTAGGCACGTTGTCTAAAAAGGTTTTTCGATCAGCCAAAGCTTTGTGGAATCCTGAAATTTAATATTTGAACACTTCTAAAGTATCCTTCAAATATTCGGACTTTGGGGCCCTTTAAAGACCCTTGGAAAGATGGCGGAGCGTCCCCAGGGGTGAGGGACCGACGGGGGACTACTATCGACGTAATGCAGATTACGAATTTGTAACTTTCGTAATTTTCGGCGCACGACGGATCGAGAAACCCGGAAACGGCCTGTTCAGACCCCTAGGGTATTTGAGGGCTTCTCGCCGCCAAGACGTGGTTGGCGCCATGGTGTACTGGTTAGCACGATGGGCTGTGGGGTAAACCATCGCTGGTTCGGATCCCGCCCGCTGCAAAATTCTTTGCCTTTTTTGCCAATGGCATCTTTCCAGAGGCCTTTAAAGAGCCTGAGAAGTGCGAGAGTCGCCCCTTTCATCGACTGGGTATCGACAGCTACTTGGCACGCCAAAATATGCTCATGATCAGCTGAATTTCGATGCTAAGGTTAGAACCGAAATTAATATACGATCGCACCGCTGTTTTGGAGCGGCACGCAGCTCTAGATCCCGAGTCTACGGAATGGGTCGATTCGCCTGATCTGATTGTCTAGAACTTTAATAAGATAATTCCGGCATTTTCCAGAGTTTCGATCATTAAAAATGGATTGCTTACCTGACCGACTTTCCAAAAAGACTGGCGATACCGTATTCGGTGACGAGGTGGTGGGTGTGGGCACGGGTGCACACCACGCCGGCTCCCTAAACAAAAAGTTTTTAGGGGACGGAGAAGAGATGACTATGGATAGTATTGGCTGTGGATCCAAAAATTCCAGAGGTATGCGTTTCTAGTCCTTTTAAACCTCTTCTACCCACCTGCGCAATTGTGGGCACAATTTTCGGTCGTCCCTTCTCGGTCCGGGAGGTCATCGCCAGGATGGACTTTCCCCGTCCGTCGTACCCTTTGCAGGCGTTGGTGATGAAGTCGACTTGGCCTCCGAAGCCTGAAAACAGCCAAATTAAGGATTCAATTGATGAAAAAGTTAAAGTCATTAAAATAATGTAAAATAATAAGCTGGGATTTAAAAGATTTCCTGGGTTGCCAACCTGAATAAAATCGCTCGCCGATCGAATCCGAGACGACCTGGCCGGTGAGGTCCACCTAAACGTCATTTGGTCCGCAAAGTAATTTTTATTTTGGCTAGCGATTAATAAATTTAATAATGTTAAAAACCATACCTCAATACACGCATTAATGGCCGTCATTTTGGAATTTCGGCGGATGATGTCCTGGTGGTTCGTCCATCCGCAAGAGGCGAAATCTAAAAGTAATCAGTTTGCGATACCCGAAAACTAATTAGTATTGTAATTCAGCTTCGGAAACTCGAAAAACATCACAAAAAAGTCACAGAAATATGTCGGAAACTTACGGAAAAGCGGGTTGTTGTTGACGTGCTGGAAGAAGCGCATCGAACCGTAGGCGAATGAGGCGACGTTCTAAAAATTGTCAGAGTTAGCTTCGTTATCATAAAAGCACTTAATACGTATCTATAACTTGTAAATTATCTTAAATTACAATTTTTCTGACCTTTCCGGGCATAAACGCCTTGGCCTGGTTGTTGATGACGTTCGACTCGAGCAGGTCCAGAATTCCGTCGCACATCATTTCCGTGTGGATGCCGAGGTCCTAAGAACGATGAGACTGGCTCAAAAATTTTTCATCAGATTATCAAGCGCTTAAACTACCGTAAGCTTACCTTGTGATTCTTCATCGACGCCAAAGTCGAATCCGGAATTCCGCCGATACCTAGAAAAATTTAATGAAATATATTTGCTTAAGCTTGAAACCGAGCATCACTAGAGAATGTTTTTGTTTTTGATATACTTACTATTCATTACTAGAAAATAAGAATTTAATGTTTTTGGCAAAGGTCCAAGATTCCCGAGCGGAACACTGATGAAACATAGTATATTTTGACTTTCCAGTCCCTTTAACCCTTTGAGAATCTTCAAATCTTACCTAGCTGTAGCGTAGCTCCATTCTCAACCAAATTCTCGGCGATCAGTTTGCCGATTTTCTGCTCGGCCTCGCCGATTTGTTCGGGCACGGCTTTGTGGTAAATCTGAAAAAATATAGAGTTCGGCCTCCGAGTCACATTTTTAAAGGTGTGGTCGCTCATGAGAACGCTTTGCGTCTGAAAAACAGTAGCAATGAGCACTAAGAATTAGCTGTCACATTCCCTTTAACCAATCGAAATCTCGAATTTTCTTTTTTTAAAAGGTGTAGTAAAATACCGTAACCCACCAATCGATCCGTTTTGACCATGGCGGAGAAGTGGGAGCTGTGCACGGTGCCGTCGCCGAAGGTGCGAGGCATTGACGGGTTGACGAGGGCTGAAAAAAAACGTAAAATCTTTTTTTGCTGACTTCCCGGTTTCTTTAAAGGCGTGGCTTATCTACAGTACTTACCAATTATATGCTTAGCACTATTAATAGCCGCGCTCGTACAGTCCACATCAACACCCAAGCTACAGTAGCCGTGCTCGTCTGGTGGAGATACCTAAAAATTATGTATTCGATAGACAGAAAGAGAGAGAGAGAGAGAGAGAGAGAGAGAGAGCGAGAGAGAGCGAGAGAGACTGAGAAGCGACAGAGAGAGAGAGAGGGAGCGAGCGCGAGCAAGGGATAGAGAGGGGGGAGACGAGAGAGTACGAGCGGCATTCAAAATGGTAAACTACCAACCGATACAAGTGCATAATCCACAGGCACAATCTTGTCATAGTACAGCGCCGGAATGTCGACGAGAAAAACTGGAGTATAATCGGCCGCTCCGTCGAGGACGGCTTGTCGCATTGAGCCGCAGATGAACAGGCAGTTGGACCGGATTTTGCCTAGAAAATATCGATATTTATGAGGGGCGTATCTCACCGTACAGTTCCTTCTTGCCCCATCTAACGTTGCCAGAGAGGATGATGTGCGAGAAGTTGTATCTGAAAATATATAGGATAGTGAGAAAACGAGAGAGGGAGAGATAGAGAGAGAGAGAGAGCGAGAGATAGAGGGAGAGAGTACAAGCGAGAGTGTGAGAGCGAGCGAGAGATAGAGAGAAAGAGAGAGAAAGAGAAAGAGAGAGCGAGAGAAGAAGGGCGGGAGGCGTAGAAACCATTTTAGTGTTTTTCTTTTTCTTGATTTCTTTGAATTTGCCTTCACTGTCCCTTTAAACTAGAACAATTCGATTTTCCACGACACTCCCCTGTACACGGGTGGGTCAGACGATCGAAACGTGCGTGGGGTTATCTAGCCCTAAATCTTGTACCTTGCCACAAGACAGGCCGGAATCAGCCGATCCCAAAGAGGCCCCCGTTCCTGCTTTTTTTTGTAGGATGGGTCACCCGATTTACGAATTCGCGGAGGGTCTTATCACGCCTGTAATGATAACGGGCATGGCCGGAAGCTACGAGTCGTTGTTTGGATGGAGCCGTAGGGTTCGAGAGATCAGGAAAACGGCGTTAAGACGACAGAGTTAAATTGGGGAAATCTTTCGAATGTCTTGCAAGGTATCTCAAAAGTTTTAAAATCATTGGAAAGCCAAAACTAGCGCTGTTAGTAGCTAATTTTTCCTATATGTCTAGGTCGGTTTTGTAATCAAAAAGAATTTTTTTTATGCGCAATAACATTTAATTAGATTCGAAATAGAAAAACCTGCAATGGGGCACAAGATATTTGAAAAATTCGACATTTTGTTCATTTCGGGTCCAAAATTTATTTGTTGTTGTGGTCGTTGTGGTTTTCTATTTTGCCATCCAAAAGTAAATTCTTCCTGACAAAGTGTAAAGTTTCTACTTAGGAATGCTGAAAAACAATGCAGAAACACATCCGCTTATACTGTAAAAAGCTAAGAATGGGTCAAAAAAACGTTAATTTCGAAGCCCCAAAAATGGTCTCTGCTAGCTTGCTTTTTGTTTCTAATTTTAGGCCTTGGACAAATGAATTAGAAGCAGGTTTCTAACGATTAAAAACTTACTTATATCCATCACTCAGCGCCCGATCACAAAGCGCATCGCAAAGTTCGGTGGGTGTGGCGGCGTGGCCGTGGATGTAGATGTGGGCGCCTAAAATGTAAGCAAAATTTAAAAATTGCTTTAAAAAATAAAAATGATCTCAACGCGCTCACCCGACGGTATTGAAGACACGGCCTCCTCAGCACTCACAAATCTCGGCGCCGACTGGCCGGCAATCGGAAATGCCCGCGTGTTCTTGGCGAAGGGAACTCCGTGGCTGTTTCGCTGTTCTTTTAACACTAAAATAAATATAGAAAAGCAGCTTAACTTTGCTTTTTCTTGAAAAACTTATTCATTAAGCCTCCTCCTGCAATATTAATTAGCATTTTCGCTGTTACGCATCGAAAACCGAAGTTTCCGGCCCAAAAAAACTCACACGGCAAAAATGCCCTCCGCAGATGCCGGGTGAACATTACTGCAGCGTCGGAATATATAGGTAGAAAATGTGAATATGCAAATCGTCACCAGGCCTACCCAAAATTCAAGCTGCAAATTGTGTTTTTTTCGACGCGTAGAGGTGATTTTGGACAATAATCAAAAATGAGGATAGACATAATAACTCAGTAAGCTGTTAGAGTAGTTATCTTTCTTTTGAAAAGCAAAATATTTTTTAAAGGCACAAAAATGTGAATTAAATCGAAACCCTATGGGAGTCAGCGCAGTCAGGGTATCTTTGCTAGGTAAAACGAAATTTTGGACTTTTTGGACTATTTCGTAATCAGCTCGCTATTTCGAAATCAAATAAATAAATATAAAAACGGAAGCTCGCTAGAACAGAGGTTGAATGAGGGCAGTAGATGGATAGAAAGGGGTTATGGGTCGAGAAGAAGGGGGAGGGATCGGGGCGGCTGATTGCCTTCGGAGATATGGAACGGGCAGAGAGGGTTGAAGAGGGACAAGAAGGACTCCTAGATAGTTATCCTGCTAATACAATGTCCAAAGGTAGTTTGTTTACGAGCACTTTCTAGAAATGAAAAATTGGCCAGCCACCGGGCTAACAACAAAGACTTGGCAAAAGCATCCCGCCGAAACCACCAAATTTTGGGTACCTAAAGCCAGACAATCCGGATCATTCTGACCCAAAAAAACAACCATATTTTTAGCAATTTAGAAAAGGCCGCCGCTTAAAAACTTGGGCGCGGATGAGTAAAAACATCTCGAAAAGAACTTAAAAAATTACACAAATATCATCTTTTCGGCATGATTTTGTCTTAAAGCATCTCTTAAATTTTTGATATATCGTAGAATTAGTTTCTAGGATTTAGAAATTTGAAAACCATGCCCGAAATTCCGCGTGGACTCGGAGAAATTGAGCCAATCGGCCGCCGGGCGACGTTTTGCTCGGAATCCATAGCCGCCCATCGGATCACCGAGGGGCACTCAATCACCACAAACAACGGAGAACACCCAGAGAACGCACTTTGACACCGCCGAAACCCTTTATAAATGATCGGTGAAGGCGATTTTTGCGATTTTGCTGCTTCCGATAACTCTTAAGTTCCACCTTCCACTTTACTTTCTACTTTCGACTTTCTACTATTTCTTACTTACCCTTACCTATAAAGCCGATAGGGATTCACTGACTGCAAAACTCTCCCATCATGCTTCTATTGGCCTTCCGGGTCTGAACCCGAGATCGCTAAATTCGCTTCAATTACCCCGCCACACCCTCGAACCCTCGCCCATGAAACCCGATGAAACTGCTCCAAATGAAACAAACAATTCGAAACTTTATTAGAGCAATTCAAAATGAGATATCAAAATCAGAGCGTCTCAGAGTGATCAATAAGTTTTTTACTTCTTGATACATTGCGAGCGGCCATTCCAGCTGCCAGAGCTCATGTCGCGCACCTCGGTCGTTGCCTAAATAATAAAAAATTATACAGTCTAGGCTGCGAATTAATACAAAGATAATTTAAATAAGGAACAGAAGAATATTGTACTTACATTATTGTTCCACAACTGAATGTTGCCCAGCTTGTAGTCGCCGCCCTTCTGATAAGAATCAGGGAGCAGGAAGGTGATGACGGATTTGCAGTTTTGCTAAATGAGCGGTGGATTTCTTGAGCTCTCGCTGCCTCTCTCTCTCTCTCTCTCGCTCTCTCTCTCTCTCGCGCGCGCTAACTTACCGGGTCCTTATTGCAGATATGGCCAATCTGCACCCACAGTTGGTATTTTCCTTTCGGGAACTTCTTAACGGTATTCTGAAAAATGCATAATCTTCTCTCACTCTCTCTCTCTCTCTCCCTCTCTCCCTCTCTCTCTCTTTGCGCTACAAAGGCTCACCTCAACGGCCCATCCCTCAATTTTGAATCCACCATTCGTGTTGGTCAGCACGTCAGCAAACTGTTGGTCCTCCTGATTTTTGCCCGGAGCCACGCTGCTCCACACCCACGCTTCAACCCCGGCGACGGCCGAATTGTTGCATCGGACTTGGCCCTAAAATAGCATTTAAAGTGCCTTATTGTATTTTACCGAGCTCAAATGACCTCTGCTAGCTGCCAGGGCGAGATAATGAGAGAGAAAGCTAGAGTGAGAGAGAGCAATAGACAGACAGAGAAAGAGTGGGAGAGAGGGAGGGAGGGAGAGAGTGAGAGAGAGCGACCGCGGGAGAGAGTGAGGGAGAGAGGGAGAGGGAGAAGGAGGAAGAGGAGAAAGTTAAAACTTACGGTAATAGCCCCGAAGCTTCCCAACACCACAACCGGAAGAGCCAAGCAGACGAGAATCTTGGAAATCATTTCTCACAATGACATCCAAAGGTCAAGCCCGGCCTTTTATAGAATATTTTCTATTTGATGTTGACGATAGGCCACCGGGACCGTTCCCATGTTTTTTTTAATGTGCATGTCATCTCGAATCGAATTTGTTTTTTCAGGGAAAGGGAGAGAGAGAGAGATAGAGAGAGAGAGAGAGAGAGAGAGAGAGAGCAAGAGAGAGCCGCGCATACGCGTGAGTCATTCGGTCAATGCTTTATGAAATTGGTCTGTGAACCAGAAGGTGTTTTCAGAATCAAAAGCTCAGAATTTTCAGAATCGTCATCTGGTGATGAGTAGGCGATTTTAACGGGATTCGGAAGTCTGAGTTATTGGGCGAAAAATGCGTCGATAGATGCGACTACACATCGCTCCTATTGATGTCGATATTCAAGACTTGTTGGCGATGTTTTTTTCATATTTTGCAGTCTGTAGGCGGTTTTGAAGTTGAATTTAACCGATTTGACTGATTGTAGAGATGAATTGTAAATTCCCAAAGCGTCTCTGCTAGCTTGCCCGTTACGTGTGAATATCCGATTTTCCAAAAAAAAACGCATTTTATTGAGCACACAGAGTTTCGAGGGCAGATTTTCGGGACGAGGTGAAGATGACGAATCAAATTCGGATAAGGCCATTGACAAAGGGAGAGAGAGGGACCCATAGGTTTTTCCAAGTAATTTCTGTTGAAAGCATACAAATATGCAAAGTAGGATCTGGATCTAAAAATGATGCATTAAATTCGAATCTAAAAACGGTGAATAAAATGATAAGGAACGAATACAAAGTATAATAACAACGGGCGATGAATGACTAGCGATGTGTGGATGTAAAAAGTTGATCTTATTCTTTTTATTGATCCGAATTGAAGAGGAGCTGCGTGGAGAGACGATCGAATTCGACAATGTTGAACAGGCGCATCACCTAAAAATTCAAAATATACTAATTTTGGATAAAGAGAGAGCGAGAGAGAGTGTGAGAGAGAGTGAGTGAGAGCGATAGCGAGAGAGAGCGAGAGGGCCGGAGAGAAGAAATAAACCGTAATTAAAGTCTTGTTGATTAAACCACAGTACCTGCAAGCTCTCCAGCATGGCCGAGGCGGCCGTCTTGATACCGGCGATCAGCAGCACGAGATTCCCGAAGCGTTCTAGACAAAAAGATGCTTGAACGCTGATCAGTAAAAAATACCTTCATAACCATCCCAATGCAGGTTCTTGTAGTAGCGGAATAGGGCCTGGATCACGTGGTTTTTGTAGGCGAGGCACATCTTGCGGGACTCCTCGCTGATCTCGTCGTCATCTAGAAATAAAGATTACGAAAAGATCAGAGAGAGAGAGAGAGAGAGCGCGTGAGAGAGAGAAAAATGAAAAATTCCCACCCCCATGCGGCATTACGCAATGCAAAAATAGGATGATCTTCAGCGTCACGAGCTCTTCCGGCCATACTTCGAGGGTGGCGAGGGGGATAGCGACCTGGAAAACGCGAGGGTTTTAAAGGGATGGTGCCAATTAACTCATTACGACAGCAAAATCGTAGCCGTAAGCGGATGTCACCGCCCATAAAAATAAACTTTTAAAAACCGTAAAAAAACTTCACCGCGCACTCGTTCCTAATAAGACTTGCGAGCTAATTAATGACTAATCCACGAACCAGCCACACCACTAGATAGATCGTCAGCTCCCATTCGTCAAAGAGCCACCCCAGCCCATCTCATTGACCCGATAAAACGGATGGGATTTCCGGGGGATGGTGGGTTTTTCCTTGGTTTTCCGTATCAACACACCCCTGCAATATGGCCCTAAAAAGTTGTCTGTTATTTTTGCTATTCATCGGCATTTCTAGCGGTTTTTCAAGTAGCAGGTAGGTCAGAAAAATTAGGGAAAAAAACCGGAAAGATTTTGAAAAATCGCCGAGGCTCAAAAAAATAAAATATTCCCAAATTACCACGCTAGCTGGCCGACTCCCTTTAAAAACTATTCGTTTAAATTTTGCTGTCGAGAATTCACGATTTTCTGTCGAAAATGCCATTCAATGCAATCAATAAACCGTCCGGAAAATCCGGAAAAATTCGTATTCATTAAAAAAAACAGGAATTTCTAGAAATTTCGTAAAACCGGCGCGAGCTGTCCCACCCCCTTTCAACAAAATCAAAAATTCAATTTTGTAGCCAAACAGCGAATTTTCCGGTATTTTTCCGAATTTTTGAAAAAGAGCTAGCTGCCATGCTCGCTTTAAAACGCGGTTCGTCCCGAGCCTTTGCACGACAAATCCCGAAGGCTAGAAAGCGTTCGTGTCCCTTTAAAACCTATTCAAAAATCCAATTTCAGATTTAAAGGAGGCTACGGCTACGGTAGCCGATCTCAAGTCGCTCCCGTAAATTATGACAACAACTACAACCCCAACTACTTCCAACAACAACAAAATTTGGGCGGATACGGCTGGGGCGGCAATGGCTACGGAAACTTCAACCAGAATCAATTCGGCTCTACCGGATATTATGGGCTACAAAACCAAAACTATAATCCACAAGCTAACTATGGACAGCAGAGGACCGGTGGATACGGTGGCGGCTATAGCCAGCAACAACAACCGTCCAATTATGGACAGCAACGGCAACAAAGTTACGGTAGCAGTTACGGAAACGGGCAAGGTAAGGACACATTCAAATTCAATTAGAAAATTAAATTCAGCTGGCTACGGAGCGAATCGGAATGCATATTCCGGAAACGGCTACAGTAACCAGGGCCAATATCCCGACCCTCTAAATGGCGCCGGATTTAGCCGAAATCAATTTGGAGGAGCTGTAATGCCCCCACAAAACCCTGGACTACAGCCTCCAAATCCGAATTTCGCGTTTTCACCGGATGTCAGCTCGAATCAAGGAGTCGTAGCGCAGGTCAGTTTTTCGGAAGGTACCGGAATTTTTTGATTTAAAACATCCAAGAAACGCTTAGCATTTTAAGGCTATTTTGAAGATTCCCAAGCCCCCCGGCTTAAAAAAAAGCTTTCAAAAAATCATTACAGTGTAAACGTTGAAAAAATTGACACTTCAGATTCCAAGCTTCCCGAACCCGGGTTCCGTTCCTACAGTACCAGCGGTGAGAAGCGAGCTCGTTAGAAGACCAAAATTTAGGCACCACTAGCACCTAGCCCACCAATCGCACCATCAGTTCCTGAAAGGCCATCGGTAAAAGACGCTAAATTCCGATAAATCCAAGAATATTTCTCATTCTAGGTTACCCAAATAACCTAGACCTCAAAATTTCAGATACCACTAGCCCCAAGCCCGCCAATTCCGCCGGTAGTTCCGGATATTGTACCACAAGTAAGTTTTATCATAGCTTCAAAGGGGCTAGGAAAACAGCAGCATGTCAAAAGCTTGTATTCAAAGTTGACAAACGCTGAATTGATTAATTTTTCTGATCCTTTAGCCCCCTACGTCCGTCGGAACTTCCGCATTTGCACCTATTGCCCCGGCCCCGTCGACCGTAAGAAACATTCCACTTTCAAAAATAACCATCCAAAATTAGCCCGACATCGCGCCACCACCTCCAGGAACTTCCGGTTTTGCTCCGGTCGCCCCAGAGGTAGTGCAAAATATTTTATTACGTTTTTTTTTTTGTTTAATTTTCTTCGATTTTTCTACTAGGAACAATGATTTTTAAGGTACCCTCCTCCACTGACCCAGGACGATCTGAACCGATGCCCGTGGCCCCGCCAATCGTAAATCTCCTTGCAAAAATATAAAAAATTGTTTAGCCCCTTCCAAACCTGACGGGCTTTGCTGCTGATTTGAACCCGACGTTTACAACTACGCAAAAAGCCATAGAATCCACGGGAACTACGCAAACATCTACGACGGAAGCTGCGACATCGAGTGCTGTAGCGCCAGAAGAAACTACAGAAGCAGCGGGAACTAACACCGAAAATACTGGTCGGTCGCTTGCGCGTAAACGTTAAAAATTGAGTATTGGAAACTCGTGGTAGGGCAGGCTAGCAAGGATTCTTTAGGAAAAAAAGAAAAATTAGGGGTAAGGGCCGAAAAGACCAATCCACTGCCGGCTATCATGGATTTTTGGGAAGCGTGATTTTTGCGATCATCGAAACCTTATTCCATTTTAGATCTAAAGAAATAGAAACAACATATCCCCTGGCAAGGCGTGTTAGCCGGGATTCTTTAGGAAGCGCGGCTTTTCCGACCCATCGAAAGGCGGGAAAATGTAGAAATAACGTTCCTTTTCTTTTCGTCAAAAAACCATCCGAATTCGCGTAGGGCAGGCTAGCGTCGAGTCTTTGGGGAAAACTGCCTTAGAATAATTGGAAAACAGTTAGATTCCGCTAAACCACGAATTTGAACCTTTTAGGCCTAATCATCAGCCCCACCGAAATCCCGACAGTTACTACTTCCCCGATTATCGTCGGTGAGAGCACAACTGCAATTATTCAAGGAGGAGCCCCGGAAGAGGCGTCGACAGAACTCTCCTGGACCGATACTCAAGACAGTCCAAGCACTATCAAACCGCAATAATAATATTCGTTAAAGTTGAACGTGTGTAAAACTTAATAAATTAATTCGACGGAAATTAGGATATTACCTCATCAATGCAAGTGGCCGTCATCTCTTTGTACAGCTTCTCTTGGCGCCATTTCCGGTCTTCGGGGATTTGTTCCTAAATCGATAAGTTTTGGCATTTTCCAAAATCCCTTAAAAAATATAGAAATTTACAATCTTTCAATTCTACAAAAGCTACACATAAATCAATTAAATTGCACAGATTTTTGTGGATTTTTAAGAGTTTTAAAAAGAAAAAATCCTAGCGACAAACATTTACAAAAATGCAAATAAATTAAATCTACACAATTTTCTGTTAATGGCCACAAAATTATAAAGAAATCGAATGAAACTTTAAAAATGTGTAGAAGTTATAGATGCCATAAATTTCTCTTTATTTTTAATGAATTACCTGATTACTCAACGCGCCCATATTCCGCGGCATACAGCTGCCATTCGGGTACAGCCACGCATCCTTCACGCCCGATTTTGCCGTGAAGTAGCCGTGCTCGAGGATCTGATACGGCATGGCGAAGCGCTAAAATCAAAGGCTTTTCTTGATTTTCCAACTTTTAACTACATACTTTGCATAACACTTCCTTCTCTGCATCTTTCAGCTTGCTAAACACCGGAATCGATTTCACCCAGTCGAGCATTGACTAAAATAACGATTAAAACTATAAAAATTAGATTCTTACATGAACCTCGAATCCGGTGATGATACGCACGTCTACAGCCAGGATGATGCGGCGCCCGACAGCTTCCTGGAAGACAAATATAGCTTTTTCAACGCGTAATTAGTTATGCAATGGACAAACGTCAAAATTAAACTTACATTCATCTCGATATAGTCCATATCGCCTTCGCGGTGGGCGAGCTTCCGAGCTTCATCCCAAGAACGGATCCAATCTGCCTAAAAATGATATGAATGATGAATGATATGTATAATAATAGAATATCGTGCGCTATTCCTACAAAATTTAACGTTTTTGTCAGCCTAAAAGCTTGTATAAATAGGGTTAAAGCGGAAATAGAATTTATGCCCTTTAATTCACCTCTTTATCGACGCTAAAAATTCAGATATTAGCAATGAATCGTTAGCTTAAAAACCGGAAATGAAGGAAACAGTTATTTTACAGTAAATTTATGAGCTTTACGCTTTGTGATGCTATAGTAACGGAGCGTATAAACTGCTATTTCAATATGCTTCACGTTTTTCGAATTTTTCCAACCTTTTGCTGTCTACATTGCGTATCAATCGTCGTCAAACGTTGCATCAGCTCGAGCAGCGTATCACTTTCGAATTGCATGTCCTCGAGGGGTGTTGGCGTGCTGCTTCCTGGTGACGGGCCATCTTCTTCAAGCGCAGCTTCGCCGCTAACACTTGGTTTTGTCTGAAAATTTCAATGTTTTACAGCACTTCCCCTCGTTTTTTCTTATTTTTATGCTCAACAAATCAACAAAAACAAATCGGCGTGTTCCTTCAACGACGAACGTCTTCAGTTTTTTATGATAAATACAAACCTCTCCCATTTCTCTGGTGAACACGACACGCTTCATCGGTTTTCTGGTATAAACGCGCAGGCTGGTGTGGTCACGGCGAGGTTGGAGAGCTAAAAAAGCTACTTTTTGAGACTCGAAAATTATCCTACCTTCCAGCTTCATCCCAGCAGCAAAACAACGCATCAGCCGGCATCCACGACAAATTCGCTTGACCTTGGTCTCGGTGTTGCACTGGCCCTCGCGCTGGCATTCCTGGTTGGTGCGCTGGACGATGGCTCTGAAAGAAGAAGTTTTTAATACATAAAATAGATTTAATAATGACTGAAAATCTAGTTAATAAGATGTATAAACGCAGTTAATAAAGACTAGAAACAAACCGGCGAAAAAACGTCTTGCAGCCGAGGCACGCGATGACGCCGTAGTGTTTTCCATAGGACGGCTCGCAGCAGATCAAGCACGGGCCCATGTACGCTAAAAAGTGAATTAGTAGACGTCACCCGGCTCAATTGTGTATTTGTACTGTATTTTACGATCCCCAAACCTCGAAAATGTACAAATTACGACGCGAAAACACCAAACCCATAGGTTTTTCGACGAGACATTTTTTGTCATTTCGATTTTTGCCCAAAACTTGAAAATTTTCACGCTTTCTAGCTTTCAGCCTTACTAGTTCGTTTGTTTCGCTTTATAGGCGTTTCGCTTTTCAAATTATGCTTCTGTTTTGACGGGAACAAAATTCTGTTCCCCCATTTCTAAGATAAAAGATTCTTATATTTTTTTCTAACTTTCCAAGCATGTTTTTCTCGTAAACTTTTCCAAAAAACAAACGTTTCCCATGCTTGCTCGCCGGGCCGGCCGCCGATTCGAACGGGTCGGTCTGGTAGATGGCCGTCATCTAAACTTCATAGGTTAGGGGCGCCGAAAAATGAGTGTTCTTTGGAGCGGGGAACGCACAACGAGCGAGGAAAACGGTGAAAACAAGGAAAGGGCCAGGGTAAATACGGCGCGCCGGGATTTGACATATAAAGGGTGGAGACAGGGAAGTTTTCCCGTTTCGTTTCCTGGAAAACGCGATATTTCATAAACTTCAATTCAATTTATGGCTTTTCTTGGAATGTTTAGGGTTTCTTACCCGTAAACTATCGAAAGTTGCCATTAAAAAGTTATACTTTTCATTAAAAAGCCTAGGAACCTTTATAAAACAATTTTCCAATAAAAAATGTCAACTTTAGAAAATTTCTGGTTTTTTCTTGGGAAATCTTAGGTTTTCTTACCCTTAGGCTGTTAGAAAGCGCTATCCAAAAGCTATGCTTTTCTCTAAAACGATTATATATTTATAGAAGTTTAATTTTTCTTTTGAAACCATAAACTTTAGGGAATATAGACTTTCGTGGGAAAGTTTAGGTTTTTCTAATAGTAAACTTTGAAAAGATACCATCAAAAATTATAACTTTCACTAAAAAGCTTAGGAATCTCTCTAAACCCTATGTTCGATCTATGCTTTTCAAAATTCCCAGTGTTTACTTGAAAATCTTACTAATTCTGTATATAGCCCGGCTTATCAGTACCCCAGGCAACTTATTCATAGAACGTTTAGGGATTTGGTCCTCGTGAATCATCAAAATAGACTATTGTATAGCTTACCTACTTACATACCGCTTAGATACCTCACATTAACAGACCTGGAGTTCGCCGAAACCGTTTCACTTTGTTTTTTTTTTAAATTAGCGCTATTTACATAAAAATTGGACCCATTCTCGAGCTAACAACGTTTTACCCTTTAAAAACCCGGCTAAAAACTCAACCGGAAGCCACCGGCTTTTGTGGCTGATCACCGGCGTTGGGCCCACATTTTCCAAGCTTCTCCCCAGGTAAAAATATGCAAAAGCGCGGGAAAAAGGGGAATCGACTTCAAGCAGGTGGGCTGAGCGGAGAACGCGCAGAGTGCACCCAGACTACAAACTATAAGGGCGGAAGAGGCGGGAGGGTGGGGTCAGCTGCCTATGGAAAAGCAATTCTTTTCCGATTATTCATCGTGATTTTCGGAGCAACAAGTTCAGCGATAACGATTGCGTTTAACAAGATCACATGTCGCTTTTGCAAAAGTAATACTAGAAAGATGCACTCAAAATTGGGAAGAAAATGACAGAAATTAGACCAAAAAACGTATTAATGCGCCTAGAGCAATGATAAAAACGGCTTGCCAGCAATTTTAGGTACATCAGGGCAACAGCGGTTTAGTTTTCAAAAGCAATAAAATTGGTAGCTAACATTTTTTTTAATGCTGAATTAGAATTATTATTAAAGCTCATGAAAAGGTAATCAAGTAGTAGAAAAAAATACGAGAATAGTTTTAATAATATTCTTTGTATGTCTTTTAAATTTTGTATCTTAAAATAAATACATTTATTCAAATCACAGCCTTTTTTTACACATTTGGCCCCTGGGCGATCAACGCCTGGCGGGCCAGGTATTTTTCGCGTTGTTGCTGGATGACGATTTTGGCCGGGACATCGGGGATTAAGTAGGCTATTATTAATTTGAGGAGGTAGACGAGGTGCTGAAAATATAAAAAATAGTGACTTTATAGACTAAAGATTTGCTTAAATAAATTGTGTAGTCCGGACCTCAAAAACAACCACGAAAAGCAGCCGGAAAGCCAGGATATGCCACCAATCCTCATTGTGCTCTAGTTGATCGTTGTAGTAGCCACGATAGCTTAAAAAAACACGCTTCTGGTTCGTGAACGGGGGGTAGCAGGGGCTCCTTGGCCTCCCCCGCTAATGAATCAGCTCCAAAAACACATTGTAAGAACGGATGTTAAAGTTTAGACCTGCAAGTGGTAACATTCTTCCCCTGGAAAAATTTTCGGTCCTCCTCAGCTGGCATGTTTTTGATGGTATAATTGGAGAGCGAGAAGTCGACATAGCTAAAGGTTTGATGAATTTAATAAATAAAAAATAAATGCATAAATAATTAATATAGAAAAAATATTAAAAACCGGTACCCTTTCAGCGTTTTGTCGTGCGTAAAATAATAGTAGGCTCGTGGTATGAATTCAGACGTAAAGGCGATGACGAGGGCCTAAAAATTGGTGTCGCCATCCCTTCAAAAGAACCGAATAGTCGCTAAAATAAAATTAAAACCCACATTAATAGTCACGCTCAGCTTTGAAATTTTGTCCAATATCGGCAGCCAGCCGGCAAATTTTTTGTCAACCGGGGGATTTTGGACCGGGCGGTTTCTTGGAAAACAAAAGAATTTTTTAATCTAAAATAAAAGCATTTAACTGCTACAAAATTTACCTTATAGGCATCGAGTCGAATTTCCAGGATGTTATTGAGGAGCGCAAAAAGTGGCGCCAGGGGAAAAGCGGCGACGAAGAGCGTGACGAACCCGAATTGGAGCACTAAAATTCTAATTTTACGATGATTTTTACTGCTAAATGAATACCAATTATATAAATAACAATGTAAATTAGTTAGAAGGTTTTAAATAGGGTTACCCATTTCCAAATATTCCTCGAACAAAAATTGATCGGTGACCGGCTTCAGGTAGTAATCGGATTCCCACCTAAAATAAGGAGCTTGGGATTTGCTTTATTTATGCCGCTAAAATACGTTTAACGCGCTTAATAAAAATACAAAAACCTGATTAAAACTTTTTAATTTGTCCAATTTTTATTGAGCTTTGAAATTTACCGTAATTCCGATTTTTCCTCGCTCAAAACATTGCCATCCGTTTTCTTCCCCTTCCTCGCCAGCCGACGTTTGCGAATTTCCTTGGCGATTTTGCTAAAAGATGTTCGAAATTCTATCGAAAAATTATAAATGTTACGATTAAAAATTTTCTTTAACCCCGTAATTCGTTTGATTAGAAAAATTCTTTAGAAAAAGTTTCGGTGCAATATTTTTGTCCTTACGGCCCCATCGTTTCCATAATCGCCGAGATGAACTGCTTGCCACACATGATAATTGCTAATTGGATCACCAGCTCCATGAAGCAGCCGGTCGAATTGCAGGTCTAAACACCACATACAAAAAATATTAAAACTCTGACTTCTAGCATGAAGCTCAATCCGCTTTTCGCGTCCGGTCGAGGCTCGAACCTACAAAAGTAATCGGGGTAATGGTCTTTAGAATACTTGAAAAATGCAATGTAGAACAGTGACGAATAATAGTTGACGAATTGGAAGAGGAAAACCTAAAAAAAGAGGTGTATTTTGGGTTAGAGGATGCTGTAGAACTATTTTAAATGTACTGTATAAATATGGACACGAATTTAAAGAAATTAAAGAAGCTCGAAAGTAAAATCTTTAGGTAAAAACGGGTTTGCTGCTTTCTCAGGTCTTTAAAAGTACCTTAAATGTGTATTGGTTATCGAAATCGTGCTGCGTTCTTGGGCATTCCCAGACGGTCAGACGGTGGGCGAGCTTGTTGTAAAGCTATAACATGAAAACTGGCGTGTTCGTTCTCTCTCTCTCTCTCTCTCTCTCTCTCTCCCTCTCTTTCTCTCTCTCTCACTTATTCTCTCCCTCTCTCTCGCTCATTCTCGATCTCGTTCCCGCCCTCTCTCTCTCTCTCTCTCTCTCTCTCTCTCTCTCTCTCTCTCTCTCTCTCTCTCTCTCTCTTGCTCTTTCTCTCACTCTCTCTCTCGCCTCGCACCGAGCTCATCAACACGATGACGACCATGTTGATGGTGGCGGCCGTGACGGAGACAAGCACAAAACCGTATTGACTGTCGCCGGTCGACATTAATAGTCCTCTGACAAGCACGCGGTAGACGATCATGCCAAAGACAAAGGCGACGACGAGGAAGATCTAGAAAAATTATACACTTTTCTCCTCTCACTGACGCTCTCTCTCTTTCTCTTTCTATCTCTCTCTCTCTCTCTCTTTCTCTCTCTCTCTTTGCTTCTCAGTTCCCTTAAAACTTACAAAAAACAATACAGTAGCCCCACTGGCCAAAATATTGACCGTCTTCTTTTTCACTGACAAATATGGCTCCTCTTTTTGAGTGATCGGATTGTAACGTCGGGTTTTGATACGGTAGAGAAAATCAGGGCGAATTGTTTTCTAAAACTTGCACAGATTTATACCACAAACTATAGAGTACTAGCAAGTACAACACCTTACGTCTGAAGTATACAAAAGTACTACGAAACACACCTCTTCACACACGAAATCCATCAACCCCCATCGGTGAGCAACAGCTGAGTGGTAGCGTTTCCAGCCTTCCAGGAATAGCGTTGCCCATAAAGACATACAGACCGAGAAGATTACGGTAGACCAGTTGTCGAATAGGTAGGAGAGCTGAAAAAAAATTAAGGCGGTGAGTTAGAGAGAGAGAGAGAGAAGAAAGAAAGAAACAGAGAGATGGTGAGAAAGACCTCGGCTTACTTTTGCGTAATCGCAGCCGTTTTTCAATGACTTTTGATCGCACAGATACGCTTTTTTATTGTCAATTTTCCCTTCGCAGATTTCAGTACTAAAAATACATAAATAAACAAGAAAGAAATTTAGAAAACGTCTTGTCAGTCATCACCTCACCGGATCCCCGCCAGCGTCACCAGCCCAAAAAATATGGCCAGGATCCCGACGATCGAGGCTGGGAGCAGGGCTTTTGTGTAGAACCCGAGCCAGGCAAAGTAAAGGGCTACTTTTGAGCCGAAGTAGCGTCTAAAAATTCTTTAGGAAGTCAGAACATCTGGCTTACTTAATCAAATCGAGGGGCTGGCATTTGTAAAAGTTCCAGACATTAGCCCAATAGTCGCGAAGTAGCTCTCTTTGGGTCGGTTCGTTAATTTGGGCATCTTTTGGGCGGAGTTCCTAGGAATTTTGTTTATTTTATTACTATTTTACATGTTTATCAGAAACCTTTTGGAAAAGAAAGAGAGAGATGAGAGAGAGTGAGAGAGAGAAAGCATTATGTGGAGATAAACTATACACGAATTCTACCTGATGGATAGGAAATGCGGCGCTGAATGTGCCGTTTGCTAAAAGGCGCTCGATTCCGACGCGAAAATCGGTTCCTTCTGCCTTCCGGTCGCTCTGTGCGGCGTCATACCTTTAAGATAAAAATTTAGTTTCTCTATCTTTTTCGGTTTCTCTCGCTCTCTCTCTCTCTCCCTCTCTCTCTCCTCTCTCTCTCTCTCTCTCTCTCTCTGTGGCTCCCGTTCCCTCCTACCTTGCCCTCATCAACAAATCGTACACCATTCGGCACCTTTCGGCGTTAGGGAATAGTTGTTCCGGGTGCTTTCCGAGCAGAAACCTGAGGATCATTTCCGTTTTAGTTGCAAAATTTACTGTTTTCTCCTTTTCGCCGAATACGGTGCTCGAAAATACGGTGGATCCTCCAGTTGGGCCTTGGTCTCGGCGCTGAAGTCGAAGAAGCGGAAGATTTTCAGGAATCGTTGTAGGAATTGAGGGAGGATTGAATCCTAAACGCAGGAATTACAGAGAAAGAGAATGCGTGAGCGAGCGTGAGAGAGAGAGTGAGAGAGTTTGAAAGAGAAAGAGCGCGAGAGAGCGAGAAAGCGAGAGAGAGCAAGAGATAGAGAGAAGATATACGATAAACGTACCTTCTCTTCGACGTCACTGATCCGGACAGGCAGCTTGACGAGCATCAACTTTGCCTGCTTCTCCAGGAGCTCGAATGGGGCATGGATCAGGATAAAGGTGGAGTTACCCTGCTAAAAATTTTCCTATTTTTCTCTCTCTCCCTCCCTCTCTCACTCTGTCTCTCTCGATCTCTCGCGCGCTCTCTCGCGCTCTCTCCTCAACTCCCTCCTCTCCTCACC
>JBBGBA010000220.1:0-112216 GCA_038088335.1 Mesorhabditis sp. LJ9110 | reverse complement strand
CCTTATTCTTCTTAACATCGGCGTCGTTAGCCCTTGTTAAAAAATACTTAAATGGCCTATTTTCGACCCGAATTTTGCGAAATAAAGAAAATTCCTAGGATAAAAAATGGTCGGCGCTTCATTTGCTCCATACATTCCAGGGCTCAATTCCGGCGGAATCCAGGTGAAAAACGTAAAATAAGGTTTATTTTTGCTATAACTCGAAAACTACTGTACCGATCGTGCTGAAAGTTTCTGCGAACATTTTGAATTCCCTTCCGCACCTTTGAGCAAAATTTCAGGTCGATCGGATTTGAAATAGTAAAATGCCAGCGTGACCTTTTTTATTGGGACACCCTGTATAAAAAAATAGTGTCTGTGTGTGTGTGTATATTTGCATGCACTTCCGTTTGGATGTTCCGCACCTACAGCCTCAAGGAAGCATTTTTTCGGTAGGGAAGAAACGTCATAGGGTAAAGAAGGGGCTGGAATCGACTGCACACACTTAAAAACTTTGAAATTTTATTATTTTCGCTATTAAAATTAGGCTTTTGTAAAAATCTTGGCTTCCCTCTTTGTTAGGAAGAAATTAGCATACGCCGGCAGGGGGATAGCCTATATAACGGGGCCGGAGGAGTCTTTTTTTTTCATTTTTCTTGCTAGAATTTGGGAAGAAGCATGCAAATTTAGGACTTTCACTGATCCTGGACGGGACCAGGGTTGAAAAGCCGCGAAGCGGTTTTTCAACCCTGGTTTATATATAATCTTTATAAGTTTTCAGAAATTAGGAACCCTTAAAAAATTGCTAGCCACCATTGTTGATCGCTGCCTTATATAATGCTCTATAGAATTCAACACGATAGTGTTCCCGCTATCACGACTCGTAAAATCGTCAGAAAATGGAAACGAAAAAACCCGGAAAAATCGGGACCTGGTTATTGGGGCGCAACCAAATTAGGCCCACCGAGCAGCTGCGTAAAATTTTTTACGGGGTCTATGAATTCGGTGCAACGAAATTTGGCCTACAGCGTTGGGAGGTGGTGTTTTTTTTTGTTTTTAGCAGGCAAAAAATCGCGATTTGGGAAAGCATTAATCGATGGAGAAAGGTAGACATAATTTTAACTGTTTTAAAGCAGTAAAGTGCTACTTTTCGCGGAAATGAGATGAAAAGGAAATAAAAAGATTTTTTGCTAGCTTGGCTTCTCAAGGATCTTTGCCAGCCTGCCTTTTCCTAGAAAATCTCTGCTCGCCTGCTCCTTCCTAAAGAATCGCGGCTCGTCTGCCCCAGTTTTCCTAAAAGATCTCAGCTAACTTGCCATCTCAATGCCCTCAGAATCACTTCTAGCTTGATCGCAATTCCTTAATGATCTTTGCTAACCTGCCTTCCATTCCCAAGATATCTCTGCTAGCTGCCATCTAGTATTACGGTATCTTGGGCGCGCTATAAGAAAACGGGCCGAACGTCCCGAAAACTGTGAATCACATGCTTCTACGTTTTTGCTAGATTTTATTCCTAAAGCATCTTTGCTAGCCTGCCCCATGGGATTACGGTAACTCGGGGCGCCCTATAAGAAAACAAGGCCGAACGGGTCCAGAACCCCCACAAGGAATCCCACTTTCTTCAACCCTTGTTTGCTATCTGTTTGCCAGGGCGTGATTTTTATTTGGCACTAAGAATGGGTGACGCTGCATCAATAGACACACACATCCTCCCAAGATATAAACAAACACACATTTTATGCACGCCGCTTATTTTCCTAGAGCGTCTTTTAGGGTTCCGGATGATGCGCTTGAGCCGGATGATAGAGATAATGTTAGAAACTTTTTCAAAATAGACGATGGAACTTTAATAACAACAGCAAGAAGTTTTAGCGCTAGTGTAAAAAAAACAATCTAAAAAACCCTGCTAGTTCGCTGGGATTCCAAATGGTCTCTGCTAGCTAGCCCTAACAAGTAAATGGTCTCTGCTAGCTTGCCTTCCCTTTCAAATGGACTCTGCTAGCTCGCCAGAATTGCAAACGGGGTCGGCTCGCCTGCCATTCCTAAAGAATCGCTGCTAGCCTGCCCACTTTCAGAACCGTTTTTAGTTGCTCCAAAAAAAAGGGAAATATGCCTTCAAAACTGTGAATCTGAAATCCAAAAAAAGCAGCGCTTTGCCCTCTCACGAGCAATCCGGTTCTGTTTTTATTATGGTTGTTTCTGGGTGAATAATCTGCTGCGGAAAACATTGGAATTAATATAAATTTATATGCATCATCATAATAAGCAAATAAACATGTTGCAAATAGGCAAACATATACCTTAAAAGTGACTCACACGCACACACGGCAAGCAATACCCAAATTATGCAGGACCCGTAAATTCAATAAATAACACAGGGCGTTTAAAGGGATTATGACCGGAAAATGCAGAATTTCTTCCTGTCACCAACCCTTTAAAAGAGCAAAAATGTGTAAATCAAAACTTTGAACTGCTATTCCGCTTCAATAACGGCTTTTCGTAGATCTCTTTGTTGACTTGATGACGGGGCTTGTGATCCATTTGTCGATTCCGGATCAGGAAAAGGAGCACGAGGAGGAAGAGGCCGAATGAGATGAGCAGATACTGGAATAGAGCGGTTCTGAAATGGCCTCTGCTATCTTGCCCATTTCCTAAAGAATCTCCGCTAGCCTACCCTTTCCTAACGAACCTCTGCTAGCTAGCCCTTTCCCTAAGGGATTTCTGCTAGCTCGCCCCCCAATTCCGCAAACTTTTCTGATATCTTGGCTCTCCCCAATCCCAAATTTTCCATTCAAAGCTTCCCTTAATTCCTCATGAATT
Source organism: Mesorhabditis sp. LJ9110 (assembly GCA_038088335.1). Taxonomy (NCBI): domain Eukaryota; kingdom Metazoa; phylum Nematoda; class Chromadorea; order Rhabditida; family Rhabditidae; genus Mesorhabditis; species Mesorhabditis sp. LJ9110. The sequence goes on along the minus strand of JBBGBA010000220.1, from coordinate 109,417 downwards.
TCTCTTAGCCTGCCATCTGGATTCCTAAAAAAGCGCTGCTAGCCTTATTTGCCTCTTAAAATTTTTCCAAAGTGTTCGCTGCTAGCTTGCCCCTCTACATTCCCAAAGGATCTCTGCTGGCCTCTCCTCCCCCAACATACCTTCAAAAATGCAACGGCTTTTGGCACAAAGACGAAGCCAAGCCACAACTTGTTCAGCACCACATCCAACACCACCGCCTTGGCGCTCTGGTAGAAGATGGGGAACATCACGCAGGGGAGATGGGTATTGTGGCTAGAAATTGGCATTTTCTGAAGCTTAAAGTTAATCCTAAGCCCAAGCCGAAGCTTAAGCCTAAGCCTAAGCATAAAGCTAAGTAAAACCTAAGCTCTAAAACTTACAAAAATGTCGTCCGGTTCATCATCGGGGTGGAGACCATCAGCCGGACTTGTACGCGCATTGCTTGCCCAGAGTGCTAAAAAATTTAGTTACGTTTGGCTTGGCTTTGTTGGCTTGACTTTGCAAGGGCTTACTCCTAAGCCTAAGCCTAAATCGAAGCCCAAGCCTAACTTAAGCCTACCCCCAAACCTAATTAAGCCTAAGCCTAAGCCTAAGCCTAAACCTAAGCCCAAGCGAAGCCTAAGTCCAAGCCCATGCCCAAGCCTAGCCTAAGCCTAAGCCAAGCCTAAGCCAAGCCTAAGCCTAGCCTCATTCTTCCATTTATTTCCTCCACTCACCGGCTCGTGATCATAGAGGAAGGGTCGATGGAGCTCCGGATCCGGATTCATCCCCACTACCGTATCAATCTGACGAATTTTGGTATTATCGAATTCCTTATCAAATTTTACCACTTGTTGCGGGGAATACAAAAAGTGAGGCGGGGAGTACATGACGGAGAATGGGGTCGGTTGGAGTTTCCCTGAATTTAACAAGTTTAATTCTTGTTTAAATAGGGCTAAAGGTATCTGCTAGCTTGCCTACGTTTCTCAAATGAACTTTGCTACCCTGCCGGTTTTTTTTCCTAAATAATCTCTGCTAGACCGCCTTAGTTCGCATAAGACCTCGGCTAGCCTGCACAAATTCCCAAATTCTCTCAGCTAGCCTGCCTCTTTTTCCTGAATAATGCCTGCTAGCTAGCTTGCCCGCCCCTTTCCATTTTTTAGAAAATCTCTGCTAGCCTGCCCAGTTTTACCTAAATGATCTCGGCTAGCCTGCCCCTGATAACCATATTTTAACGAACCTGGATAGCACACTAATGGGAAGATTCCGGGCGGCAACAAGTACGTATCCCCACATGACTCCCATTACAGCAATCATTACAGAAATTGATAGCTTGAGAGCAATCGACGCTGTGTTGGCCCGAACAGCGAGAGGCGTTTTTTCTAAATTGATTAATTTTTATAGTTTAAAAACGAAAAGTAAGGAGGGGAGTGCGAGGAGAGAGAGAAGAGAGATAGAAAGTGATAGGGCGAGAGATAGTGTGAGGAAGAGAATAGAGCGCGGAAAGGAGAGAAAGAAAGCGTGCAATCGATTAGGAGCAGGTACATTAGCGCGGGGTGGATATTTCCCAGTTTCTAGCGAAAAACTGGTTTATTTAAATAGCATTTTACGCCTTTTTAGCTATAAAAAGTTCATAAAGATCGCTAAAATTTGCAAAAAGTTCTGTTTTTTTGGTCGTAAATTTTTGAAAAAAAAACTGAAAACATTTTAAAATCATTTTAAAGAAAAAAGTTTTGGTAATTAGAAAATACTAAGAAGTTTTTAAAAAAGTTTACTTGTTCATCCGCCTCCCCCGCTAATGCACTAGAATCGACACTTTTTACAACTCACTCCGGACATTCCGGCCAGTTCGGAAATAATCAATATTCTCGAAATTTCGATAGCGAAACCCTCGATTAATCTCCAACGTTGAATCGTAGTCCTCAAACGGGGTCGAGTACCTAAAATAGCTCATCTTCCCCCTGTCACGCTCCCTTTAAAATCACCTGTACGCTGGGATCCCATTCACTTCGGTCTCCTCCAAAAACTCCTTGTTGAAGCTGCGGCACATAAAGGAGTAGAACATCTCCAGGCGGTCTGATTTCTCGAGTTTCCACTTGTTGAAGCTCCCCGAATCGGAGGCCCTGATGCTCCTCGCGTAGTCGTCCGTCCACCAGTAGTCGGGCAGTTCGCGACGTTGGCCCACTAAAAATTGGGGATTCCTAAAGAAACTCTGGTAGTTCGCCTAATCCCTAACGATTTTTGCTAGTTTGTCTCTGTCCTAAAGAATCTCTGCTAGCTCGCCCTAATTCCGCAAACATCTCTGCTCGCCTGCTCTCCTAAAGAATCTCTGCTAGCCTGCCCTTTACTAAAGAATCTCTGCTAGCCTGCCCTTTCCTAAAGAATCTCTGCTAGCCTGCCCTTTCCGAAAGAATCTCTGCTAGCCTGCCATTTCCTAAAGAATCTCTGCTAGCCTGCCCATTCTTAAAGATAGCATGCCCTTGGTTAAACGATCTCTGCTAGTCTGCCTTTCCCCAAATTTCTCTGCTAGCCTGCTTCTATTTTCCCGAATGGCCTCTGCTAGCCTGCCCCCTCCATTCCCACCTGTGTCACTTTTCCAATATCTTCAATATTGTTCTTTCCAGTCTTCACCCAGTAGCTCTCGTCCTGCGAGTTGTTGTACTAAAAAGCTATTTTAATAGAAAATTAGCCGATAAACTTACCCCTATGAAAAACCAGCCGCGGCATCGCCGGGCAGGGAATCGGGATGATCGAGCCGTTATCACCCTTAAATTTTAAATTGGGGCTAGTTCCAAACTTTGAAATTTACGGCGCTTGTGCATTATCGGGGGAACATCTTTTTACAAGGATCTAATTATGACTAGAGGAACTGTTTTTCAACTTTTTTTACTATTCCTAGACATTCTTTTTTTACTATTCCTAGTTCAATCAAAAAAAGTGCAAAAAAAAGATATATTTTTCGGGGCTAAGCCGCCTGATTTTCGACAAAAATTTCTTCTAAAAAATGTTTCTAAGTTTTTAGATAGTTTTTGAACTTTCAAACTAGTGAAATTTCACTAAAAACATTTAAAAACACAAAACACTCCCCACCCCCGATAATACGAAAGTACCGAATGACTTATAAAGGTTTTTTGAGGATGGAAATGTTATGAAAAATATAGGCTTGGTTTTTAAGGCAGTTTTCAATACCTTAACAATTTTGCTAATCGTCGCCACCAAGTCGGAATGAGCAAGACTCAGCATCGGGTCGTTGTAACCGGTGAACAGAATTTCCTTCACCTTTTTCGTGCTAAATCGGATAATTTTTGGAATTTTCAAAGGATCTCTGCTAGGTTGCCCTGGTGCGTTTCCTCAAGCGTCTCAGCTAGCTTGCCCGCTGCCAATTTTCTAGGAATCTTTGCTAGCTCGTCCTCGTGAATTTCCGCAAAAAGTCTCTGCTTGCTTGCCGGTTCTCAAGGAATCTCCGCTAGCTCGTCCACTAGTTTGGTATTTGCTAGCCTGCCCGCGCCCAAAGAATCTCTTGCCCTGTGCTTTTCAAGCGTCTCAGCTAGCTTGCCAGCTGCCGATTTTCTACGAATCTGCTGGTTGCCACCACTTAACCTCTAGGTTTTTTCCCTGAGCATCGCGATCAGATGCCCTTGCCTTTGGCTCTCCCATGCTGTCACGATCCCTTATAAGTCCGACTCACATAAATGGGTACTCGCCGACCAGGAGCATCATCACGGCAATCAGATGCTTTTCCGGGTCCGAGATTCCCGAATTGTGGGTCCATCACGTCGGCGGCGGCGCCCTGAATTTATCGACTTTTTGCCTTGCCGACCCCTTTAAAGGGAGCATTACGCAAGATTTAACTTTTTTTGCCCTTTTAGCTGGGCCGGTCACTGTTGCTCTGACCCAAACCGGGGCGGTTTTTGCAAACCAGGGGTATAGCAAACGCGACATTCTCTGTCCCGTTATCAGTAGCCGGGCGGAATGGCCACAGAGACACTCGTTTTTGGTTAGCATATCAGCGGGGGAGAAGCCGGGGGAATAATGATGGCAGGCTGTCTACTGATTTTCCCAGGGGTTTTAGAAAGAGATGGAAATTTAATTCGTTAAATTGGGAGCGAGAGAGAGAGAGAGAGAGAGAGAAAAGAGCAGAGAGCCAGAGTGAGAGAGACAAAGAAAGAGAGAAAGATAGAGAGAGGGAGAGGGCAAGAGAAGTCGAGAGAGAGAGAGAAAGAGAGCGAGAGAGAGAGCCAGGGTGAGAGAGAGGGATAGAAAAGTCGAGAGAGAGAGAGAGAGAGAGAGAGAGAGAGAGAGAGAGAAAGCCAGGGTGAGTGAGAGAAAGAAAGAGAGAGAGCATAGAATTTTAACTTTTTGATTTTTTTAGGGTATGTAAAATTTTGGGAATCTTAAATCGCAGCGATAGAGAAGGGAGAGAGAGAGAGAGAGAGTAAATTTTAAAAATTAAACCCACCACTTCACGGGATTCGGAATCGTACAATATCTCTTCCCAATCACGTCTCACACGATTCCTCCGGATCAATGTTGTAGATTTTGTAGTTTTCGTAGAACATCTAAAATCCTGATCTAAGGAATGCTATAAAATTTAGAATTTAAGTACTTAAGTAGGTTTAAGTAGACTTTTTAACGATCCAAACCTGGCTCTGGTCCGACGAGAATTCGATGTAGCGCTTTTGCTCGGATTCCCTGAAAAAATTTGTCGTTCTCTCTCTCGCTCTTTCTCTCTCTCTCTCTCTCTCTCTCTCTCTCTGTGTCTCTTTCTCTCTTTCACTTACAGCACTGAATAAGCTCCGGTTTCGTAGACCCTGGGTTGAGCACCGTTGTATTTTACCTTAACAATTAAATTGATTAACTAGACTTAAATTTAATTGGTTTAATTAAATGTAGGTTAAATTAAATTAATTATGTAACAGACCTCCTCCTCGTTGGTGATATTAAAGAAGATGAACTTCATGACATTTCGCATAGGCGGATTCGCCATCATAAATGCCGAATAGCCGAGGCTTTCATCGTCGTTTTGGGTGAAGGCTAATTGCTAAAAATGACTAGACTATGGAGTAGCAGAGATTCCTTGGGAAAGGGCAGACAAGCAGAGATTTTTTAGGAAAGGGCAGGCTAGCAGCGATTCTTTAGGAAAGGGCAGACAAGCAGAGATTTTAGGAAAGGGCAGGCTAGCAGCGATTCTTTGGGAAAGGGCAGACAAGCAGAGATTTTTTAGGAAAGGGCAGGCTAGCAGCGATTCTTTAGGAAAGGGCAGACAAGCAGAGATTTTTAGGAAGGCAGGCTAGCAGAGATTCTTTAGAAAGTATATTACCTGCTTCACCATACTGTCGTAGATATGCGGGAAATATAACCCATGTAACAATCCCGCCAATAATACAGGCGGCCGCAACGAGAAGTATTATAAATTGGACCCGCCGGCTTATATAGAGCATTCTAAAAATGAAGTTAGAGCGAGAGAGAGAGCGAGGGAGAGAGAAAGAGGGCGAGAGAGTGAAAAAGAGAGAGAGAGAGAGAGAGCGATGCAGCTTTTGATTTCCGAATTCATTTTTCAAAGGTAAATCGTGAAAAAATTTCCATTTGAAAACTCCCAACGTTGTCCCGGTTGGGCTATAATTTTGGAAGCAATTCCCGAAGCGATTCCCCCCACATCGGCTACTTATCACTGACACGACACCCCGCATAGTTATGCCCCCCCCCCAGCTATGGCTTGCCGTGTTTCGGGGTAGATAAAATTATAGGGAAGGGAATGGCGCGACGGCAGGGTCAGAAATTAAAAGCGGATAGGGCAGGCTAGCGGAGAAAATTTGGGAAAATTTGGGTGAACAGGGGAACCAGAGTTTCCCCTGTGATTCTCGACGGCCCTATAAAAACATATAACCCATTGGCATTTACATAGTTTTTAGATATAAAAACAGTATTAAAAAATAATCAAAAGTTTCTGAAATTTTTGAATTTTTGATCAAAAATGTATGAAATGTTCAAAAAAAAGTCAAACTTTTCGAATTCTAAAAATTCTTAAAAAATTTTTTTGATAGCTTTCCAGCAATCCCAAACTACTAAAAACATTCAAATCTAAGGAACTCAGAAAACTTTTAAAATCACACATTTTGCCCGAAAATCGACATTTTTGTCTTTTTTTGATAAATTTTCTGGTTTTTAGGTTTAGGGATAGGAAAAATAACTTTGAAAACGCTTCCCTTATTCATATTAAAAAACTGGATCCTATGGGGGAAATTTACTTCCCCACCGATAATGCAAAAGCATCTAAAAGCACTATTTTTTATGTTTGTAATCCTGAACTGAACTTCTTGATCATAACCTTGACGTTTTTCAGCTTTTTGACTTTAATCTATCAGCGTTTAGCCTTTAATTTTCTTCCCAGAAGTTTCTATCACGTTCTCGTCACAAATCCCTAAATACCATCCATCCAATCATCCCCCAATTTCACCTTTTTTCCCGCAATAAAAACTCTGGCTAATGAGCACCTGGTCCCCGTGTCCGTTTTGGTTGACCGTTGCCTAGGCACGCCGAAAAACAGCCGGTGGTTTTGATTAGATTCCACCGGGCGTCACGTACCGTCATTGGCGCTCGGAACATGAGCTTTTCCATTCGCAACAAAGTTTTCCGTATTGCCATCAAATTTTGAGCTTCAGAATTTTTAAAAAAGCCGGTCAAGCTTTTCCTCACCTTTTTCTAGTGTGTAGAAAACTTTTTGGGCTTGGAACCTAAAAAACTATATAACTTTCAATTCAATACCTTTATTCTATCGTATCCAATTTAAATGGATACTACTAATTACGATTTCTACGTTAAATGAAAGAGCGTCGTCATTAGGACGATATTGGCCACTTAGAAATGACTTTTTTGATGTGGTTTTCTTTCAAACTGCTTTGGAAAGAGCGTCGCGAGGTTATAGACCCTCTTAACTAGGACAATTCAATCCCGAAAAACCTATTCGAGATTTCCAAACTCTTGATCTTCAAAAAACTACATGCTTTCTAAAGTTTTAAACTATTTTCGGCGTTTTACGCTTTTTCGACATTTCCGCGGCATTCCAATTGACGCTCTATTTCTTGCAGCCGGTTAGCGCGCTCCAATGACCGTACTCCATTCTCTGCGTGTCTGCTGATTCCGTGCACTCCAGTTGACGTAAGGTGGTGTTTCCCGGAACGGCTCGCGGCAATTTTATTTTTATTTCCATTCTTTGAATTTTTTTGGCAAATCGGCTATTTGATTGCCAGTTTTTATTAGATTTTTTGTCAAAATGTTTTCTAAAACGAATCATCGCTGCCCTGCCGAACGCGCCATTCTGTTTTGCATCATTTTGCCGCTATCACTGCCATATTTACGGGCAAACGCACGCAAGTAATTTTTCGCCTTTGCGAGAGATTGGGCGAGCGCTCTCTCTGGAACTCTCTTCATTTCCCCCGTCTCGCACACGCAACGCATCGATCCCCTGCCCCGGCCACATTTTGTTGAGAAAGAGAGCGGGCTAGTCGGCCAATTCGACGTGGACATCCACGGCTTGCACTGCATAATAAGCTCCGATCTGGATCGTTCGGCAATTGATTCACTGTTTTCCCATTCCTAAACGGTTATGCGTTAATGTTTCATCATCCTAAATCGTGCTTTCGATCGAATACAGCTTTTTATGATGAAAGTTGATTAAAATTTGCGTTTTTGCTATGATTTTATGATGCCTTGATCGAAAATCAGAGACGGGATTGGCCCCTGATTTTCTGGCCCTGGCCGAATTTAAAAAAGATTTTTCTCTAAAATTTCTGATAAAATAATGATAAAAACTTGATAGTACCTTTTCTTGTTTTTATCTAAAGAGAACGAGCTAGGATTGTGCTTTAGCGAGAATCCCAACCATTCAAAAAATCTCCTTCCAAAATTTCATCATGCCTTTATTCTTGCACTAGATAATGGTTCTCAAACGTCGTTTTTTGATGCAATAGATTCAATTTTTCACTTTAACTTTGTTTTCCTTTTTCCTCATTTCGCGTTCCCGATCTCGATTCTATATTGACTTTATCGTTTCTAGAAAATGGCTGCCCGCACAGCCCCCAACGACTCGACCAACATCTTCGCCAACATTGGCCGCGCCTTCAGCTCGCTTGATGACAAGCTGTAGGTTTTTGTCTTGCTCACAATTCACTTATTCTTTTTAGGGAGAAGCGCCAGAAGACCCACCTGAAGAACGTGTACGGCTCGCTGGCCGTCGGGCTTGGTGCGGCCGCCGTCGGCGCCTCCGTGCATCTGTTCACCAACATTTTGCGGTAAATTTTGGCATTTTGGGATTTAGAGACAAGCAGGTCTAGGCCGGTCAGTAACCCGAAAAAGTCCCCTAGCCTAGTTTTGCACCTTGAGTTCGAATTTTAAGCTTCTGGACTAGAAAACCTGGAGTTGAGGCTAAAAACTGACAAGAAAAGGTCGCCAAAAACGTTTCACATTGGCAATGAATTTTTTGTGGTTTGAAGCGTTTTTTATTCTAAATTGGAAGTGTGAACTTTGAACTTGGCGCATGAGGCCATCTCAGGAGATTCATCAGGCTGGTCCAAAGCCTTTTTTTGGGAGCTGAAGACTAAATCCGAGCTAGTTTGATTTGATTAGTTTTGGTTTTAAAAAGCGCTGCCTAGAAAATTTCTGGACAAATGATGAAATTCACCCTAATTTTCAATTTCAGTGCCAACTTCCTGCTCTCGCTTGGCTCGATCGCGCTGATGTTCATGCTGATGTCGACGCCGGCCGTGCCCGAGAACCAGAAGAAGCGCTTCGGATACTTCCTCGGCTTCTGCTTCATCTCGGGTACACTTTTTTCTACAATTGAATTCTATTTGATGTAGGCGTTTCCACCGGTCCGCTGCTCGAGCACGCCATGATGATCAACCCCACCATCATCCTCACCGCCTTCTTGACCACGGTACGTTTTTGAAAGGAGTTTTTCTGCTCTTTTCTGCACGTCTTCTTATTTGATTTTCGTTTTTAGGCGTTCGTCTTCACTTGCTTCTCGCTGTCCGCCCTGTATGCGCCGTCGACCAAGTACCTCTACCTCGGCGGCACGCTGGCATCCGCCTCGATGGCCCTGCTCTTCATGGCTATCTTCACCCGCTACTACACCGTCATGATGTGGATGGGTAACTTTTTTGTCATTTATGGCTTTTAAAAAAATCTACAATGTGATTTTGTGTGCGTTCGCAGTATCGGGGAAGGACAAGCTTTTTCATTCAGCTCTAATTTTTCTACTACGGGTCGTACATCATTTTTCTTCATCAGATTTTTTCCGATTCTGAAACGATAGAGTTACAATTTTTGATTAAAAAGCGAAAAGAGCATTGTTTTCGGCCAGAATTTGCCATTTTCTAAGTTTTCTAAACGGTTTTTGACTTGAAATATAGCCAAAAACAAAAAAAATTAAAATGCGGCCATTACAGTAATACGGTTTTCTGGAATTCTAAAATAACTCATCCCTGTCCCCCCGATATCGAAAAAGCACCGCTCTAGCTTTCGCCTGGTCTAAAATTCGATTTAAATGTTATTTTTTAGGACTCGGAATTTCGTGCGCGTTCATCCTCTACGACACCCAGCTCATCGTCGAGAAGAATCGCATGGGAGATGAGGTGAGCTTTTTAAAAAACATATTGTCAAAATAGTTTGAACAGTTTTTATTCTTTCCTTTTAGGACTACATCTGGCACTCGGTCGAGCTGTTCATCGACTTCATCCAAGTGTTCCGCTACCTGGTCGTGCTGCTCAGCCAGAAGGAGGAGAAGCGCGAGAACAACCGCCGCCGCAACGAGCGCTCGGCCTACTGATGTGCCCATGGCCAGCCCACCACCTCTGCAAGACGCGTTCCACTCCACTGGGCCTGAACTCGCCATGTATTCGCTCCGCTAAGTCATGTACCCCCATGCCTCTGCCCCGATTGTTGTATTGCCCCCATGTGCAGCTTGTTCCCTTGTCTACCCCGCACCCACCCATTTCCCAGCGCCCATTGATGTATATAAAATAAATATGGCTTCCGACGTGTGCAGAATATCAAATCACGTGCCATGACGAGAATTACTCTGAACCGGACGAGAAACAGACATTGTAGCCTTACGGGAATTGTAGGAAGGAGTCTGACGTGTTTTTTTTTGTTACTCTTATTTACAAGCCTCCGTTTCCAGGTGGTTTTGGCGTTTTGCGATGTGGTTAGGCTCCTTTAGAGTAGTTAGACAGATCGGTTGCGATCCTTTAGAGTCGAAAATTCGGAACGAATTCCTTTTGAAAATTTTGAATTAACTTTTTTCAATTAGGCCAGAAACCAGAAAGGTAATAATGAGTATTTGGTGCTAATGCAGTTGGGGGGGGGCAGTCGAATGGTGAGAGGGTTACGAGACGCTCCGCTTAAGCTACTTGTTTTCTGCTTAAGCCTAGGCTTAACTTAGCTTTAGCTTAAGCCCAAGCTAAGCTTAACTTGAGCTTTAAATTGCCTTAGGTGGTCAAAATGGGGTCATTTGGGACTAAGCTTAGAGCTAAGCTTGCTCAGCTAGCTAGACTGCGTTTGTATGAAGCCAACCCTAGGCTTAGGCTTGGCTTAGCTTTTCTAGAGGCTTCGAGTTTAAAAAACGGCATTTGGAGCGTCTTGTAGTCAAAATCGGGACTGCCCCCCCCCCCCAAGTGCATTAGCACCGAGTATTTTAATATTGTTTAGAGTACATTTATCATATCTCAAGCGGAAAAACCATTTTTAAAAAACTTAGGAAAAAGTTTTTGGTTAAAAAATCGAATTTTTTATTTTGGATGTTTGTGGAAAATTTGTAATGTTTTACGTTTAGGGTAGTCTTAAATAGTCTAGAAACACTTCCACTATTTCTCTTGCTAAAATGGATCCATAAAAAAGGGGTGGGGGAAAGGATCCCATTATCACGTAAAAAAAAAATTCCTGGTAACATTTTTTATTTTCTCCTTCGCAAATTCGCCTTTTTCTAAATTGTAAGCAAAGTTTTTTCAGCGTGGATGAACAAGAACCGCTCGAAAATCGCCAAGCTGAGCTCCTATCGAACGAAGAAGAGCCCACAACGTAACAGTGGGAAGAGTATTTCCATTCCCCTCTATGATTATTAATTTTCGATATTAGGCACGAAGAACAGCGGCAGCAGCGGCCCATGCTTGGCCCCGAAGCCCAGCCCCAAGAAGAAGGAGACGGCGAAGAAGGCCCGCTTCAGCCCAAGACCTCCAACGACGCCGAACCCGTTCTCTAATACAGCGTAAGGCTTTTTGTTTTGTCGTTTCAAAATTTTTAGGGAAGGCGAGATCGTCACCAAGCGCCAGGCCGAGATCGAGGAGGTCCAGCGAGAGATCAAGGTGTTTTAGTTGTTTTTTCCAATATTTCGATTTTCAGGAGCTTACCGGCGATCTGCACACCTGGGACATGGTGATGACCAACCAGTTTTCGCAATTTGAAAACTTGAAGAAGCTCGACTCGACGAATGCAAAGGTGTGAAAATATTTTGGTTCTTTCGCATTATCGGAGCAACCAAATTTGTTCTTATAAAACCAGAAATGCCTTAAAATTAAAAGTAAAGCTTTCAATAGCCTTTTTACCAAGATTTAGTTAAGTTTCTAGACGTAAAACAATAAAAAATAGAACATTTTTGGTCGACATCTTGGGTCAAAAAAAGCCATTTTGCTAGAAAAATCGCTATTTTTAATTTTTCATAAAATTTCTAAAGTTCTCGTCTTAAGATTAATAAAAAACAGTTAGAAACCCTTACGCCATTTATAGCAGTAAAAATTGAGTCTAAGAAAAAGCCCCCTGATAATGCAAAAGAACCTCGTTTTTTAACGTTATATCAAGCCATTTAGATGGCCGACGATGTGGCGCGCAAAATGGAAAACTGCAACGAATCTCAGGAACTGTGAGCGCTCATTTGGTTTTTTACAATTTTTTTAGTCTTACCGCGACACGTCACGACATATCAACGAGCTGCGCGTGGCCAAGCAGATACTGTGTCAAGTAAGCTTCTTCCAAAAACGAGTTTAATTTTTTTAGTCGCCGGCCGAAGAACTATTCTCGCTCCTATATACGAATCTTCGATGGTTGCTGTCCCAGATTAGCGGTAAAATATCTATCTTTGGTGCTTTTGCAATAGCGAGGGGACCAAAATTGTGATCTATAGTTTATAAATGCCGAAATCGCAGTTTTTTTCTAAAATTTAACCATATTTTAGGTAGAATTACATGAAAAAACCTAAAACAATTTTCTTCGACATTTTGTTCGAAAAATCCGTATTTTGTGCATTTTTTTAGTCAAAAATTTGTCGAGTTTTTACGTTTAATAGCATTAAAAAATCAGAAAAACTTCCTTTTTTTAGAAAAATAGGGAAAAATAAAAAATTTTGGTTCGAAAACTTTCGAATTCTGGTCCAAAAATCGATATTTTGAGAATTTTTTAATCAAAAATTTGTAGAGCTTGACGTTTAATAATATTAAAAAACAGTTTAGAAACCTCCTCTATTTTATTAGAAAATTGACGTTGGAAAAAGTTGGTCCCCCCGATAATGCCAAAGAACCCTACTTTTCGATTATCAACAGTTTTTAGGACTATGCAAACGTTCTACGCGGCCGCCTACATGTGGTATTTTGGGCGCTCGATCGCCATAAGCCCGGCCACCGCCACCACGCAGGAAGAAGTCAAGGAATTGCGGACGTGTGATGAGATTTCGCGACGATAGCCGACTAATTCTACTCTGAATTTTTTGTTCCTCGCTGCTTTCTGTGATCATTGAATACTCGCACCTATGTGATTTTGTCTTTATTATACGAATTCGTACTAAACCGACGAAAATAAATCAAGCTTTGAGCAATCGCATTATCGGGCCCATCATGGCCAGCGGTGAAATAGGCTGTACGTCCTCGACCGTTCTTCCTCAAGCGTAATCTGGAATTCGGGCGTGATTTTAGATTTAGATTCAAGTAATTATTTTGTATTTAGCCTATTTAGAACTTACGTATTTGGTTATACCCGTCATTTTAACGTTGCTTTCCCACTGGCCGCCGCCGAATTCCATGCCTGAGCCCTCCTTTTCATCGGTGGGCGTCCATCCGGAACCTTCAGCTTCGGCCTTCTAAAATAATGTGAAAATTGCATGCTGTTTTGTATAGAAAACTAGGCTTATTATCGACCCGGCCGGGGCGAAACTGGTCGAAATTTTTGCAGGCTCCCGCAGAGAAAGCTTCGTAAAATTGAAGTTTTTTTCTAGACCATCTTGCAATTTCATTTTAATTTTCGTTACATTCGTCGTAGCAAAAAAATGTAAATTTTAGAAAGATTTCGCTGCGGGAGTCTACAAATTACAAGTTTAAACCCATTCCTACCTTACAGAAAACTCGCATGATTTTTCTGATTTTCGCTTGATTCTAGTCCTCTAAAATCTTTGTAATCCTGAAGGGAGTGCGACAGCCACTTATCTATCCTTTTTTGCCTACCAAACTGTCCAACAGCATGTTCGTCGACTTGGGCATCTTCCGCATGGCGTAGGCAAGGTCGTAGATCGTCTTCTCACGCTTCATCGCCGCCTCCAGCTTTCGGATCAGCGACAGCACTTGCAGCTTGGCGATTTTCGGGAGACGGACCTGAAGCTCAGATTTCCTGTAGCATGCTGTTACTCACCGGCACATCGTCAAACTCCATCCGAGGCGGCATGATGCTCATTCGGCCGCGGATTTTGTCAGACTTTTCAAAGGCTGTGTAGTCGTCTTCGGGAGTGATCCGTGACACGCCGGAAATGCTGCCGATGATCTCGGTCTATAAAGGGATATTTCGCTGTAGTTTTTGCTTCTTACCATATTTTTTGATTTCTTCGTCTCCTCGCCTTCGATCGGAATTCGGCGCACCGGAGTGTAGGGGAAATCGATTGATTGCACGCACGCGGGCATCTGAATTTTGTTTTGTATTTTTCTGGTTCTGCTTAGACCAATTCATTTTATTGCTCTCCGTCTCTCGTTCTCATAATTTTTTAGCGCCTTAACGTTCTGATTTCAGGCAGCGATGCCCAAAGCTAATCGCACCAAACGTGACAAAGGCGAGCACAAAGAGGTATGGATTTTTCTAATTCGGCTATGTATTTTTTTTGGTTATTTCGCATTATCGGGGGACCAACTTGGGGGTATTGCTAAGTGTAAAACTTTTCAAATTTGTATGTAAAAATAAACAAAAGCTCTATTTTTCGACCAAAATATCACTTAAAAAGGTTTCTTTTGTTTTTGATGGTTTTTCCCCTAAAATATAGTTAATTTTTGCTAAGAAACCTATTAAAACTCTAAGCCGTTTCTAGACTCTAAAGAAAAAAATTAAAAAAGTGGCCACCCGATACTGCGGAAGAGCTGGTTTTTCTAACTCAGATATATCTTTTTTTAGAACAAGCCGCCGCGCAGCGAAAACGGCACCGATATTGTCAACGAAAGCTCGGACACGCTGCTGCCATCACCCACAGAGTCGCCCATCTACGCCAAGCTCAAGAGCGTCAACGAGTACTTGGCCGACACAATCGGTAATTTTTGCTAGCCGATTTTAATTTCTCGATCTTTTTCAGAGTTGCGCAATCCTAAAGTGATATTCGGACGCATTCTCGACCAAAATCTGGGTAAGGAATTTTAATGTCTGAAAGCAATCTTCCTTTTAGCCAAGGAGCATCAGATCTACGAGTTCGGGCTCTACAACAAGTGCGTCAAGGGCACGATGAACCTTGATCAGCCGCACCCATTTCATACTGTATCGGGTATATTACTTTGTGGAGTTCAAGATTTCTCATTCTAGAGCCCGAGCAACAACAAGACGTTCATAGAAGACTTCAGCCGCAACGGCACCTTTGTCAACCAGCAGCGCTTGGTGGTGGGCGTGAAGACGGAGCTGCCGCACAAGTCGCTGATTTCCATTGGAAAGCCCGACCAGTTTTGTGAGTTTTGGAGGGTGCGTCCAAAAAAACGCTCTATCTTGCGAGAGGAGGGTCAGCTCAGAATCGGTATTGTCCTATTCGAAAGCCCAGGAAATGGCAAATTTTTGACCCGTTTAAAATTCACGTTTTTTTATAATTTTCTTTTATTATCCCTGCCCATAAAATTGTCCCTCGCAAGCGTGTAACCTTGGAATTTTTGCAAAGTGGCTGCTAAAATTTGGGGCAGGCGGAACCGAATATTTTTCGGGTAATATTCTACGGCCTTCCACAAAAAATAGACCATTTTTATGGCATTTTACATAGTTTAGATTTAAAAGGTCATAAAAACATGATTTCAGCAAAATTTTTGCAGTTTTTGATAACTTTCTAGCAATAAATTTTTTAAGAACGGTTTAGAAAACTTAAAAAAATCTAACAACTAAAGTTCTCCCGGCTAACAGCTCAGCGCCAGATTTTTTCTGAAACCCGGAATCAAAAATTTCTTTAGTCTGGTGTTACGACGAGAACAAACCGGCAATCTACCCACTGGCACTAACAGAAAAGTACACCGTCTCGTCGTACGTCATTGGCACCGGCGGCTTCTCAAAGGTAAAGGTCTTTTGTTAAATTAAAACCAGCTTTAGGTCCTATTCGGCTTCAAGCGCACCCCGACTTGCCGCCGTGTCGCCATCAAGGTTCTCGAGAAACAGATCAAAGTTTCGTATGCCAGATTTTGTCTTGTTGACGATTTTCCTGCTTTAGTAAATCGCAACAGCAACAGGCAAACTCTGAGGTCGCGCGTGAGGTGAGGCTGATGTGCACGCTCAATAACGTAAGGGATTTTTGAAGACCTTTTTGTTTCGGATGGGGGGAAAACGCGAAAATACACACATTCGAAATCCCGAAAAGGCCACATTTCCTTTCAGCCGTTCTGCATGGGATTCCTCGACTTCTACGAGGATAACTTCCGCTCGTTCATAATCCTCGAGTACTCGGCCGGCGGCGACCTCTTCTACAAGATCAGCGCCAAGGTCGACGGCGAGGGCCAGGTATTTAGGCTGTTCTCTTTTTGCTGATGATTTCTCTTTTTAGCTCACCGGACTCGACGAGCCGCTCGGGAAGTACTACACCTGTCAGCTGCTCGAGGCGTTGAAGGTATGGATCTGGGCAGACTCTTCAGTTTTTTAGTACCTCGACAGTCGCATGATCACGCATCGCGACATAAAACCGGAAAACATCATGCTGCAGACGGACGAGGATTACACGCTTGTCAAGGTGTGGCTTTTGTGGTACTGAACTGCTACAACTTTTTTTCTAGCTCTGCGACTTCGGATTGGCCAAGTGCTATCGCAAGCAGAGCGTGATGAGCACCTACGTCGGCACCCCTGCCTACATCGCCCCTGAAGTGCGCCACAACGAAAACGTGCCCTACACTTCCGCCGTCGACGTGTACGTTTTCTTGTTCATCTCTCGCCAAACAACCCCTTCAGATGGTCCCTCGGCGTCACCGTTTTCTTGATGCTCTCCGGGTATCCGGCCTTCTGCGAGACGTATTCCGACATGGACTTGGAGCAGCAGGTGGCCAGTGGTGAGCCCGATTTACGAAGACTAATTTCCTGATTTTTAGGCCGTCTAATCTTCGACAAGCGCTGGGACACAATCTCCACACAGGCGCGCGCGCTCGTTGAGGAGATGATCGTCGTCGACCCGAACAAGGTAATAAAATCCTGGGTCCGTCAAGTTGATATCTTTTAGCGAATCACTGCCGCGAAGGCCCTCAACCACCCGTGGTTCGACAACGACACCAAGGAGAAGGTCGACGCGCTCGTAATCATGCAGCGCTGGCGCGGCGGCCCGCCCGCCTGCTCGCTTCGAACGGAATTTCCGGTGAGTTTTGCGTTTTCGGCGGTTTTAAATGTACCGATTACAGTTTTTTTTTGCAAATTTGTTTTGGGCTCTTTTGCAATATCGCGGGTGGGGGGGGGACCGGCTATTTTCCTTCAAGGCTAGAGGTAATAAAATTCCTAGTAACGATTAATAAGTGTTTTAATAGTTTTTTCAGTAACATTTAACTAGATTTCAAGTGGCAAAACAATCAGAAAAAAAACAGAATTTTTTTATTCGAGATTTGCTCGAAAAATCAAGATTTTTGTATTTTTTAATCATAATTTGTAACTATTTTAAGTTTAGGAATAGTAAACGGTTTAAAAACACTTCTTTTTATATAAGAAAAATTGGATTCTTATAAAAAATCGGTGAAGTCAACTTTTGCCTCTATCTACAAGCAATTTAACCCATCTTTTTAGACCTCCTCGATGACCGAATCGAACGGAAGGAGGCGAAAGGCCGAGGAGCCGATTCTCGTCACGCCAACCGTCAAGGAAAAGTGCCGACGCCTTCCGAACGCTCGCCGCGACGCCGCCAAAGTACCCCCCGCCCGCTAACCCCCTAGATCATCTACTAGATTTGGCCCATTTTCGAAATTCAAAATGTTGTTTTCAACTTCCCCACCTCTACATTCCACCATTTCCACAATTTCATGTCCCCCGCTACTTATTCCCCCTCCCCATTTGCACAAACACACATTTCGACGTCCCTAACTTGCTTTGCTTGTTTGAACTTGTCACAATAAATAATTGATAACTTTTGGAAGTTTGAAAGATGGACAGAAAACGTGCTTTAACGCTGAACATTGTCTCGAAATCGTGTTTGAGCTTTTTTGTGAGCCTGGCTTATTTTTTAGAATAGAGACTTCACGTTGTCGAATTTTTTAGCATATTTTGGCATTTACGAGGTGTGTTCTCATAGTAAACTTCGAAATTTCATTTAAAGTTAGCATTATAATTTTCTAATTTTGTTAGCAAACCATCTAGCGTTACCTCACGGAAGTGACGTCCATGCACCCACAGTATCCATTCGAATCCTTCGCCGGCAGCTCGAAGTCGATCTAAAACTTTAATTTTACCAGCTCCCAATCACTTTTCGATACCTGAACGTCCTCAAGTCGTGAAGGCCATTCGCCGTGCACGATTCTGTCGGCAGCGCGTTTCACCGACATCAGCACGGCCCACTTCATGAGGCGTACAACCTCTGGCTCGTGCTCCTTTAGTGTAGCGCCCATGGTTTTGTCTAGAAATAGATGGTGCCTTTTTTCAAATTTTTTTTTGAAGCCGATGGGTCCCGTAAGAACTTACTATCATCCAGGCTGACGCTGAGCTTCTCGAAGATCTCGAGCAGCTTCTTCATCAGTAGCATGACCTTGTTTTGGTTGCGCTGGTCTGGGGATTGGGTTGTCGTTGTAGTGGTCGGGGGTGGACCGAAGATCCCGAAATCGTCGTCTGCGCGCGATGAACCCCCGCCCGCCATCGCACCTAGCAAGCTCAGCATGGAGAGCGGGGAGGCTAGAAAATTAGGGTTTTTAGGGTCATGCCAATTCCTGTAGCTTCTCCTGATATTCGAACTTACGTGCACTAGCGGCGCTTTCCCGGCTTCTCCCCAGCAGCGATTGTATGTCGAAGGCCAGCACTAGAAATTTGGGGTCTTGGTGCGTTTTCGGGTGGGGGGGGGATTAGCAGGGCGGAAACTAACTCTTTACGCAGCCTAACCTCGATTTTTCAGAAAAAGCGCATTTTTTACTGTTTTAGCGGTTTCCGATTGCTAAGGGGTGCTAAAATAGGTTAAAATGAAGAATGGTCATACTTTTGGGGCCTTTCCCATAAATTTTGAAACAAAAATTCAATTTTTATAGACTTTTTACTTGTAAAAAAGATCTAAAGTGCTGATGACTACTGTCGCTGTCCCTTTAATAGGTATCGGCTAGAGCTGTAATGCCATCGGCGTCAAATACTTACCAGATTGTGCGAGCATCAAGGCGACGACAACCCTCATCGCTGATGTTGGACGAATGAATGGGGATCACCGGGACAAATGGTGCCGCGGCTGGTATCAGCGCAATATCCTTGGCCCAGATCTTGCGCATTGTTTATGCCGGACGCCCGGCATAAATTTCGGCCGATGAAACATCAGTGATAGGGGATAGAAGAAATGAAGGATGGTGTGAGGAGTTTTTCGGGGACCAGCGTTTTGTTCATTTTTTTCTAGAAGAAGAATGTAATGGATCCGCTTCTCGTCTCGTGCAATTTTTGGGGATATGAATCGGTATTGGTCTGTTAGCAGGGGGGAAACATATTTTTATCTTTCCGTCTATTTCTGTCGAGAATATATGTATTTTATAGTGCTTTAGTAGCTTTTTATAGCTTGACAGTTCTAAAAATATTTTACAAATTCGAAATTTTGAACATTTTTATTTTTTTTGGTCATTTTTCATGTGTGTTTTCATGTCATTTGACCAAAATGCAATACTGGGAAAATTAGTTCCCCCTGCTAACAGTCCAGTACCTAGAAGTATACGTTTTTTCTCCCCAGATTCTTTCAGTGAACTTATTAGTTTTTTTTGCTTTCATTTTTAATATGAAAACCATATAATTCGCGCTCGTACCTCTCGAATTCCGGCGGGATACAACAAACGCGCCAACCCTGTCCGCTTCCAACGACCGCTGGTCATCTTTTCTCCATTTTTCCTCCCTTGAAAATTTGCTCCAAATTTTGTTCTCGAATGTTTTTGTTCTCTTTTTCTTACTTTTTCAATGTAACTTACGTGCTAATCTAATAGCCCTTTTTCAGGAAAGCGTCCGCATCGCCAACAGACCCTCACTGACCGTCGAAATGGTAACTTTCATTTTTTTCTACAACCTTTTTTAGGCTCGCCGTTATGACTCCAGAACGACCATCTTCTCGCCGGAAGGCCGTCTTTATCAGGTAATACTAGAAATTGAAATAAAATCTTGGTTTTAGGTGGAATACGCGATGGAGGCCATCTCGCACGCAGGAACTTGCCTCGGAATCCTGGCCAAGGACGGGATTCTGATCGCCGCCGAGAAGCGCAACGTGCACAAGCTGTTGGATGATACGGTAAATTTTATTACTTGAGTTTAGTGATAAAAACTGTGACGATTAATGGATTTGTTTAGGTGCTATCTGAGAAGATCTACCGCCTGAGCGACAACATTGCCTGCACGGTTGCCGGGATCACGGCCGACGCGAACATTCTCATCAACCACTTGCGTTTCTGGGCGGCCAGTTACAAGGTATAAATTGGTTTTGGGAAAAGAATTCTTTATCTATTCACTTTTTAAAGCGTCGATTTTTGCGATTGACCGGGAAATCTAACAAAGCTGATTGGCTACTTTTTTCTAGAACTTTCCGCTAAAGATTAAATTTGATTTTGTTTAGCTACAATACGGCGAGGACATCCCCGTCGAGCAGCTTGTCAAGAATCTCTGCAACGAGAAGCAGCGCTACACACAAGTTGGAGGTCCGACATTTTCTGTGTATCTTGCAAAAACAACATTTTTAGGCAAGCGCCCCTTCGGCGTCTCGCTGCTCTACATCGGATGGGACAAGCACTACGGCTTCCAGCTGTACCAATCCGACCCCTCCGGCAACTACACCGGCTGGCGGGCGACGTGCATCGGAAATAATCATCAGGTATGATCGTCTTTCAGTTTTAAAAACTTTATTTTTTTAGGCTGCCGTCTCCCTGCTCAAGCAAGAATACAAGGAGCCGACGCTCGCCGAGGCCAAGGTGCTGGCGATGAAGGTGCTATGGAAGACGCTGGATGTCAAGGTGTCGTCGGACAAGAGTGAGTTTAATATATTTTGAAAAGTTGCTGGTTCGTTAGTATTTCCAGTGGGCGATTTCCATTACATAAATTTTCTACACGGCTCAAAAAGGTTGAAAAATGTGAAATGCAAAATTATCTTTTTTTTCGTACGAAAATCTCAATTTTTAGCGTTTTCTAGAGTGTTTTGCCACGTAACATATAATGAAATTTTATTGAAACGACAATTACGAGCCCCCGCCGGAAATCCTGAAGAACCTAATTTTGTCCTACTCTCTTCTCACATTTACCATGCTCCCTTTTTCAGTCGAGATGGCCATTCTGACGCGCAAAGACGGGAAGACGGTCGTCGAAGAGCTGAGCCGCGCCGAGGTCGCCGTCCTCATCAAGGAGCACGAGGAGCGGGAGAAGGAGGCCGAAGCCGCCCGTCTTTGATCGATTCCATCCCCCCACCATTTTCACATTTCCCCCTGTTTTGTTTTTCGTAGATCCACCTTTTCTCACCCGGCATTGGCTCGCTCTTCCACCCCGACCGAATAAGCTGTTTAAGAATTGTGATGCCAAACTGTTGATTTATAAAATACGATTGTCTCGACCGGTGGGCCCCTATCGATCCCCTGACTACGTGTGTATCACTGCGGAATGTGTTGAGCTCCCGTTTTAATTGGATTTTGCGCTCTGTATAAACTTATTTATCTTATTGTTGATAGTAGTGCAAGAAAAATTGCAGTAGAAACTGGTGGATATCAAAAGAACAGAGCAGATTCTAGTTTTTTACATTGCATTCGAATTCTTGTTTTTTTCAAAAATGCAATTTTTATGGATTTTTAGCGACATGGCGTTGATACGAAGAGCAGGGCGGGCCATGAAGGAGTACTCGTTGAACGTGTGGCACGACTACAAGTTGGTCTTTGCAAGTTTTCGATGATTTTTGTTGGCTAATTAGTGGTTTTTGCTTTCGTTTGTATTCAGACGCAGTAATATGAATTTATAAGCGTTGCAATAGCGAGAGGAGTTAATTTTTCATTCCAGAACCGTCACCGTCGATGCAGCAAAAGAAGGGCGCGACAAACCGTTGAAGGTTTGTTCTTGATATTAGCTTATTTTGGTGTTTTAGACAGCAGCAATACTTTCGGGACTCGCCGGCCTCGGTTACCTCTACAAGACGACGCCCACCGAGCTCGAGTTCCACGACGAGCTCGTCGCCAGAAGGCATAAATTGGTGCTCGTCCCGAATTCGGTAATTTTTTGGCCTAACACTTGTAAACATAAATTCCAGATCCACAACCCTGAAGCGGACAGGGCCCTGTTTGAACGAACGCAGCTGCTGAATCAGGGTCGATTGCATTACTACAATTTCTGGTTTGTGCTACGATTTTTTTTCGTCATATTTCGTTTAGGTTCTTCTCCCTGATTGTCAAGTCGCCGCACGACGACAAGGTGAAGGCGTACGCTTCGCAGGACAAAAGCTTAAGGTTTGTGCCTCGGAAACAAACTTATAGTCCCGTTTTTTAGATTATGGTTCCCGAACGAATTCGTCCAGAACATCTACGACGTCGGCGTGAATGGCAAATGGTACAAGCTCGACCAGAGCTTCGTCGACCACGACATCAACACGAATGAATTTCCGGAAACCAAAAATACCGCTTGATTCGTTGCCATTCTCGTTTTATTTTTGTAATTCGATTGTATCTTTTTGCCCCATGTCTACTTTTTTCTAAAATACGGGTGCTTTATTTCTTACTCATTAGGCCTTGCTCTGTTTTTGTTGCTCGTTGATAGGTGATAAATATTTCTGATGAAAAGCTCGTGAAAATTTTTGAGAAGGTTTTGCTTGCCAAATTTTCTTGATTTCTTACAGTTTTACATTCACTATATTATAAGTGATCATATACGTGCATATTTAACAATATAATCGTATACTTTATTGTTGTTTTAGAAGATGGGGATGCTCTCCACCGACGAGCTCTCCTTCCAAAGATTGGTGGAGCGGACGAAACGGCTGGCTCGAGATGTAAGAACACTCGTTTCCGTTTTTAGGCTCAAATTTAGGACCTGAAAGGCAACGTCTGGAAAGTGGACGCGGCTACGAAATATCTCGACCGATTGTATGCTACGATGCAGAAAGATCGGTGAGTTTCGATTATTTGGATAGATTTTATCTTTATCTTTACGCCAAACGACCCTTTTCAGAGCGATAGATCGAGATCTGCTCCAACAATACGGCCTTGAAGTCTACCAACTGCGAAAACTCGTTGAAGCCGAGCAACAGGTGGAGAGTGCTCAATTTTTATAATTTTTTTTCAGCATCGCACCGAAGACAAAATCCGGATACTCGACAGCCTTCCCGACTTCGAGCCCAAGATCGCGCCGGTGACGGAGACTACTTCAAAAGGTAACGCTTTTTACAATTCCCTATTAAAATATTTCCTTTAGCTGCCGAGGCGCCACTCTTCGAGTCGTCGGGCGGGATTCGCGCCCGAAACAAGGCCGTTTATCGCAAGGATTTGCGGCAAGAGCTGCTGTCATCGAGTAAAAATGGTGAATAGTTTTTCTGAGGTAACCAGAGTTGAAAAGCCGCTTCGCGACTTTTCAACCCTGGCCCCGTCTTATCCAATGAGAATTCACAACTTGAATAATTCTCTCGAACCACAACGCCAAAAATGAAAAAAAAAGCCTTCGGTCCCTTTATATAGGCTCTCCTCACTTCCGGCGCATGCTAATTGATCCCTAACGAAGAGGGGGAACGATATTTTTTACAAAAATCTATTTTTAATATCGAAAATACCACTTTTTCCGCAATTTTGCATGTGAGCAGTCATCGCAAGAACATTACGCACAGAAAGAGGTATGATACATACCTCAAACTCCCTCCCCAGAGCCGCTTTTGCTAGTACACCCAGACGGAAGTTGCATTCAAATGCACACACACACACAGACACTATTTTTTTATATATAGTAGGATATTAGCGATTTCGGAATTCATACGACTGTTGATTGTCCTGTTTTTAGCGCATGAGCACGACCTGACGATGACGGAGCACGAGGACATGCACGAACACCTCGCCAATGAGCTGCTCGACCTGACGCGCTCGCTGAAGACGAGCATGAAGCTGGCCGGGAACGTGATAAGAGAAGACAATAAGGTATGGCGTTTGGAATTCGCAGGGGGATTCAAATTACGCTTCGAAGAGTTGTGTTAACTTGGAGATAGCCAAAACAATTGAGAAAAAGATACCCAATTTTTTCCTATTGCTCTAGAAATGCCTTCAAACTCAATAGTAAGTAATTTAATAGGGTTTTTAGTAAAATTTAACGATATTTCGGCGGGAAAAAAAACAATAAAAATTCTTAGAAAAATTATTTTGGTCGTGAAATGGATATTTTTTTTGTATTTCTAACGAAGATTTTGTAGAGTTTTCACGTTTAAGACTAGTAACAAATAGTTTAGATAAAAATTGGATCCTTATAAAAAAAGGTTGGTCCGGCGGGTAAAGCGAAAGAACCGAATTTCGGAATCTCGAGAATCTAGGAAAACATTTATGCCTCCTCATTTCCGTTAACGAAATTTTATTTCAGCGACTCGACCAGATGAACCACCAAGTCGGCTCGAACAAGGAGAAGCTGGCTGCGGAGAGCGCGAGACTGGAGAAGCACGCATACAAGGTACTTTTTATGGCATTGCTTGAAACTTGTCTTGAAATCCCCACGCTAAATGGCTTGACTTAAAAATCCACTTCCAGTGGTGCGCATTCGACTGCATGATAATCGTGATCTTCATCTTCCTGTTCGCCAGCTTCATCTGCATGGTCATCATCATGAAGATATTCCCAAAAGTGGCCGTGCGGTAACGCCGCGAGCCCCACTCCTTTTTTGTTTGTACAAATTTTTCGCCTGTATTTCTGTGCCGGTTGGCCGCATCACGTGTGATATATTTGAAGGGTTCTCGAGGGGTTTGGGGGTTGATTTTTGGAATAAAAATATAAAAGTATGAATTATAAAATACGCCGGTTTTAAGGGGGTTCTTTCGCATTATCGGGGGGACAAACTTTGTTTTCTACCAGTTAAGGAATGCCTAGTAAGTGTTTTAATAGCGTTTTTAGCAAAATGTAACTATATTTTAAGCGGAAAAACATCCAAAAAAATATTTAGAACTTTGTGAGCTGAAATTTTAGTTGAAAATCGCCCATTTTTCGTCTGAAAATCGATATTTATGTATTTTTTCATTAAAATCTAAAGTTTTTACGTTTACGTATAGTAAAAATGGCTTATAAACACTTACTCTGTTTATATACGAAAAATTGGATTCCTACAAAAAATGGTGCCCCCCCGATAAGGCGTAAGAACCCGAAATCTTTTAAAGTCCATTTTCCTACCGTAATTTACCAAAAATTCAAAATTCGAACAATCCAATTTTTCGTGAACTTTTTGCGTCTCAACAGTGTAAAGCCCGCCCCCCCCCCCGCGATAGAGAGAAGCACCAAATTTTTTTCGGGCTCCACCCTAAAACCGCGAACGGCTCGATAAGCTAGAAAAGGTGTCGGTTGGGCAACTGGTTTTGCCCGGTGGGGGAAAAGTCGACCGGACGACAGACAAGAAGCGCCCCCTCCGCGGGGCTACTCTGAACGGACGGAGCGGAGCACGAGACATTTTTGGGGAAACCGTCTCACCCGGGGGCTTCTCCCTCCTCCTCACTCGCTACACTCCTCAACCAAGGGGGAAACGTGTGTGCCAATTTTGCACCATCAAACAGTGGCGCGGGTGCCGCTCCTCTCGGCCATTCCGGGGAGGTCAACCTCCTTCTCCACCTGCTCCTCGTCCTCCTCTTCCGCCCTGCCAATGGAGCCTGTTTACAGCCGAAAACTAGAGGAAACCCATTTCGGCGAAGCGTGACGTTTCCCCAGTGATCTTTGCTAGCTTGCCATTTTTTGGAATTCCTATGGGAGTCTCTGCTAGCTTGCCATTTTCTGGGGCTTCCTAAATGGTCTCTGCTAACTCGCGATTTTTTGGATGTCCTAAATGGTCTCTGTCTCTGCCATTTTTCGGCTTTATAAGTTGCCTATGCTAGCTTTCCATTTTCTAGGAGTTCCAAATGGTCTCGGCTGGCTCCCTTTTTTTGGGGTTCCTTTTTTTCCCCCTTTTCTAAGACTTCCGAAATGGCCCTTGCTGGAATGCCGCCAGAAAAATGAAATAACGTTTTTTTCGATTGTAACGGCCTAGCGTCCGCAAGAACCCCGCTAGCTTGCCCGCCTTCCAAAAATGATCGTTCTAGATGTACTTAGCGAATTAGCGTTGCACTATTTTTTTTCCTGGGGCCTCGAAAAGAGAATATCCGAGAAATGCTGATTCCAGACGGCAGAGGAGGCTGACCGTCCGGAAACCGGTTCCGCATGGCCTGTGCTGTGTGTTTGTGCGTTTTTATTTCTGCTGCCCTGCCTCAAGTTTTCATGCCCAATTTATCAAAATTCCCCGGCGGTGTCGGCTGAATTTATTGATCTTTGCGAAATATGTTAATTTTCGTGAATTTTGCATTTATGAAGTAGCTTTCCAAGGGTTATTGATTGTAATTTTGGCCTTGTCAGTCCCTTTAAAATGCATGAAATTCTAATATCCTGCTAAAGTAAAAATTAAGCGGCTTTAAATGGATGGTGCCAGCTAGTCGGATCATTTTTTTGCAACAAAAATTAACAATTTTAGATTAGTGTTTTGAAAGACGGAATTTCGCAAAAATTTTACGTCCAGCTAAGAGTAGAGAAAAAAGCTTTATACAGTAAAAATCAAAAAAATTTTAATTTTTGGATTTTTCATTTTCGAAATGGCTTTTGGAAAAGATCTTCCTAAAAATTCCTTTCATCGACTAGCTGGCACCTTCCCTTTAAAATTTTGGCGCTTTTCCAATATCGGGGGGGGAACCAAGTTTTTCTTTAGGCTCTAACTTTTCTAGTAAAAATAGAGCGGTGTTTCTAAGCTTTTTTACTATTTTTAATCAAAAACTGTACAAATTTTGGAAAAATACAAAAATGTAGATTTTCGAACAGAATTTCAAACTTTATTCGCTTTTTAGACAATTCTTCCACTTGAAACACGGCTAAATTTTACCCAAAACGCGATTAAAACGCTCTCAAGTAGCTACGAATTTCTTGATTTTAGGGAAAAATTCGGTCTCCCGATATTGGCAAGGATCTCAAATTTTTCTCCTGACTTCAACGGTCCTTTAAAGATCAATTTTTCTTGAAAAACATGATGTCTGGCGCCTGTTTTTCTCTCCGTCGATCCGCGCCCCAAATTTGAATAAGAGTCTCGAGAAATTTCCATATTTTCGCGTCTAGCCTCGAAAATGACGGCGGCCAACTGCTAAACACTTAAACCGTTTGATGTCAATAGTCGCAAAACGGAATTCGCGCCGTTAAGTGGCGGGGAACTTTCAAGTATGTATGTGTATTTGTAGAGGATAGAGCTGTTTTTCTCGCGGCTCCTCCTCTCCCACCCCACCCCCACAGCGCACGCATAAATATGCTAATTTTGGCGGACCGGTCGAGCCATTTTTTGCGGCTGCTGCTACTGAGCAGGGAGCATTTGCTAGCTTTTTTGACCATCGTGTCCTCAATGATCTCTGCTAGTTCTCAGTCCTCAGCGGTTTCTGCTGCCTACCCCAAATTCCTAACTGATCGCAGCTAGCCTGCCTTTTCGATTCCGAAATAATGTCTCTAGTTACCCACCGATTCCTGACTGATCTCAGCTAGCATGCGTTTTCACTTCCTAAATGTTCCCTGCTAGCCTGCCCTCAAAATGATCTCTGCTGCTTCCACGATTCCTAAAAGATCTCTGCTAGCCTACCACAAATTGCCAAATGACCTTTGCTAGCTTGCCTTTAAATTCCTCAATGATCTACGCTAGCCTGCCCCTCGAACTTTTTAGGTCCTTATCTTTACGGTTTTCCCCTAGTTTCACCTTGATACCGCAAAGTTTTCTGCTATCCTGCCGGTTCGGTTCCCAAACGATCTCAGTTAGCCTGCCCAGATCAAATCACCGTCGCAGACAGTTTGTCTTTGTTTTTTGCCCTGCTCGCTCCTCATTTCTCTTCTCCCCGCTCCAACTTGACGTCAGCCGGGTTGGCTAAATTTGGGGGCGAGAAAACGAAGAGGAGGAACGCGCCAATGCACTCTGCGCGCTCTTTATCCGTAGTGTAATTTTTAATGGTCACGCGTTTTTACGGAAATGGGTTGCGTTTTAGGATCTCAATGACAGCTGTTTAATTTTCTTTGCTTTTCTCCCTAATGAATCGCTGCTAGCCTACCCATTCCTAAACATTCTCTGCTAGTCTGCCCCTCAAAGTTTAAAAAATCGATTAACCCTAACCCGCAGGCTGATATGTGACAAACAATGGGTAGGCTGGTTGGCGTCTCGATGGCAATTCCGGCCCACTTGTCACAGACTTTCTGTCCATTTTACACCCATTGACATACACACGCCCATTTCGGAAGGTCATCCCCAGCCAGCCCGACACCATCACAGCTGCCCCTTTTCACCCCGCTTTTTTGCGTGATAATCAACCCCTATCAACCCCCCGTATCTTTCTCTCTCTCGCTCTCTCTCTCGCTCTCTCTCTCTCTCTCTCTCTCTCTCTCTCTCGCCCCTCTCGAAAATATGCTCCGGGGGAAATTCCACATCTGACGAAAATATTTTTGTCTCGTCTGGCTAGACTGCGCGACTTTCGTAGATTTTTCAGTTTTTTTTTTGGGATCAGAGTTCGGGCTCGCATCGGGCAGGGTAGGCTAGCGGTGATTCTTTGGGAGCTTTAGCACTTGGAAAATGGAATAGCTGACCTGGACGGGATTTTATCTTCCTCTCTCTCTCTCTCTCTCTCTCTATCTTGCCGCAGTTTCGACCTGTCGCGCTCCTTTTAAACCCCCGAATCTAGGAAAAATTCAATTAGGAATTGGGCAGGCTAGCAGAAATTCTGTACGCCTTATGGAGGATAATAAGGGCAAAGTCGTAGATTAGAATCTCAGTACATTCGCCGGATGGCCCGAACACGCCAAACAACGACCAGAGATTCCCATCTAACGATGCGCAATCGTCGAAAATATTGTGACGATTTGGCGGGCTTGGAATTGCTAAAGGGTCTTTGCTGGCCTGCCTCGGATTCCTAAAAAACCACTGCCAGCTTGCTTGAAATTGCATGGCCGATTAGCTGTTGACAAACCTATTCTATTCCTAAAGAATCTCTGCTAGCCTACCCTTTCCTGAAGAATCACTACTAACCTAGCTGGCACTAAATTCCCAAATGCTCTGTGCTAGCCTGCCCCTGATCTCTGGCCCATTTCCATACCCCCCTTTTTTCCAGAGCACCTGGATCGTAAGATCGGCTGATTTGCATACAGGGTTGTGTGTGGGTGTTGTTGGAAGAAGGGGGGATTCCCAAAGAATCTCGGCCGCTCTGCTTCTCTCGTTCTCCACAGTTTCCACACTATTTCCCCTCCCTTTCCGGCCATCTCAAGGCCACCCACGCCCATTTCAACCTCCTGCTCGTTGTCGTGATCCTGGAAAACGGGCGAACGGATCCGGATTAGACGGCCCCCCACCCCGAAGTAACCTTGAATTTGGGATATTAGACCGATTTTTGGCATGGTTTTGGTGTTCCAGTAGTCCCGAAAATGGCACAGTAAATTTCAAAGACTAGACTAAAAACCTTTTGAGGTAATTTTGACCTAAAATTCGCAAGAGTTACACGCGTATCTTTGCGGAATTCCTATGTTTTTACGCGCCGCGCCGTGTTGAAAAATTTTTAGTGCCGCGCTGGTATTCCGCGAGTAACATCATGATGGCCCCGGCGTGTTCGTCGAACTTTCCCCCCATCCCCCCATCCCCCCATTACCAAACACTTGCTCCTTTTTCCATCACACCCTATAGATCCACACACGCCCCAGAAAATCCATGCATCAACCCTTGTTTTCGGGGATTTCACGCATTTTCCGCGCGGGCAGGCTAGCGGAGATTCTTTGGGAAAGAGCGGGCTAGCAGAGATTCTTTAGGAAAGGGCAGGCTAGCAGAGATTCTTAAGAATCGGGCAGGCTGGCAGATACCATTTCGTTGCCTTAAATGCCCTTTAAAACCCCGGATCTCTTCTCTTTTTCACCGAATTTGCATGCCAGTTTTTGTAGTTTTTCAATTTAATCAATGTAACTTTATATGTAACTTCTAAATAATTTTTTTCAGGTAATCCGCAACTACCTCGGAGCAAAGTGCCGCCCCAGGAACACGTCGACGACTCCAAGGTGGACAATTTTAGCTGCCTCTCGCTGACTCTCACTCTCACTCTCTCTCTCTCTCTCTCTCTCTCTCTCTCTCTCTCTCTGTTCTATATCCTTTTTTTAGATGGAGTTCCCACCGGGGGGAGGCAGCATCAAACCGCGGCGACCATCTATCCTCATCGGCCAGCGGTCCCTCGACCAATATGCACCCGAAAATCAGGGAGGCGTCGAAGGAGGTATGCAAATTTTTTGAGGGCGAACTTGCAGGGATTTTGAGAAATTCGGAGTCTGCTGAGAAAATCAAAAATGAGGCAGACTAGCGAGGATATTTTAGGAGCCAAAAACAGACAAGGACCTCGCGGGAATCTGGACGTTTTTCGGGGGAGTTAGCAAGGAGCATTTAGGAATTTTTGTTTTTATTGGGGCAGGCTAGCAGGGTTTTGCGGGTTTAGGAATTTTGCCTTTTTATCGGGCGGCTAGCAAGGGAATTTAGGATCTAGTAGCCAGCGCTTGAGGCAAACTAGCAAAGAGAATTTCCGAATCCACATCTCCATTCCAGGCACCCGCTTCGTCCGCTGGATCATCAAAATCTACAGCAAATGGGGCTTCATCGTAGCGGACCACGCGTGGAAGATGATCTTCATCTGTCTGGCCATCTCCGGGTGCAGCTTGTACAAGATTCTCGTGACACCGTGGGTTTTTTGGTGCTTTTGCATTATTGGGGAGAACAAAAATTTTTCTAAAATTTTCGGAGATGGCCATTAACGTTGTAGTGGGTATTTTCATAGTATTTTTAGTAAATGTTAACTATATTCCACTTTGGAAAGACCTCTAAAAATCTTGGTCGAAATTTTGGTAAAAATTGTATTTTTTGTATCTTTTACTAAAAATTTGCCAATTTTTTGGGTTAGAAATAGTACAAAACATCTTGGAAACAGTTCCTCTTTTTATTAGGAGAATTGATTCTTAGAAAAAGGTTGCCTCCCCCGATATAGCAAAGTCCTTGATATTTTATTTTTTTAGGCAACAGAACGAATCACTGGCTATTCGCCATATGGAGCACGAGCTAACGATGAATATGATGCGTATCAGAAGTATTTTTCGGCGGCAGGTGAGAGAGAGCGAGAGAGATAGACAGAGAGAGAGAGAGAGAGAGAGAGAGAGAGAGAGAGCGAAAGAGGATGCTGTCGCGCTCCCTTTAAAACCTTCGATTTCCAGGCCTCCCCGTCGCCACCCATATTTTTGCCGTCGCCAAGGATAACGGCAGTATGATACGGGAGAAATACCTCGAGGAGCTGATTACGGTAGATTTATCAATAATTTCCTTTTTAAGGATTTTTAGGTGATCAACTACGTCTACAACAACATCACCATGTACAACGGCGAGACGGGGAAGTTCGAGAATTTTCAGTTTTTCTGCAAGGATTTCTGCGAGATCAACGAGCCCGTCCGGTCGTTTCATGTGGGTTTTTGGAGCGTTTCGGAATTTTGGAATCAAGCAAGCTAGCAGAGATCATTTGGGAAACCGAGGCAGTTAGCGGAGTTCATTTTGGAACGGATGGAGCAGGCTAGCAAGAGAATTTAGGATTTGGCCGGGCAGGCTAGCAGAGAGAATTTAGGGTTTAGCCGGGCAGGCTAACAGAGACCATTTGGGAACCGAATGCAAGGGGAAGGCTAGCATAGATCATTTGGGAATGTTTTACTCCTTTATCCGAATTTTTAGTTCGGCTACCAGCTGCAAAAGCACTATCGGCGAGGGCCAGCCTCTGAACCCAACATCAAGCCACTACCGATTGCCGAAATGCTCGGGACTCCATTCAGTTTACAGGTATACTGCTGTCACGCCCACCTTTAATTTTTGTTTAAACTTGAGTTTAACTGCGGTTTGAATTTTATTTCAGTTTATTTTTTTAATTTTTAGCCCAATTTCTTCGGCATCGAAAAGTACCCGGAAGAGGACAAGGCCCTTAAACTGCTCGGAGACGGCGCCGAAGCTGGAGTTAACCAAACGGATTTATCGGAAGGTGAGTGAGTGCTAGCTTTTAGCGGGCAAACTAGCAGAGATTCTTTAGAAATCGGGGCATGCTAGCAGAGGTACTTTAGGAAAGGGCAGCTAGCAGAAATGGAAGGCTAGCAGGAATCTTTTAGGAATCGGGCAAGCTAGCAGAGGTAAGAAATCGGGCAGGCTAGCAGCGTCATTTGGGAAGAACGGATAAGAATTAGCGTAATTTTCCCTTTCCAGACGCCCTGCGCCCGTTGATCACCAACCTGAAGTCGGTGAAGATGATCGCGCTGCAGTTCCGCGCCGAGCACAAGCCGGGATGGACGGATCATGACGTGAAGGAGTGGGAGATGAAGGTCGTCGACATATTCCAGAAGTGCGTTTGCTAGAGATTTTTTGTTGTTTTTGAATTTGCGGGTTTTAGTTTTAAATTTTCAAAAACAAAAATTGTGTTTGCTAGCATAATCTCGAAATTAAAATGTCGATATTTTTGCTTAGAATTTCGGGATTTTCCGAGCAATTCGCTTATGCAAATTTCTCCATTTCGAGCCAATCTATTTGCTGTCGCCTTTCCTTTAAAAACAAGATTCCAGGAAGTACCGCTCGAACCGGCTGAAGCTGTACGTCTACTCGCAGTCGTACGTCGAGGAAGAGATGGTGAGAGGTAAGAGTTCTCTTGCTTTCTCGCTCTCTCTCTCCTCTCGCTCTCTCTCTCTCGCTCTCTCTCACGCCCTCTCATCCACCCCAAGACGTTCAAATTCTTCATCCTTTCTCTCGCATCAACTTCAAAGCGTTCAAATACTTCTTTTAGGCGGCATCATCATGCTTCCATACCTCGTCGTCGGCTTCACCATCATGTGTGCGGTCAGTGTGTGCACGGTCAGCATCCGCGCCTGGTACATGAACCAAACCAATTGCTATAAGGTGGGAGATTTTCGGTGGATTTTTGCCTACGTAGTTGGTCACCTAAATAAATCGCGTAAAATTTATTGTTATTTTTAGATAGTGCTTGCGATCATGGCCTGCTTGACCCCGATCCTGGCGTGCACGACCGCCCTGGCGTTGATGTTCACGTGCGGCATCCGGTTCGCCTCGATTTTGTGTGTCATCCCCTTCCTAGTGCTGTCTATCGGTATGCATTTTAGCAGAGATTCTTGGGGTATCGGAAGTTTCGAAAAACGCGGAGATTCTTGGGGGTTTTGCCGGAAGTCACCACAATTTTAGGCAGTCTAGCGGGGATTCCTGAGGATTTTTCGGAAAAATATGGACGTTTTAGTTGTAAGGGAAAGACAACTAGCAGAAATTCTTGAGGAATTTTGGAAAATTAGCATACGTCGGCAGGCAAGCAGAGATTCTTGCGGAATTTCGAAAAATTGGCAATACGTCGGCAGGCTAGCAGAGATTCTTGAGGAATCTTCCGGAAATTTGGAAAATGCTACACCTGTTATAGCAGAGTATTTTGAGGAATTTTTCATACAATTTCAAAATACTAAGCCAGCTAGCAGAGATTATTTAGAAAAGGGGCGTTAGAGCTTATTCCTAATTTCCCATCTTGCAGGCGTCGACTCCTCCTACTTGATGATCCACGAGTGGCAGCGCGTCACCAAGCACACCAGGGACAACCCGCCGAAGAAGGATTCCGTCGGCCATCGAATGAGCGAGGTCCTCTCCGAAGTTGGCCCGGCCATCCTCATCTCCTGTCTGACGAACATGTTCGCCGACTTTGTCGGCTCGTTCACGTCATCGCCCGAGATCACGCTGCTGTGCACCGGGAACATGTTGTCCATGTGGTTCGCCTTCATCTATCAGGTATTTTAAAGGGAGCGTGACATGCATTTTTCGGCATCTAGTTGACCTTCTACGCGGGGCTGATGTCGATCGTCGGCCGCTACGAGATCGACGAGGACAAGGAGGAGGAGGTGACGATGAACACGGCCGAGCAACGAGTCTACATCGCTCGTCATCACACGGCGACGAGGCAGCTTACGGTATTTTCCGACCTGTCCCAACCCCCGTTAAACCGCATTTTTCTTCAGCGCCAACCCTCCAAATTCCACGAGGTCGCCAAGCCGGTGACGACCAACTTCTTCACGCGCTACGTGAACCTCATCTGCAACCCGGTCACCTACTTCTCCGTCGTCGCCCTGTATATGCTGTACTTGGCCGTGTCGGTTTGGGTACGTTTTTGGATGTTCATCTACCATCTATTCTATACGTTTCAGGGCATCACGCAGATGAACATCAACCTCACCGCCCGCAAGCTGTTCGCCCTCGACTCGCCGCTGGTGGAGGTGAGCTGTTTTTGGAGGAGAGAGAGAGAGAGAGAGAGAGAGAGAGAAGAGCAGAGACAGAGACAGAGAGAATCAGACTTCCTATGCTCGATAACCTCGTGCTCATTTCAGCTTGACGATCTCCGTGTGCAGTACCAGGTCCCCTACTACAGCCAGGCCACCGTGTTCGTCAACCACCCCGGCAACCTCAGCGACCCGATCCGCCTGAAACGCCTGAATCAGTCAGATTTTCAATTTCGGGCAGGCTAGCAAACCCCCCCCCCTTGTGGGATTTTTGCGCTGAACTCTTTGAACTCGTCTGTGTTCGCGCTTTATTTAGCGCGCTTTTGAACGGATGACTCAACTTGTTGAACTCGGTTTCCAAGTCGGCCAAATTTTTTATTGGGGTGGGCTAGCAAAGATCTTTGTGGAATTCCTGCTCCGCTGAACTCCTTGAGCTCGTCCTTGAACCCCTCAATTTTTTAAGCAGATGCCTATCAAAGATTCTATTTCTAAATTTCTTGATCTTTGAACTTGTTGAACTCGTCGTTCCAGATTCGTCGCCGATTTCGAGGACCTACCCGGCTCGTGGGGCCCCGTCGGCACCAAGTACTTCCTCCGCGACTTCCAGCGCTTTGAGAATAGTGAGTTTTTGAGGGGAACTTTTCTTAAAGGGAGCTTGACACTTCGTTGTAGGATAAAAGTTTCTATTTATACTTTTTTAGAATTCCACCTGCACAAGGGCGGCGACGACGCCGACGGCGATGGCGGTGAGGAAGCGGGAGACGAGGAACCCGAGGATTCGGAAGAGGAGGACGACCGGCCCATCGATTTCAACGACCCCACCTACCTGAACCCGACGCTGTACCTGGTCAGCTACAGTCTTGTGGCAAATTAGCGGGTTTTCGACGTGTTGGCGTTAATTTCGACTACGCTAATTACCCATTTCCAGCCCGACCAAATCGACTTCTTCATCTCGTGGCCGGACACGGAGTTCTGGAAGGGATTCGTGAAGCTGACGAACGCCACCGAGGCCAACACGACCACGACGATCCCGGGGTATGGTAGTTTTTACGTTTTAGGGTTTTTTGGTTCGGGCAAGCTAGCAGAGGTCTTTTGGGGAATTCAACAATTATGTGTTTTTTAGTGTCAAGGTTCTGAAGAAGTTCTTCTTCACCACCGGCTTCCACGGCAAGCAGCTGAGAGTGTGGATCAACCGCGGCAAGATGTTGCACCAGTGGCGCGACGTCGTCGACAAGTATCCGTCAGTTTTTTCGCATTTTTTGGGCGATCTAGCATGGATTTTTAGGAAAGGGCGGGCTAGCAGAGGTTATTTCGGAATATCTTTCTCCTCTTTCCAGTGATTTCGAGCCCTCGGTCTTCCACGAGGACGGCATCTACCTCGACCTCATCGACAACATGCCCACCGACACCTGGCAGGTCAGAAAATTTTTTAAAGTTCTTCATTAAATTTTTTTAGTCAGTAGCTGGTACTCTCGTTTGCATGGCGGCTGTGTGCTTCGTGTTCCTCAACAGCTGGTTTACCGTGGCCATCGCCTCGCTTTCGGTGTTGTCGATTTGTGCGGGTAGCTTTTTGAGTTCCAGCTTTCCGCAAATGATCTCTGCGAGCTGCAAGTATTTTTGATTTCAGGCATCCTCGGCATTCTCTCGTGGTGGAACATCGATCTCGACCCGATCACCATGGCCGCCATGATCATCTCCATCGGTTTCTCGGTGGATATCCCGGCCCACGTCGCCTATCACTACTACCAAGCTGGTATGCTAATTTTTTTGGAATTTTGCACTCTCTCTCTCTCTCTCTCTCTCTCTCTCCCTCGCTATCGCTCGCTTACGCATGGTCTCAAAGACTTCAAGCAGTTCAGTTTGTAACTTTTGCCTTGATCGTCGACTTCGTGCGGTTCAAATTGGTTTTCTACCTGTCTCTCCCTCGCTCGCTCGCTCGCTATCTCTCTCCTTCTCTCTCTCTCTCTATCTCTCTCTCTCTCTATCGCTTTCTCCCCTCCCCCCACTCTCTATCTTTCTTATCGACTTCAAGCTCTTCAAATTGGCCATTTTCTCTCCGAAGGAGTCCAAGCTGTTCAATTTTTCTCCCACCAACTGCAAGCAGTTCATATGTTCATTTTCAGGCGTCCAACATGGTCCTACGGCAACTCCGGCTGACCGCCTCAGCAACTGCCTGTCCTCCGTGGCTTTCCCAGCCCTTCAAGCGGCGCTTTCCACAATTCTCTGCGTCTGCTCCCTTCTTTTCGTGAACATCTACATGGCTGAGGTGAGGAGGTTTTTCTGGCACCAGCCCTTTAAAACGACAATAAGGCATTCTGCTGGCAAGATAGCAGAGATTCCTTAGGAAAGGGCAGGCTAGCAGTAATTCTTTAGGAAAGGGCAGCTAGCAGGGATTCTTTAAGAAAGGGCAGGCTAGCAAAGATCCTTGTGGAATTCTTCCAATTTTCAGGTGTTCGTCAAAACGATGGTGCTCTGTGTGCTGCTCTGCAACCTCCACGGTCTCCTCTTCCTGCCGGCCATCCTGATCACGCTCGACGAGATGCGGGTGCTGCTCACCAGAAAGGTACTGTATTGGTTGCTAGCGGGGATTATTTGGGAATTCAGAGGGTGGGCTAGCAAAGATTATTTAGGAATGAAGTTTGGAGTTTTGTATTTTTTCTAAAAAAACTTTGCTAGCTGCCTCTCCTCAATGATCCCTGCTAGCATGCCTCTATCCAGTTGACCTCTGTTTTTAGAGCGTCACCCAGCAGTCGTCGATGACCAGCCGATCCACCCCGGTCGTCAAGGGCCAGAACAATTCGCGGGAGAACAAGCAGCGCGGAAGGGTGAGTTGCGGGTTCGAGTTTTTAAGGGACTATGCAGGGAAAATCGGAAATGGCCCCGGGTTACCGTATGCATTTTTTACAATCATTTCATTTTTCAATTCTGTCGCGGAAATTTTTGTTTTTTGAGTTGGGCAAGATAGCAGAGATGCTTTGAGAAAAGCTAGCAGAGGTGTTTGAGGCAGGCTAGCAGCGATTCTTTGAGGAAAACTAGCAGAGATTCTTTGAGGAATACTAGCTGTCTTTGAAGAAAATGAGCCGAAATCCTTTTAGGCGCTAGCAGGGATTTTTGAGGGGAAAAGGGAGATTCTTTGAGGAAAACTAGAAGCTATTTTTAACGAAAGGTAGCAGAGGGGTTTCTCAGGTAAGCTAGCAGAGATTCTTTAAGGAAAGCTGGCTCGTTTTCTCTAAGCAAACTAGCAGAGGTTTTTGGGGAAAACTACTTTGTCTTCTTGATCCTTTAAAATTGAAAATATTCCGTTTCTGTCCGGATTAAACCTGCTTAAATCCTATTTTTCAGATAGCCCCGGAGCGATCGAACGTCACCGACCGGCCCGAGGTCTAGCAAGCCAGCTACAGTACTTTTTTTTTGGTAATTTACATGTTTTAACATAATTTGAAATATTCTACTTTTAAAAAAAATCCTTTTTTGCCTTGCTCCCCCCTTTGCTCGTCTCCTCTCTTTGAGATTTCCGCGCTCGCCCCGCCCCCCGACAAGTCGGATACGTGTATTTTTCGTCGAAATTTCCCGATTAAATTTGCATTCCAAAAATGGCTAAATTCAGTTAAAATTAATAACATTTACTAATTAAAATTTATGTCGATTCCGCTCCAATCCAAAAACCCACATTAATTTGCTCAAATCCAATGCGTTTTTGGTGCTCCCTCTCACTCTTTCCGCCGCGCAGCATTTAACTAATTCATTTAATTTGCCTAATCGAATTTACTAACAAAATTCAATATTACTAAAAATTTAAAATACATACAAAATAATGAATAGAATTAAAGTTAGATTGCTGTGTTGTAAATAGCCGATAAATTTTTGCGATTAAAAATGCACGATTTAAAATGCAAATGATAACCCCTGAAAGAGACAGATGGAGTGAGAGAGAGAGAGAGAGAGAGAGAGAGCGAGGGAGCGCGGGATAAAGGGAGAGAACGAGTGAGAGAGAGAGAGCGAGAGAGAGATAGAGATGGAGAAAATCGTATCCAGACCAACAGCTGTTAAAATTTTGCGCTTTCCTGAACGGTCTCTGCTAGCCTCCCCTTTCCTAAAGGTTCTCTGCTAGTCTGCCCTTCCGGGTCCCCAGAATCACTCAAAATTCCCCCATATCTTTCCCTCCAATCTCCCCGAATCGCCCGGCACTGCTGGGGGCATTTTTTTGTTGATTATTTTGGATCGGCTCGGGGTCGGGGGCAAGTGCCGGGCTGCACCGATAAGACCCGGGAAATCTGAATCTGAGTTTTTCGGCTTCTCCTTTTTTCCGAAACGACAGTCTCTGCCCTCTAGGCGGCCAGATGACGCTCGAATTCGGAACGAAAAAAGAATCGGACACCGGTCGTCCCCTCTAGGCGAGAGAGACAAAACAAGAATGAATTCACAAACTTCACAGACGACCCAGCAGAAGAAACTCTGAACAATAACAATGATGAATCATTGTTTTGGATGCTTTGGAAAGGGCAGGCTAGCAGAGCTTCTTTAGGATAGGGCAGGCTAGCAGCGATTTTTTAGGAAAGGGCAGGCTAGCAGAGATTCTTTAGAAAAGTGCAGGCTAGCAGAGATTTTTTAGGAAAGCGCATGCTAGCAGACCTTCTTTAGGTTAGGGCAGGCTAGCAAAGATTCTTTAGGAAAGGGCAGGCTAGCAGAGATTCTTTAGAAAAGTGCAGGCTAGCAGAGATTTTTTAGGAAAGCGCATGCTAGCAGACCTTCTTTAGGTTAGGGCAGGCTAGCAAAGATTCTTTAGGAAAGGGCAGGCTAGCAGAGATTCTTTAGGAAAGGGCAGGCTAGCAGAGGTTCCTTAAGGCAGGCTAGCGGAGATTCTTTAGGAAAGGGCAGGCTAGCAGAGATTTTTGAAGGGCATGCTAGCAGACCTTCTTTAGGTTAGGGCAGGCTAGCAGAGGTTCCTTAGGAAGGGCAGGCTAGCAGAGATTCTTTAGGAAAGGGCAGGCTAGCGGAGATTCTTTAGGAAATAAGTCCAACTTTAAAATGTCGCTCAACACTTGCAGTTAGGCTGAATAATTTTTATCCTTTCGAGGTTCGAATTTTAGGGCAAGGAAAACCCGAGAAATGCATGACTAATTTTTGTTGGCTCCATAAAATTACTAATGACAACGAGAAACTTGAAAAATGCACGTAAATATCGAAAATTCAGAAAAAAATGAATTAGCATCAGTTCCAAAGATCTCTGCTAGTCTGTCCTTTCCTAATGAATCTCTGCAGCTTGCCTAGGTAGAAAAATGTGCTGAGCAAAGCTTCGGCTCATTTCCCGATTTCCTATGGAATCTCTGCTAGTCTGCCCCCAATTAATCTCTCGCCAACTGTTTCCACACGTTCTATTTATTTCCCAAGCGACTTCTGTCATAGCTATCAATTTCACCGGTGTGAGTTTCTCAATGGCTAAACTCCAGTCCGTTCAAAGTCCACTCGTGGAAAATTTCCCGATCCTATGGTCATTTGATTTTTAGGGCAGGGCCGCCGCCAAAACAGTTGTGTGCCCCGAGGGCACATTGATATGCGTCTCTCTCTCTCTCTCTCTCTCTCTCTCTCTCTCTCTCTCTCTCTGTCTCTCTCTCTCTCGCTCGCTCTCACTCTCTCCTGCCTCGTGACTCCGCCCCTCTAATATTTCTTCCGCCTGTGTGTCTTTCCAATTTTCTCTCTCCTCTCTCTCTCATGCCCTTAAGACTTTTTTCACCTATGATGGGCAGATCCGATAGATCCTTGCCATTCAGATTCCGCTCCCCGTTTTTATTACGGTAGCCATGTCGTGCTTTAGGACCGTTTTTCGACAACGGGCAAGCTAGCAGTGGTACTTTGGAAGGGCCTGGCCTTAACCAGTTTGGCAGACTAGCAGAGATCATTTGGGAATGGAGCTAAAAAGCTTGGTCTTTATGGTATTTTTGAAATATCAAAAACTGGCAAAATTGGCTAGGCGGTCTAGTAGAGATCATTGGCGAAATTGGGATCGGAATCGGGAATTTCAAAAGTTTTCTATAAAATATCTCTGTCTCTCTCGTCACATTTTTCTCTCGCGCTCTCTTTTCCATCGCTCTTTCTTGCTTTCTCGTGCTCTCGCTCACTCTATGACTCATCGCTAATTCTTCCTATCTCTCTCTCTCTCTCTCTCTCTCTCTCTCTCTCTCTCTCTCTCTCTCTTTCTCTCTTATGAGTGCACTTTTCAGATATCGAAATTTAGTTTTTCGTAACCTTCTTGACCTACCTAGCTACCGTAACCCAGAGCCTAAAGTATCGATTTAACAGATTTAAATTTAGATTTCAATAGTGCGTTGACCCCTAAAACTTTAATTCTCCGGCCCAAGCACTTCCATCCAATTTTCCTTGGCTAAATAATGCATTACCGTAGCCCCAGGTATCGGATATCGATTTTAAGATCAAATCGGTTTCAAAAGTGCGTGGAAGTTTAATTCTCTTAAATCAAGGGCGGGACAGATGGCAATGCACTTGTTATCAGCCATGACCTGCCCCTCGAGGGGGTGTGTGTGACTGATTGTGGGCACCTGACCATCTCCATCTCTTTGTCAGAACTGGTCATTCGCTCCATCAGCCCACCGCACTCCGCCTCTCATTTCCTATTTCTTGCCCCTTGCCTCGTTTCCTGCCCTCCACCTCAACTCGTTTCACTCGGATCACCCTGATTCCGGGGAACCAGATCTCGAATTAACCCGGTTATACCCTAAAATCTCTAGCAAAAATTGCCTAATTGATCTCTGCTAGCTTGCCTTCACCTCGTTTTTGAAAATTCCTAAATTATCACTGCTAGCCTGCCTTTTTAACCTAATAGCGCTTGTTCTTACGGTCTGATCGGTCTCTGGCCCGCCTTCCTAAATTGTCTCTGCTTGCTTGCCAAATTTCCCAAATGATCTCTGCTAGTCTACCCACAATTCCGAAATAATCTTTGCTGACATGCCGCTTTAATTAGCCAATGATCTCTGCTAGCTGCCCTTTCCTGAATGGTCTTTGCTAGGCTACCCCTTCTATTCCTCAATGATCTCTGCTAGCTTGCCCCTTCTTATTTCAACCATATTTATTTTCATCCAATTTCCATATTTTATCCATTTCTTTCCAGGATGAGATCGTGGGCATTGCTGGGCGTGGTGCTCGTCGTCGGGTCGCAGGCCAGGTGAGGTTTTCAAGTTGAAATTATGGATTTTGCCGTCCCTGCAGCCCCATGCTTTTCCATGCCATTCGCACCCCCTAATCCCAGTCGCGATCTTGCCGTGTGTGGCTTTTCCAAGCGGGGAATTTTCACCTTTTTTGCCGAAGCTTGCGGTGCCAACCTGTGTCTGGGTGGCAGCCGAAAAAACGCGAAAGAATTTGAGTTCCGCCGGTCAGCTGTCCCATTCCCTGTGCCCACCAGAGATCCGACGAACAGATATTTTGCCGGGGGATCGGGGGTTGAAAATTACGGATTTACGCCTTTAAATTAAAGGTTTTCAAGCCCTTTAAAAACTACAGCTGGCAGAGACCACTTGCGGTATCGGACCCGTGCGTGAGTGCGATAGAGAGAGAGAGAGAGAGAGAGAGAGAGAGCGAGAGAGGGGAAGAGAAGAGAGAGCGAGAGAGAGCGAGACAGAGAGGGGAGGGAGAGAAAGAGAGAAGCGAGAGAGAGCGAGAGAGTGAGAGAGATAGCCGAGCAGAGTCCATTTGGGAAAATTCTCCATCTAACATCCGCTTTTTCAGCATGAAGCGGCCGACCGGCCTTCGGCGCCAAATCGAGAGCGCCATGGATCTATGGGAGGACTATAAGATTGAGTACAGTACGTTTTTTACCTAGTTTCGCTTTGAGAATTGGGGCAGGCTAGCAGAGACCCTTTTGGAAAGAGCAGGCTTGCAAAGATCATTTGGGATCGTATTTTGCTGTTTCTTATTGATATTATTGTGTATTTTGCAGAGAAAGAATATGACGAAGATGAGGAGACGGGCGCGATGGAGGCCTTTGTCAAGAACGTGATTCACATCGACCGCACAACAAGGAATTCCGCGAAGGCAAGAAGACGTTCGAGATGGGCCTCAACCACATTGCCGACCTGGTAAGACAGGGCAGGCTAGCCTCGTTTTTGAGGAAATGGGTTTTGTCGTAGGGCCGGCAGGCTAGCAGAGAGGGGACGAAGTCGGTGGAACTGGGGCAGGCTAGCAGAGGGGGAAAAATTGGCGGAAAGGAAAGGTTTCTTAAGGAAAGAATCGATTCCAATCGGTTTCTAGCATGCCGACGAGTACAAGAAGCTGAACGGCTTCCGGCAGTTATGTTAGACTAGTTAGCTTTTAAAGGTTTAAAATTTTAAGCCACACTTAATTTTTCGGGATTCACCAATGCACCACGCACTTTTTTTGGGATTTCAGCCTAGCAAAATACAGTATAATTTCCGCTTTTTCAGTCGAAGGACGACTACAAGAAGCTGAACGGCTTCCGGACGCGTTTCCCCGGCGATCGCCTTGGCCAGCGCCCCGAGTTCAACAACGCCTCGATGTGGATGGCGCCGATGAATGTGGTTGCACCGGATGAGGTCGACTGGAGGGAGGAGGGATACGTGACTCCCGTCAAGAACCAGGGAATGTGCGGATCGTGCTGGTCGTTCAGGTGAGAATTTTCAAAAAGCTTGGTTGCTTGACTTAAGTTTGAAAGGTTCCTGAAGAATCTCTGCTAGATTGCTCAGGAATTTTGCCTAAAGAATCTCTGCTGGTTTGCCTAGATCTCCATTTC
Source organism: Mesorhabditis sp. LJ9110 (assembly GCA_038088335.1). Lineage (NCBI taxonomy): Eukaryota > Metazoa > Nematoda > Chromadorea > Rhabditida > Rhabditidae > Mesorhabditis > Mesorhabditis sp. LJ9110. The sequence continues at coordinate 66,514 of JBBGBA010000220.1, read as the reverse complement.
CTAAAGAATCTCTGCTAGATTCTCCAGAAATCTCTTATTTCCTAAAGGATCTCCGCTAGCTTTCCTTGAGTTTGTATCTACTTTTTCCTAAAATCTCTCTAGCCTGCCCTTTCCCAAAGAATCTCTGCTAGCTGCTCCTTCCTAAAGAATCGCGCAATTTACCTAGGGCCTTCCTAAGCGGTTCAAGTCGTAAAATTAGGGCAAGCTAGCAGGGATCATTTGCACGAACTCACCTTTTTACAAATTTCCTCCTTTCTTCCGAGTTCCTTGAATAATTAGTTTTTTTTTCAGTGCCACCGGAGCCCTCGAGGGACAGCACAAGCGCAAGACCGGACAGCTCATCTCGCTTTCTGAGCAGAACTTGGTGAGTATTTTTCAATTTTTCACTCTCGTTTTCCAAAATTTAAAAATTAAATTTAAGATTTCTCCAATTTTTTTGGATTCTAGATTTTTCAGAATTTTTGGCTTAGAGCAAAAGTGTCGTTTTTCAGGTGGACTGCTCGTCGAAGCAGGGCAACCACGGCTGCGAGGGCGGCTTCATGGACTGGGCCTTCGAGTACGTGAAGCAGAACCACGGAATCGACACCGAGGAGAGCTACCCCTACACTGGACATGTACGTTTTTTTCTGGTTACGCTCGCGGGCATGCTAGCAGAGATTCTTTAGGAAAGGGCAAGCTAGCAGAGAATGTTTTCTCTAGCTAGGGCAGGCTAGCAGAGATTCGTTGGGAAAGGGCAGACTAGCAGTGAATCTTTAGGAAAGGGCAGGCTAGCAGAGATTCTTTAGGAAAGGCAGGCTAGCAGAGATTTTTACGAATTTTACGGGCAGAAAAAGGTTTTTGATTTTCTACCCTTCCAACCATCCATTTCAGCAAGGCAAGTGCCACTTCAACAAGAAGACGATCGGCGCCGACGACACTGGATACACCGATCTGCCCGAGGGAGATGAGGAGGCGCTGAAGCTTGCCCTCGCCACCGTAGGACCCGATCTCGATTGCCATCGACGCCGGCCACCGCTCCTTCCAGATGTACAAGAAGGGTACGCGGTTTTGGGGTTTTTTTAAGGGACCGTGACAGCTGTATTTTGCCTTAAACGGGGGGATGCCTCCGAATTTTAGCGTTTTAAAGGGCTGGTGAAGCTTGAATTTCGCTTTAAGGGGTAGTACCAAACTAGAGCGGATTTTTGAACTTTTCTGATCAAGCCCTGCCGCCAAAATATCAACAATCCGCGCCGGCGGGTCACCCGATAGAGTTTTAGCGCCGTCTGGGTCAATTCTGATACGGCTTTTTGCCTCTTTGGTGTCCGTCACTCTCTCTCTCTCACACACTCTCTCCTCTCTCGCAATTTGTTTGGCCGAGTACAAAACACCCGCTAATGACGGTCAGCCGCCGCGATCGCGATAAGCGGAAGGTCGATGGGGCAGAAACTCGAAAATATTGTGAGAAAATTGGGGGATTTGAGGAACCGGCGTTTTAAGTTAAATAGTTAAATTGATTTTAAACCTTCTAAAAATCCAAAAATCTTGCCTTTACAATCCCTTTAAAAGAGCAAGGGGGGCCAGCGAGCAGGGAGCGTTTAGGAAATTTGACAGCCCTGATAGGCCGCTAATTCTACTGTCACCGCCCCTTTAAAACGGGCGGGAAAACAGCGAGATCGTTGGGAACGGAAATACAATAGTGTACGTTTTTAAAATTATTTTCACATTTTCAGGAGTCTACTATGAGCCCCAGTGCTCCCCCGAAGAGCTCGACCACGGTGTGCTTCCTCGTTGGATATGGTACCGATCCGGAGGGCGGGGACTACTGGCTGGTCAAGAACAGGTCAGCATTTTTGTTATGCAAATTATATCTATTTTTGATACAAATTTAAAAAATTCAATGAAGTAAAAAATTACGTTGAAAAACGTTTCCAAATGATGGTATTTTCAAGATTACTACACTTTACAAATTGCGGTATTTCCTGGATTACGGTAATTAACTAATTCGTATTTCCGGATTCCTTGCTTATTCATATTTCCGAGATACGATGCTTCCAAATTCGGTAATTCCGGAATTACGATACTTTACTAATTACGCTATTTCCGGGGTTACGGTAGTTTCCAATTTACAGAATTTTCCCTTTATCGTTTTTCGCATAGTTTCGGAATTTCCGAAAAATCTGGCATTTTTTACTTTCGCCAATTTCGACAAATCGCCAAAATTTATTGCCAGATTGATATAGAGGGAGAAAAAGTTCGAAATTTGTCGATTTTATAAATATTCTTACTGTTTTCTTAATATATTTAATACCATTTTTGCAGTTGGGGCGAAGGCTGGGGCGAGAAGGGCTTCATCAAGATGGCGCGCAACAAGAACAACCACTGCGGCGTCGCCACCAAGGCCAGCTTCCCCAACGTCTAAGCCAAACTACGACGCTACAAAATACACCTGTAGACGACAAGTCATTTTTGTTATAATTTTAAAATTTTTGTAAGTTCCCCCCTAATATGCCCTAATTTTCTCTGCCCCTTTCATGGATTTTCACGGACTTTTTGACAGCTTTAACAAAAGCCATTTCACGTTGCTCACTTTTTTCGATACATTTTACCCCTCCTCCGCGAAACCCCCGTTGTACATAGTGCTATTTATTCAAAGAAAAAACACCGACGTGTGCGTTTGCGTGGATAAAGAGTTGGATGAGCAAAATTTCCGCAAATGGCCTCGGCTAGCTGCCCGTAAATCAGTAAAACCGAAATTAACCCCGAAAACACTGTAAAAAATATGGTAAAAAACCTAACCACAAACTTGGCTAATTGAACCGGCTATCGCTGTTTCTTTCCAATTTTCCCACTCGCCACCCATCTGGCCCACTGTCTGGACAGGGCTGGTCTTTGTGCGTCCTTCGCATGTTCTCTGACCGCCGCCCCACTCGCCACCCATCTGGCCCACTGTCTGGACAGATAGGCCAAGCCAAATCTACCCAAATCGTCGGTCGTCCGTCCCGGTGGCTCCGTACAGCCGACCAATGGGTTTCATGGCTCCCTTAATGCCTTGAAACCGGAAAAGCTTCGGCTTGACCTGAACTGCTTGAAAAGCTTCGGCTTTCAGCAGAAACGGGCTTCCCCCTAGGGAAAAGCCCGGGTAAAGCACCTTCGGGCGCAGCCTTGGCGAACCTCTCGCCAAAAAAGGCTGATTTTCCAAATTTTGGACTAGCGGCTCCGGCCGAAGATTTCCGAAGTTTTTAATCACACTTAACCTTGTTGCGGCCAGTGTCATTTAAGTGTACTTTGATCACCACCGACTCGCCACCCGTCTGGGCCACGGTGAAACTATAGCTCGGAAAAAAACGCAGGGTAGGTGGTCGGGGAGGTTGGGGGACTTCCTATTCAATTATTTTTATACGATACTTTTTAGAATAGTATTGAAATTTTATTATCCAAAATTGAGAATTTCAGAGATGCAGAGGAAAGCTAGAAAGTAGGAATGCATGGCTTCAAAAAGGAAAGCTCAGGATTAACCCGAAACTTTAATTTAGAAACCTGGTCGTCCCGTTTCTCCGAAGAGAATTGGTGACGTGACTCTGAGAATCAGAGGTTCAAAAGCTTCAAATTGCCCAAGCTTCCCCTCCGCGAACGAGCAGAGCTTCAGCTACACAAGCTTCCGCTTAGCAGGAGAGGACAACCTTCGGCAACAAAAGATGCCGTCGGCGAAACCTCCACCAAATCAACCGAGGGGCTGCCCTTATGCCCTGACAGTGGGCCAGATGGGGGGGATGGGCTGGTCTTTGTGCGTTCTTCGCATGCTCTCTGATCCCCGCCCCACTCGCCCCGCATCTGGCCCACGGTCAGGGCATAAGGGCAGCCCCTCGACCGAGTCATTGGAGGTGTCACCTGATGTAACGTCTGTTGTCGCAGGTTGTCCTCCCCGCCAAGCGGATCCTTGCCTGGCTGAAGCTCTGCTCGTTCGCGGAGCGGAAGTTGTGCTTTTGAACCTCTGATCCTCAGAGTCACGTTTCGGGTTTTTTGCTCTGAATCTCTGAATTTTAGAATTTAGTAAATTCTCAATTTTTGATAATATAGTCTCCTGAAGACTATCAATAATAGAAGAGGAGTATCTAATAATACTATAGAATACTACCATTCAATAAGTATCTAAAATAATAGAATAGTAATTCCACCGACCTCCCCGACCAATTTTCCCACTCGCCACCCATCTGGCCCACTGTCTGGACAGGTGGCTACTGCTGCAGATGTAAGCCAAATCTACCCAAATCGTCGGTCGTCCGTCCCGGTGGCTCCGTACAGCCGACCAATGGGTTTCATGGCTCCCTTAATGCCTTGAAACCGGAAAAGCTTCGGCTTGACCTGAACTGCTTGAAAGCTTCGGCTTTCAGCAGAAACGGGGTTCCCTAGGGAAAAGCCCGGGTAAAGCACCTTCGGGCGCAGCCTTGGCGAACCTCTCGCCAAAAAAGGCTGATTTTCCAAATTTTGGACTAGCGGCTCCGGCCGGGGATTTCCGAAGTTTTTTAATCACACTTAACCTTGTTGCGGCCAGTGTCATTTAAGTGTACTTTGATCACCACCGACTCGCCACCCGTCTGGGCCACGGTGAAACTATAGCTCGGAAAAAAACGCAGGGTAGGTGGTCGGGGAGGTTGGGGGACTTCCTATTCAATTATTTTTATACGATACTTTTTAGAATAGTATTGAAATTTTATTATCCAAAATTGAGAATTTCAGAGATGCAGAGGAAAGCTAGAAAGTAGGAATGCATGCCTTCAAAGGAAAGCTCAGGATTAACCCGAAACTTTAATTTAGAAACCTGGTCGTCCCGTTTCTCCGAAGAGAATTGGTGACGTGACTCTGAGAATCAGAGGTTCAAAAGCTTCAAATTGCCCAAGCTTCCCCTCCGCGAACGAGCAGAGCTTCAGCTACACAAGCTTCCGCTTAGCAGGAGAGGACAACCTTCGGCAACAAAAGATGCCGTCGGCGAAACCTCCACCAAATCAACCGAGGGGCTGCCCTTATGCCCTGACAGTGGGCCAGATGGGGGGCGAGTGGGGCTGGTCTTTGTGCGTTCTTCGCATGCTCTCTGATCCCCGCCCCACTCGCCCCGCATCTGGCCCATGGTCAGGGCATAAGGGCAGCCCCTCGACCGAGTCATTGGAGGTGTCACCTGATGTAACGTCTGTTGTCGCAGGTTGTCCTTCCCCGCTAAGCGGATCCTCGCCTAGCTGAAGCTCTGCTCGTTCGCGGAGCGGAAGTTGTGCTTTTGAACCTCTGATCCTCAGAGTCACGTTTCGGGTTCTTTGCTCTGAATCTCTGAATTTTAGAATTTAGTAAATTCTCAATTTTTGATAATATAGTCTCCTGAAGACTATCAATAATAGAAGAGGAGTATCTAATAATACTATAGAATCCTACTATTCAAAAAGTATCTAAAATAATTGAATAGTAGGTCCCCCGACCTCCCCGACCACCAACCCTGGGATTTTTTCCGAGGTATAGTTTCACCGCGGTCCAGAAGGGTGGCGAGTCGGTGGTGATCAAAGTACACTCAAATCACACTGGCCGCAACAATCCTAAGTTTGATTAAAAAACTTCGGTAATCCTCGGCCGTAGCCGCTACAAAAATTTTAAAAATCAGCATTTTTGGCGAGAGGTTCGCCAAGGCTGTGTCGAAAGGCCGCCGCATCAATGGCCTTCCCCTCACTTATGGCGTAGTAAAACATAGCCAAATCAGCTTCCGCTGAAAAACCCAAAAAACCGAGGTCTTTAAGCAGTTCAGGAGAGAGGCTGCACTCTTTGAGGAATGCAGCAAAAGCCGAAGCCCTGCGACAAAATATCGGCTGTACGGAGCCACCGGGTCAGCACGAACGGCATAAAACCGAACGATTGACAAATGAAGGTAAATTCGCTCGGCCTATCCCTCCTGGGGGTGGGCCAGGTGGGTGGCGAGTGGGAAATTGGTAAAGTGACAGTCATGGCCGGTTTAGTTACCCAAGTTTGAGGTTATTTTTGGTGGGCGATTTTTACCGTTATTTCTTTGAATTTCAGCAGTTTTGTATTTGTAGCTAACGATCCCCAAGGATCCCTGCTAGTTTGCCCTCCCTCACTAGATTTAGCTCTACTGGTTCATAGCATATCTTTTTAAGCTCTTGCTTTTAGAGTATGCTGATCTTCAACTTTCTCATTGTACAGCTTCGACTTGACGTCATCAACCTCCAACCTGCTGATAGAAGACCATCTTTATCGGCAAGATTATGCGTGAACCGGGGTGGGTGAGATACACACGTTAGAAATACACTTGATGAGGGTACACGTCGGGAATTATGTACATCAGCGGGACACAGGAATTTCACAAAATAGAAAACGGATACGGTACAGAGAAGGAAATTTAGCTTGGGCTTTAAAAATCGCTCATTCGGCCCGTGGTCGCAGCAGCCAGCCGGCGAAGATGAACAGGATGACGAGCACGAAGTAGAGGAGAACTGAAAATGGGAAAATCTAACAAAAATTATTTTTATAAAGTCAGGGAAATTACATTACTACCCTTTTAAAGAAATTTGGTTCTCTTGCATTATCGGGGGGACCAATTTTTCCCCTATAAAACGTGAAAGTGTTTCTAAATTATTTTTAATATACCTAAACGTAAAAACCCTACAAATTTTGATGAAGAAAAACAATGGCTATTTAAATTTTGATCAAAATTTTCCCTTAAAAATGTTTCCACGTTTTTAAAGATACTTTTCCACTTCAAACATTGCCAAATTTTACAAAAAAACGCTTTTAAAACACCCTACCAGGCATTTCTAGGCTAATATGCCCCCCCCCATAATGCCAAAGATCCAGGAATTTTCCTCGTCAAAATTTCAAGTGAAAAGATGTCTAAAATTTCACAAGTAATGACGCTGGTATTTTAAGCAAGCAATCAAAAACCGTTTTTAAAGACGCTACTTTTAAAAACGAGACTCAAAGCTTTTAGTTCAACAAATTAAAGTTGAAAACCAACCATAAGGAGCTTTTTTGCTGCAAAAAACGCCGCGCAGCGTGCACCGCAGGGATTGTGGCTCGCCGGCTTCGGCGTCGTCGATCAGCGGGGCGTCGTCCATGTTTTAGAAACTAAAAAAAAGAGTGTAAAATCATCAAAAATACACAAAACCTAGGACCAAAGATCTTTACGAGCGCTAATCAATTTCCTTATTGTTGCACGCCAAAAACAAAACCGCTAGATCATAAGCAAATATTATAGACGCGTAAATAATAGTAACAAGCCGCGGGGCGATCAAAAAGTAGCAGATAGCGCTATGCCCAAACTTTATCACTTTAAAACTCGAAATTTTGATGAAAATACAACAAAAAAATCGGATTTTCGCTCAAAATAACAACTAAAAATTTTCCCAAGCTTTTAAAGGTGTTTATCCACTTAAAATATAGTTAAATTTTACTACAAACATTATCAAAACTTATTGACACGCTACTAGAAATTTCTAGACTTACAAAAAAAGTTTCCGCCCCCGATAGTGCGAAAGAACCCCATCACCGTTAGAAATCATATCCCTCACCTTTCACACGTCAGCAATAAGTCCGGTACAGCATTAACAAAGTTGACGTCGTCGCCTGAAAATCAGAATAAAAAATACGACCATCATTTGCCAAAATCTGCAATCATTTTGGGCATAAAACCCTTTTTTCGCACTTTGATCATCCACAAATTAAATAGCGAAACTTTATTCAGGCACGAAAATGAGTGCAGATCCAAGAAATTAGAAGCACAATTGGGAAGCTCGCGAGAAATAACAATTACAACATTTAAAACAGAAATGTGTACCCGTATAGTCAACAATCCAAAACTAGAAAACAAGATTATGTCCATGAAAAACAAGGGGGATCATTTGGGAGCTGCGAAAGAACAATGTGGAAATAAATATCGGGAGCGAGGGCGGTGCTGGATGGGCCGCTTCACGCGAGCGCGGCTTTGTTCTTGGACGGGACGAAGTTCTCGTAGTAGTCCATCGTCGCCTCGGTCATCAGGTCGGCCTGGCAGGGGGCCGTGCAGCCGACGACTTTTGCTGAAAAAAAGCAGAATATTTAAATTCAAAATAAAAGTTAGCTTCTTAAAATACGTTTTTGTAAGCTAGCCAGCTAGAAAATAAAAATTTTAAATACTTAAATTGGGTTTTGCGAATCGAGATAATTTAGTGTAAAAAAACCGTTGAAAAACGTTTTTCCTATAAGTCCAGAATATCTAGCATGGTAATATCTAGTTTTAATGGTTTTTGGCAAAATTTAGCTATATTTTAAGTCGACAGCAATAAAAAAACCTTAGAAAAATTATTTAGTTACCATTTTGGTCGAAAAATGGATATTTTTTTTTAAATAAATTGCAACATTTTAATGCAAAAGACCCTGAAAAAGAGCAATAAACGTTGAAAATTTCTGTTTTCATAAACGCGCTTTTTTAGTTCTTATAAAAGCCCTAGGCCTAGAAAAGAAAAAACCAACCGGGATTTCCGGCGATCAGCGAGAAGGGCGGGAAGACGGAGTCTGGAAGCACGACCGACCCGGGCTTCACCTAAAATAAAAGCAAATATATTTTAAACTAAAAAATCTCACCTCGCAGCACTCCTTCAGGCACGTGTTGCGACCGATGATCGAGTCGGCGCCGATGTGGCAGTAGTTGCCGATCTGCGCGGCCATGATCACACAGTCCTACACAAAAAGAATTAATTCTTGAAATATCTGAATAAAGATCGTACCTTTTCGATAAAAACGTGGTCGAGGATTTGGACGGGCACGAACGCCGCTGCCGCCTGCAGCACCTTTGAACCCGGGCGGATCACCTGAAAAAAATAAGTGTAATCAACGTTAAATAGAAAAGAAATTAGAAAATATCTGGCTCTTCCTGACCTTGAAAACTTTTGTCAAATAGTAAAGAATTGGATCTTCAGCATTATAGGGGGGACCAATTTCTTCTTAGGATCCAAAGTTCGAAATATCAATAGCGTCAGTGTTTTCTAACCGTTTTTATTATTCCTAAACGTCAAAATGTTACAAATCCTACTATATATAAAAAAAATAGTGTCTGTGTGTGTGTGTGTGGCCACTTTGCATGCAACTTCCGTCAGCGTGTTCCAGTAGTATCTCAAGAGGAAGCACTCCTGGGTATGTTCGATAAGTCATTAGATGCGTAATGGGCTGGAGATGACTGCACACATATTAGATTTTACAAAATATGATGTTTTCGACATTAAAATTAAGTTTTTCATGGAAAATCGGACACCCTACTTTGCTAGGATCAAATTGGCATGCACCGGAAGTCGCGGTAGCCTATATAAAGGGACGGCCAGAGCATTTTTCATTTTTCGTCATCCGAATCGGGGAAAATTATGCAAAGCCAAGTTATCATTGGGGAAGACGGGGCCAGGGTTGAAAAGCCGCGAAGCGGTTTTTCAACCCTGGTCATTGTTAAAAATACAAAAAATGGCGATTTTTCGAACAAACTAGCCTATTTTCGACAAAATCTTCCACAATAAGTTTTCTAATTTTTTTTGGTTGTTTTGCCACTTAAAATATCCTTAAATTTTCCTAAAAATTGCAAAATGCTTACCGATCCCTCTCCGATGATCACGTATTTGCCGATGCGGATGGGGGCGATGTCTCCCCGGAACACGCAATCCTTTTGGAGGATGCACTGCAAAAAGACGATCATAGAAACCAATCGACCATTCTCACCTTGCCATTCAGCACGATGTTCTGGGAGCCGCAGAGGGTGGCGCGCTTGTAGACCTGGAAATAGAAAATTTAATGCATTAAATAATTACATTACCAGATTCCCGACGCTGGTCTTGACGTAGTCTTCCTCGTTGTAGGTGACGATCGGGAGGTCCATCGTTTGCGTTTTCTGAAAATAAAATAGATTAGAATGCCAATTCCTAAAGTGTAAAACTTGAAAATGGGAGAAACGTAAAAAAACTCGAAGATCAATTATAACTTGATTTTTGTTATAGAAATTGACGGTTTCGCCTAGAAACAAAAATCGCTGCCAATTTTTAGGGTCCACAACTTCAGCATTAGAGAAAATCAGCCGATTAAAGCCGCTTCGCGACTCGACTGTAATCGACTGGCCTTAATTTCCAGCTTACTGAATTCTATAATAGTCTTAAATTTATTTCCGGTGGTAGAAACCATTATTACTTTACAAAAATGCAAAATAAAACCAATTTACGAGACTACAAATAGCACAAACTACAAATACTACAAAATTTCCACGTACGGATTTCTAAAATCGACATAGAATATTTCTTCCCTATAAAAATATTCTAATTGATGTTCTCTGTAACCCGCAGATACTCCGGCTGTTGCCAAAACAAATTATATTTTGCCCAAAGCACCGTTGGCAGGTGGTGAAGCGCTTTATTCGAGACGACGACGATAAAAAATGCCAGATCACCATTCCAGACACACAAAAAATAATAAAGAGGAGAATGGGCAGCGTGGGTGAAGCTCGAAAATTACACAAAAAGCGGAAGAAGAAAACGTGCAAAAAGATTTGGGCCAGAGGAGAAGCTAGAGAGCAAACTTGTTCTTTTGTAAGGCAACGTTCACCAAAAAAGACGTCAAGAATTTTTTTAGAAGGCGGGAATGCGTTTCGGGGAATAGATTATAGATTATAGATACATTTTCGGGGGCAGAATAAATAAAAAACGCAATTACACAACCATTTTCGGGGAGGGGAAATGTTTTTGTGCAAAAAAAATTGCGCACTTTTGGGCCCGATCGGGGAGCAGGAGGAGTAACTGAAATGGGCTAGATATGGGTGGGTGCGGGGAGCGGGACGTTGGATAAATGATCACTAGAAACGGCTGAGACTCTCAGGATAAGGCGGTAGGTAAAGTGAGGTGAGCCCCCAGGAGGCCCTTGAGCATAAAGCTAGAAATGGGTTGATCCTTTGGTATTTTCAGGGGGGAGCAGCTATTTTTTACATCATATAGGTGCAGAAAATTTTTTTATATCTCTTTAGCAAACTTGAGCGATACTTGAAGCGAAAAGACAATTTAGAAACTTTGGCTATTAGATTTTTTCAGATGAAATTTTGGTCGAAAACCTAGATTTTTTGTACGTTTTCATCGAAATTTGTAAGGTTTTACGTTTAGCCATAGTAAAAACAGTGTCTCTAATTATTTTACAAAAATTGGATCCTTAGGATAGCCCCCCCCCCGTAAAAACCAAAGAACCGAAAAAACACACTACACAAAAACAGCAGCCGAGCAACGGGGTCGAATTGAGGGCCCTGAGCGGTGCGGCGTGGAGATGTTCAGCTGCTCATCATCACCATCAGCTGCCGGCTTACGTGAGCGCGCCGAACACGGCGTTGTGCCGGCAGATGGAGGGGCCCTTCTCGTCGTACTCGGCCTTCGTGTGTGCCACTTGGTAGAATTCGGCCTGGAAAAATTTGGATAAATAAGGGAAGTAAATAGTGAAAAAAATTTAATCTTCGTTTTTTTTATGAAAATCGAGAAACTGTTTTGACTATTCCCAAACGTAAAAACGATCCAATTTTGATTAAACATACAAAAAAAAACCATTTTGTGCCCAAAATTTCACGAAAATCATTTTTAATGCGAAAAACCTATTTAAATTTCCTAATTTAATTCTCAAATAATTTCCTTAGCAGCTCAATAAAATCGTTCAAATTAAAAAACTCACCGTAGAAGCCAGCATCGAGCCTCCAAACCAGACGGCGTACCGCTGCATCTTGTGCGAGATCACCGAGACGTCAATGGGTTTCGCCTGGAAAAAAAAGGGGTAAAAACGTGAAAAAATAAACACCTTGAGGGCACCGCCCGACAGCGCTTCGCTCATCTGAATCCTCGCGTCGGCCATGCGCTTGATGTCGCGCTGGAGGCGACGGCCAAAGTCCTAGAAAAACAAGTTTATTTTGAATTAATTTTTGATATAAGTACCTTGAACATGGTGCTGCCGCCGGAGAGCACGATATTCTCGTAGAGGCCGCGGCGCACGTCGATCGGGCACTGCTGGATGACCTTGTCGATGACCTCGGAGATTGGGGTCGTGAAGTCAGAGTTGGAGAACTGGAAAAGCAAAATTCTACAAATGATTGCCAAGGTTTCAGATTTTGCCGATATAAATATCTAAACCAGTTATTATTCCAGAACGTAGAAACGTTACAAATTTTGATAAAACGTACGAATAATATAGATTTTTCGACTAACAACAGCCGACTTTCAACAAAAACTTCAACTAGAATTTTGAGTTTCTGTAATAGATTTTGGTCCCATGATAATGAGAAAGAACCTTTAAAATGCACGAAACAAAACAAAAAAATTTTCAAAACAAAATTTACCTCTGGATGGAAGAAAATCTCGGGCCCGATGAAGCGCTCAAAGCCGACGTCGCACGTGAAGGGCTGCTTGTTGATCTTGTTGACGCTGGTGTACGTCTAAAAACTATTAAAAAAACAAACGCAACGCTGGCACCTTGATGAACTTCGAGCCGTCCGTCTCGTACTTCGTAAACTCCTTGAGGATGTCGGGGCACACGTAGCAGTACTGCTCCTTGATCGCCTTGGCCACCTCGAACGTCTGCTCGAGCGGGATCTGCGTCTCGCGGTCACGCAGCAGCGACTGGATGAAGTAGGTGATGTCACGGCCTGAAAAAATGGATTTAAGTTGGTCGAGATTAAATCTCAAATCGTTTCGGCTAGCTTGCCCGTTCACTTTAAAAGTGTTTGGCTTCACGAAAAATCACGAAAAAGTCATATAAAACACTTCAAAAACTTAAAATTTTCATTTTTTGTCATTTTTCTATGAATTTTTGCCGATATCTTAAACTTTTGATAGAAATCCGGAAAGCTTTTTTAGTATAAAAACGCTCTAAAACGATGGGATACCTGCGATTGGAATGTGCTTGATGCAGGAGCCGATGACGTAGCCCTCAGCGACCGGGATACAATGCGTCACACCGTCGCCAGAGTCAATTACCTGGAAAGTAGGATTTAATAGAAAACTCGAAGAAAAAAATAGAAAACGGTTCTTGTGCATTCTCAGGGGGGTAATTTTTTCATTTGGTTTCGCAGAAAAAATTGGCTGCCCCCCGATAATGCAAAAAAAAACCAAAATTACGAGCCCGCCAACCGCTTCCTAATCCGAAAATTGTCCTTACCAAGCCAGTGAGCGAGCGCTTTTCGAGGTCTTGAGACTGCCATGAGGCGGCGAGTGCGAGAACGGCCTGAAAAAAATCAATAAATCTCAACCAGTAGATTAAAAAATGTAGAAAAAAACACTGACAAATAAAATACCTGAACAGCAATGTACAACCCGGGCACGTTGAACGTCTCGAACATGATCTCGGCGGTCAGCTCGCGATTTTCGGGCGTGTTGAGCGGGGGTTCGGTCTAAATTCTTGGTAATAGGCAATGAAGTTCTAGCGAACCAGTAGAAAGTAGTGATCCTCCGGCTCGGCTTTCAGGTATTTGAAGATGGCCTGCTCCCAGAAGCGCTCCATCAGGTTCCAGTCCTCGACGATACCATGGCGAATCGGGTACTAAACATGAAAATTTCATCAAGTTTTTATGTTATAAATAAACCTTCATTAAATTAATAAAGATGAGTCAATATCAAAGGGCAGAAACATTATAAACAGCTTAAAGCTTAAAAGAAAAACAGCTAGAAAATTTCAAAATTTGGCCAAAATTGTCGACTGAGGTCCAGAATTGAAGCAAATCTATATGCAAACGATATTACGTTTTTAAAATTTTTTACGAGATTAATTGATCATTTAACAAAATTAGAAAACAGCCTATCACTACAATCACCCCGATAACGAGAAAGAACCAAAAACCCTCTAATATTCAAAAACAAACTTTTAATGAATAGGTCGCAGCCGCCGGCGACAGAGCCTCGTCCCCAATGAAAAAGTCGAGGTCGTCTATGCGGCCCTTCTCGAGCCCCTGGCGGCCGGCTTGTTCCCGTACGGCTAGTGCTAAATAAAAATAAATCAAATTTTAATGCCAAGGCGTACCGGTGGGGATGATAAACTGCGGCTCCGAGTTGAAGGCGTAGCCGAGCTTGGAGTAGCTAAACGAGCAAATCCTTTGAAGATTTAAAAATACTAACCCTGTGCCGTTGTCGATGACGACCGCCGGCAGCCGACCAGTCATTCTACCTGAAAAATGGGGGATAGAAAAGCATAATGACAAGAGCAAGAAAGGAATGAAAATCGAAAATCTGTAAAATGGGTTTTAAAGGCTATGTTCTCTTAGTTTCTAGAGTTAATCAGCTAGTACATATAACTTAAAGCTCTTTAGAAGTCTGAAAATGAGAAAATCGGAAGCGCAAAAACTCGTAAAAGAACAAGGTTGTAAATGAAGGGTTTTTAGAAGTTGCCAATGGCCAGGGATATATTTATTTACGCACATTCTCAATGTATAAGTTATATAAGCCAAAGAAAAGCTTCCGAAGCTGGTTAGAAACCAGACATGGGGGAATCAAAGCAGGGCGTAAAACTACTTGGCTCGTCATTTCTAAGTCAACAAAGTTCAAGCCAAGCTTTCTAAGCTCAGATTTCACTACTGTCCAAACAACGTTTAGGCGTCCCGGATGGAAAGTCTTGAAATTAGGATCGCGAAGACGACAATTTTTCGGTCTCGATTTCTACGTTAATAAAGTTGAAGCAACGCTTTTGAAGCCAGTGAAATGTCAGAAAAAGCCGAATAAAAGGAGGTGTAAAACTGGAAGATTAAAAATGAAGTGTTTTAGATGTTTCGAACGGTCAGGTATACAACTTCTTCTGCTAAGCCTCGATTGCTACGTTTTAAAAGTTAAAGCTAAGCTTTAGAAGCCGTTTAGAAGCTTCAGCACTATCCAAACAGTGTTCGGTGGTTCCTTTGACTCGCCGGAACTGAATCACTGCCCACCCCGCTCAGGCGCCGCCACGCAATAGCCTCGTGACGGGACCCGACCCAGAAAATACCCAGGCCATGTCTAGGCTTGCATCACAAAGAAAGTCTTCTTATTGAAATGAAAACCTATTTTTTTTATAAAAAATATTATGAAACCTTTCATCATGAATTAGACGTATTTTACTTTACAATGAAATAGCCTATCTCGACGGGAAAGCATCAGATACAGGTTTTTGAAGTCTAGGCTTGCATAACAAAGAAAAACGTCTTTTTATCAAAATTTGAATCGGTTTTTGTACCCTAAAGAAATACATAAAGATTTTCCAAATCTAGCGTTCATCGAATCAACTGTTGCTTTTTAGTGTCAAAAATTTGCCTATATTAACCTCCCTTTTAAAAAACCTTGCCTCGACGCGAAACCGGAAATATAAACCCTTTTTCAGGCCAAATGACCGACCAAGACATCTCCACGTTCCGCGACTTTCTGCGCCAATACAACGTCGTCACCGAGCAGTGCTTCGGCTCGTGCATCTCCGATTTAACGTCCGGCTCCGTGTCCGACAGCGAGGAGCGCTGCACGACGAATTGCCTCGACAAATTCCTGAAAATGTCGCAGCGGATGTCGACCCGATTCGCCGAACATCAAATGCTCAACAACGAGGCCAACGGGGCGCCGTTACCCAAATGAACACGGCGGCGCCAAGCAAAATGATCTCTTTGCCGCGTTTTATAGATTTGCTAACGTTTCACTTGTGATACTCAGTTTTCGACGAGGGTGGAAAAGCCCGCATTGGAAGGGTTAATGGCTCTTTATAGTTTGTTGTTTATCCCAGTATCGAATTTACATAGTTTATGATTAGTTAGGCCCGGATTTTTTTTGTGGACGCCGATGCGCTTTCCTGGTGTTGTTTGCATTGTTGTTCTTACGTTCTCGTGCCTTTTTTCTCCTTTTTTTGGTCCCTGTACCGAGAGCATAAATTACAGAATGGCCGACGATCTACCAGCGTTGGATTTGGGCAAGAAGAAGAAGGCGAAGAAGCCGTTGAAGCTGGATGACGAGCCGGCTGAGGGTGCGGCCGCGCCGGCAGATGTTGCCGCAGCTACTGATGATATTGGTGTGGAATTTTTCAGCTTTAAATATAGTTCCGATTTAGGTGATTTGCAACTCGGCAAAAAGAAGTCGAAGAAGAAGGACAAGGCCCTCGCCGAGGAGGTGCCCGGCGCGGCTGATGGTGCCGACAGCACGATAGGTATCATTTTTTAGCTGCCAAATTTAATGTCGTTTTTCAGCTTCCGGTATCGGCCGCGACAACCTGATCGACGCGAAAGGCGCGTGGCCCGATTATTCCTACCAAGACATGCTGACCCTCGTGTTCAACGTGATGCGCGAGAAGAACCCGGATATGGCCGGCGAGAAGAAGAAGTTTGCGATGAAGCCCCCAGAGGTACGATTTCGTTTTTCGTAAGTTTTATTTACTTTTCAGGTCCAACGAGCCGGCTCGAAGAAGACGGCCTTCTCCAATTTCACCGAAATTTGCCGCGTGTTGAAGCGTGATAACAAGCACGTCTTACAGGTGCGTTTTTCGTCGTGAAAAATAACCTCTTTCATTTCCAGTTCCTTTTGGCCGAGTTGGGTACGACCGGTTCGATCGACGGCAACAATTGTTTGATTCTGAAGGGAAAATTCTTGCAAAAGCACTTGGAAAGCGTGTTGCGAAAGTATATTAGTAAGTTACGCGTTCTTTTGGGGTAAATCATGTTATTTTTTAGAAGAATACGTAATGTGCCACACGTGCAAGTCGTCGGATACGGCGCTTGTTAGGGTATGTTGGTTTTAATTGCTTTAATAATTTTTTGTGTAGGAAACTCGTCTCTTCTTCCTCCAATGCCACTCTTGCAATTCGCGCTGCTCGGTGACGGCGATCCGTGCCGGATTCACGGCTATGGTTGGAAAGGTTTGTAAAAATGTTTCGTTCAAGATTACGTTCTTTTTTCAGCGTGCCGCCATCCGACGAGCGCAAGAAGCCACCGGTCAGCCAATGAAGTAATCGATATTCCACCTCGTTATCCCCCATTATTGCTGTTATGTGATTGTGTTTTCGGTAAATAAAGTGTTTCTATCGTAACCCGGGCTATGTTTTGGTATTGCACAGGAGATAGTTCTGCAAAACGTGGGCGTGATGACTGTACTTTCGTGATGCCAGCCTGATCCCAAATGCGGGATCTCATCAATCTCGTTCCGGGTGGCCGTTCAGGCCGGAAAGAAAATTTCCGTTTTTCTGCCACGCCTATCAAAGCCACCGGCAAGCCTTTTCGCAGTTGCGGCGATCGCTGGGTTGTTTTTCGATCCGGAAGGGATTTTGATCAGTATTATAGTGTTTAAAGCTTATTTTAGCGTTTTAAGCTTTTTAAATGCTTCTTTAAATGCTTTTAGAAAGTGATGTAAACTTTTGTTAAAGTTTTGATAAGTTTTATAAGTTTTAGACTTTCTAAAGCTTATTTTATACTTTTAGAAAGTTATATTAAAGCTTTTTTAATACTTTTAGCTAGTGATAACTATTGACTTATAAAACTTTAATATACCTTTAGATGGCCCCCGCTCCGCCGTCGCTATTTTTCGCCTGGTAAGTCGGCCAGCTAGCAGAGACGCTTGGGGAAATCCATAGAGCTATATTTTGGCTTGCCAATCCCTTTAAAGCTTGCAAATTTAGCTTGACGCTTCTATCGGCTAAGCCGTGGGACTGGAACCCGGCCGACGGGCAGTTCGATTGGAACACGGCCGGGGACCGGCTTTGCAAGCTTGGAGGTGCGTGTGGATTTTGGCTTTCGGGGTCCTTTAAACGTAGCAGAGAAGCTGTAAGTGTCATTTTAGCATTATTAAAATTAAAAACACTTTTCTTTTAAAGACAGCTACGATCGGACGGCGGCTGATTGTCTAAGGAGGGCGGCTGACCCTTTTGCTGACGTTCTGCAGCTGGCTTCAGATATGGGTGGTGGGTTAAACTTTAAACTAATGTATTTAAAAAGTTCCTTAGACTTCCTTAAATGGTCTCTGCTAGCTGCAAGGTGATAGACAAGCTTTTAGGGGCCTTTTTCCATTTATTAAGCCAAGAAAATTCCCCAAATCTGCTAGCTACCCGCACTAATCTCGATTTTCTAAAGAGTTTTCTTCGTGCTAAAAGCTAATAAAACCCCCAAATGTTTTCTGCCAGCACCTAGCGAATGTAGATTTTAGAAAACGTTTTTTTTTTAGAGACTGGTCGATGATCGATCTGCGCACGCTGCGCTCGCCAGGGCTTGAGGTCGAGACGCTACGGACTTGTATCCTTACAGGTATCTTTAAAATCTTATTAAACGTTTATAAAATAACGCATGCTTTCCTTAGCTTTATAAACTGTAAAAAGAAGCTAGAACGATTTAAAATATACAAAAACATTTAATTTAGACAATTTCCCCACTGATCTCTTCCAAGTGACAAGTCAGGCGCCGAATCGGCAGCAATTCTTCACGACGACACTGACGAGAATGCGAGCTACAGTGAAACGTACGTTAATTACCTATTACGTACGCACACTCACTTTTCGTAGCTCTAAAGTTTGTAGTTTATTTTTTAATTCCAGGCTGCTTCAGCAAGTTCCCGTGCGGCCGGAATTGAGCGCGGGGCGACATTTGTATCGTGTAGTTTATAGGAATTAATAAAATACCCCTTAAGGACTCCAAACTACTTTTTAACAGAGACATATGTAGGCTACAAACCACACCCTGGAAAGCAGAAACCTTCTAAACAAAAATATCTTCAGAAGGCGCTAGGTGTTAGGCTACAAACTACACTGTCGAAGCCAGCTTTTTTCTAAAATCTCGAGATAGGCCGCAGGCTACAAACTACATCATAAAGCAAGAAGCTGAAAATTCCGACTACAGGCTACAAACTACACTCTAAAAAATAGCGCTGTCTTAGTTGTTTTTTTCCAAAAGCCAGACGTTAAAATTCGGGACTACAGACTCCAAACTACACGCCCATCGGCAACATTTTTCGGGCCAGTTTTCCGTTTGCAGCTCCCCCCAGCAGCGGCGCCGGAAAGCGGCTTCAATTTGTCGTTGGAAATTGGGGCGCTGGGGGCGCGGGTCCTAGATGAGGAGGAGGACGACGAGATGGAGAAGGAGCAGCAGAAGCAGCCCCTTAGAGAGCGGCCACCGGGCCCTAGGGCTACTGGCGCTGGGGGCCCAGGACCCACTTCTGGGCCCCTCTCACTTTCTACACTCTCTAGCCGGGGTGTGGGCCCCGGAGGCTAGGGGCCCACTAGGCCCCCCACAGCAGACCCGGCACGCACAATATTGCCAATAATATGGTGCGCGCAGGGGTTTCGGGTTTTTGGAATTTTGCCAAGCCTAATTTGCATCCGGGATTTAGCAAAAAATAGAATTTAAACTTTGTTAATAGCGATAATAAAGCTTGTAGAGAGTATTATAACGTTAAAATCGGCTTTTTAGGCTTTTCCTTAGCAAAAACTCGAAAATGCACTTAATTTCTATTCGATTACGCAATTTATACCTATTTTAACGCCAATTGACCCTAATTCTAATAAATAAAAATCAATTTGATAGCCCATTTAAATAACAATGGATTTTTTAGGCTTGAAGCATGCTTTTATGCTTTTTTCGCTATTAAGTTTTTAGATAAGCGATATTCTATTTTTTGAATTTTTTTTTGCACGATTTAGTCCATTCTAAGGGTCATTATATTCAAAGCGTTTGCCATCTGGTGTCAATTTGTACAATTCGCTTCCCGAGATGCCAGGGGGCCCTAATCGACCACATGTGGGGGGATAGGGCCACTAGCAAGGGTGAAGCCCCGTTCTTTGTAGTAATCGTTTCCTTCTGAGCGTAGTAGCATTTCGGAATTTATGATAGTGATTTAAACTAATTCTATTAATTTATAATTAATTTAAAAACGTGTTAAAACAACGTAAATGTTTTTAGAATCTATCAAACCCAATAATTTACTGCCCTTTTGGGCTTAAGTTATTTAAAACATAAACTAACTCTTTTTTAAGCAGTGTGGGCAAGCTAGTAGAGATTATTTAGCTTCTCGAACGCTTATTTCCGTCATTTACCTGACGCTAGGGCCAGGTGCAGCCCTTCGCGGCCCTGTGAGGATCCGGTTTTCGACATGCTTTTGTCTCTCTCTCTCTCTCTCTCTCTCTCTCTCTCACTCTCTCCCCTCTCCCCTTTTGTATCTGTGTAATACGGGGTGCTCCTAAAGCCCAACCTCTTGGCATGACATGCCCTAGACCGCCCCAGCTGTCTGCCCGGGAGGGCTATTGGTTTCCGTGTTTATTTTTGCTCGCTGTGGACCATGCAAGCCTAAGCCTAAGCCTAAGCCTAAGCCCAAGTCGTGCCTAAGCCTAAGCCTAAGCATATGCCTAAGCCTGCCTAAGCCTAAGCCTAAGCTTAAATCAAAGCCCATGCCAAAACTAGAGTGGAAACCCCGTTAAATCAATTGCCGACGTCATAACCAGGAATTTTTGTCTTCCGGGTCCCTTTAAAATCCTTTAAAAATGGCTTGCCGTTGACGTTCTGCCCTTTGAAGCCCCGCAAACATTCTGGGGGCCCAAGAAACCCGAGATTTTCCAATTCTGGCCCCTCCAGAATCGCGCCTCGGCCATCTCGGCCGCCCCATCCTGGGGCAATTAGGCGTCCCATCCGGCCCCGGCTGTTTCCGTTAGAATACTGACTACAAATCTCTGCTAGCCTGCCCTCGATTCCGAAATTATCTTTGCTAGCTTGTCCTAAATTTCATAGCCCTTTTTTCTTTTCCCAAATAATCTCCGCTAGGTCTCCTTCTCTCTCTCTCTCTCTCTCTCTCTCTCTCTCTCTCTCTCTCGTCTCTCTCTCTCTCTCTCTCTCCCTCTCAAAATTACTTTTAGCCAAAATGTGGGCGGAAGCGGAGGTGGGCGCTGGGGCCCAGCCGACGGCGTCGAACGGGACGAACGGGATGGGGCCTGATTCGGAGTACACCGCCCAGCTGCAGGGGTTGATCGACGAGATGAGTGAGTTCAGTTATAGCCTAAGCCTAAGCCTAAGCCTAAGCCTAAGCCCAAGCCTAAATGTAAGCCACCTTTTCCAGGGCTCCAAGACTTTGACTCGATCCGTTTCGCCACCTATCGAGCCGCCTGCAAGCTCCGTTTCATCCAGAAAAAGACCAACGCCCACCTGGTCGATATTTGGAACATGATTGACAGCTTCCGGGAGAATGGGCTGAACGCGTTGCCCATCTACACGCAGGTGCGTGGCCTTTCTGGTACCTTGCCAAGCTAGCTAAGCCACCCAAGCCCCTTTTCCAGATCAAAGCCTCGCGTGTGGAGCTGTTGCTCACCTCGATATTCCACAACCTCAACAAGCGGCTCGTCTCCTCGCAGCACATCGACACCGACAAGTCCATCTCGTTGTTGTTGGCATTTTTGCTGGGTGCTTATGATAAGTAAGTTAAGCCAAGACGAAGCCTAAAACCGACGCTAAGCTTACGACTAAGCTCAAGCCTAAGCCTAAGCCTAGCTGAGCCTAAAACTGAGCCCCTTTCAGACAACAATCCGGCCGCCTCTCCATCTTCTCGATAAAAATTGCCCTGGCTACCGTATGCGCGGGGAAGCTGGTGGATAAGCTGCGCTACATGTTCTCCCAAATCTCCGACTCAAATGGCCATATGGAGCACGATCGGTTTGCGGACTTGTTGCAGCAGGTGAGAAATCTGGGGAGGCTAGCAGAGATTCTTTAGGAAAACCGATCTAACGCCTTCTTTCAGGCCCTCGCCCTCACCACAGCCGTCTTCGAAGCTCCCACTTTCGGCTTCACCGAGGCTGCCGTTGCTCAATGCTTTCCGAAAGACGCCAAAGTGACGCTCAACCATTTCCTGGACGTGTTCATGTCGGACCCGTGCCCGCCTTGTATTATGTGGTACGCAAATGATACAGTATACCTTAAACGGTGCCTTTTAGGCTCCCCCTACTCCATCGCATGGCCTCTGTCGAGCATGTCTACCATCCAGTTGTCTGCGATGCGTGTCAGGTGCGGAAATTTGGGTTCTTAGGGGCCAAGACCTAAGCCTAAGCAAAGCCTAAGCAAAGCCTAAGCCAAGCTCAAGTCTAAGCCTAAGCCAAAGTCTATGCAAAGACTAGGCTAAACCTAAGCCTAAGCCAAGCCCAAGCCAAGCCTAAGCCTAGGCCTAAGCCTAAGCCGAACTCTAAGCTTAACGTAAGCCGTAGTGAGGCCTAAGTCTAAGCCCAAGCCTAAGCCCAGGCTATGGCGAAGCCTAAACCTAGGCCCAAGCCCAAGGTAACCCAGTTACACCCTGTAATTCCAGGTGCGCTCGTTCACCGGTTTCCGCTACAAGTGCCAGCGATGCGCCAACTACCAGCTGTGTCAGAACTGTTTCTGGCGGGGCCGAACCTCGCATAGCCACTCGAATGAGCACGAGATGAAGGAGTACTCTTCTTATGTAGGTTTCTAAAAGCTTGTTTCTTTTAAAGGGCCGGTGAAGCCAAAAATGGGGGTATTTTTACATGGATTTTAGAAATCCCCCACTCGCCAACTCGCCCATTCCATTCAAAAATCGCTGCAATGCGTGCCGAGCGGCCAGGCGAAACCACAGGCAAAGGTGGGAGGAAAAACGGAAATTCCGAAATTCACCTATTTTCAGATCGTTCCGATGCAATACGATCGCCCGGTGAAGCCGCTGGAGTTGGCGAATATTGTCCCGGCAACACCGACGACGTTACGGTAGGCGAGATTTTAAAGGGACTGGGAAGGGGGAGGGCAAGCTAGCAGAGATTTTTTAGGAAGGTCGGAATACGGTAGGACGTTTTAAAGGAGGCGGCCACACAAAATTCCCCGGTGCTAGGTTTTGGGAAGCTGACAAAATTCAGAGGGTAGGCTAGCAGATAACTTTTAGGAAGGGCAGGCTAGCAGAGATTCTTGAGGAACTGTAGCAGCAAATTTTAATTTTTTGGGGGTCTTGGGGACTAGTTTTTGAGGCAAACAAGCGGAGATTCTTTAGGAAAAGCGGTGGAGAAACTTAGGCTTTTTCAGGCGTCACCAGAGCGAGCGCGCGCCTTCCTGGCCCTCTTCGCCTGTTCTGCTACCCGGCCAAATCGCTGTCAATGGCCATCTAGATGATGAGCACAAGCTGATCGCCAGGTATTCGGCAAAGTTGAGCGGAAGGGCTGAGGTGAGCCTAAACAACGAATTTTCTGAAGCCATCCACTTACAGTACCCCCTCGGCTCGGCCCGAGTCTACGGAGCCGATCGACCGACAGATGAGCGGAGTCTCATCGCCCAGCTCGAGGAGGAGAATACGGAAATGGTGCGCGAGATGGCGCGGCTGGAGAACCAGGTAATTCCGCACGGATCGATGCTGGATTGCCATTTCCAGTTTATTACTGAGGACGGTCAGCTGACTGGGCTGAGGGAACGGAAATCACAGCTGGAGGAGAAGATGTTCGTGATGCAGCAGAGGCGGAGGGATCTATGATGCAGTTGGAGGGATGATGGCACAATTGAATGTGAGGAGAGAGGAGAGAGAGAGAGAGAGAGAGAGAGAGAGGAGAGACAAAGAGATTGAGAAAGATGCCGTATCGAATAACCATACTTCAGGCTCCCGGCTCACGTCCTACCAACCTGAGCACCGTCTCCTTATCCCAAATCCCGGAATCGTTAAGTGGAGTCGGAAAACAGGTACGTAAAATCCATGGCAATTTGCCTTGCGAGGTGCTTTAAAGATATAGTAAGGTATAGAATTTTAAGACCAGAACCTTACAGTAAGACTTTTACCTTGAGAACCCCTTTTAAAAACGTTTGAAGCTTGAGCATTTTCTACATTTTCTTTGCAGATAAGCGGCGCGTTCCGGGGCAGTTCAGTGCCGGCCTCAACGCTGCAGGGTGACCTGCTCCACGCCGCCGACCTGATCACCGACAACATGAGCACACTTGTGCGAGAACTTGATAATGGTAAGTTTAGCGAGAGAGAGAGAGAGAGAGAGAGCTAGAGCCATAGATCTCAACTAAACGCTCCATTTTCAGCCCACGACAGCGGCTACACGAATGGGGCGGAAATTGCTTAAAATTTACCGTAATTCCTGGATTTTACTGCCCAAATTAAGTTATTGTATGCAAATTTTAATATTAGGAACCTAACCTTAAAAACCTTGTTAACAAGCCTCTCTCTAATATTACGGGTCCCTGCGTCTCCGCCATTTCTTTAGCTCCAAATGTTTATGCGCCGATGAATCTATCGATTTCTCTCTCTCTCTCTCTCTTCTCTCCTCTCTCTTCTCTATTCCCTTACCTTACGCTTTTCCAAATATTTTTAATGCAAAATACACAGTACGCCCAAAGTATGATAAATTTTTATTTGAGCCGAGCGACACCCGTTTGGGAAAACACAAATACACAAAATTTACATAAAACCGATAAAAATAATCTAATAGTCAATGGACGTCCAGCTGTCGGGCCACAGATTGACGGGCATCTTCGACTCGCGCTTGCTGAAGCGGGTACGGTAGAAGACGTCTTGGCCACGGGATACCATCGCCAGCCAATAGCCATATGTGGAGCATGAGGCTGAAAAGGCTGGTATTTGTTGAGGCGAGAGCCAGAGAAAGAGAGAGAGAGAGAGAGAGGGGGGGGGGAGAGAGAGGGAGGGAGAGAGAGCGAGTGCGATATAGAGCAAGAACTTACCTGTGAGAAGTGTCGTGTCGCAATACATATGCGAAAAGCCCCAATCGACCATCGACGGCAACGACTTGTGCGAGTCGATCACAGAAATGCCGACACCACCGCCGGAAAATCCGCAAGCCCTCAGCGAGGCGACCAGGATGCGCTTATCGGTGTCGTCGGCGAAGCGCATGCCGTGCGGGAGGCTGGAAAATGAGGTTAAATGATCTCGGCTAGCCTGCCCTTTCCTAAAGAATCTCTGCTAGCCTGCCCGCGATTACGACTTGTTGAACTTACATAACATTTTCCCGTGAGCTTCGAACTTCGCGTGGATGACCATCTAAGCGCAGCGGGGCCGAGAAGAAAAATTCCGGCGAGCAGGAGGATAAGCCAGAAGCCTGAAAATGCTTCGATTAGCCGGGTCTCTCTTTAGAGAGAGAGAGGAGAGAGAGAGAGAGAGAGAGAGAGAAAACAATGCCGTGTCCGGTCCTTTAAAACTCACCCCGAAGAGCTGTGCGCTTTAGAAGGAGCCGACCGTGCATTCTTGGACGACAGCAAAAACCGTGTATTTCGTATCTTGGTCTGAGTTCGAGTATGCTATTACTTTCTCATGCTATTATCAGTAATTATTACTTTCAAACATGCAAATTGCCAAAATGCGGTTTATGCAAAGTGTGTTATCTTTTATTACATCCAGAAAACACCCGTTTTCACAGAAAGACAAAAAAAAGGTAAAATCAGCATAAATGCAAGTTCGGGATACAAAGAGATCACGGTTGAGAGGTAGAAAACAGTGTGAATTAGCATAAATCGTTCGGGAAGTTCAAAGAGGTCAGTAGTCAATAGCCGTCCAGCTGTCGGGCCACAGGTTGACCGGCGTCTTCGGGTCGTACTTGCTGAAGCGGGTACGGTAGAAGACGTCTTGGCCACGGGAGAGCATTGCCAGCCAGTAGCCATAGGTTGAAATTGAGGCTGAAAAGGCCGGTATTTGTTGAAGCGAGAGAGAGAGAGAGAGAGAGAGAGAGAGAGTGAGGAGACATAGAAAAGCGAGAGATTATACCTGTAAGAAGTGTCGTGTCGCAATACAAATGCGCGAATCCCCAATCTACCATAGATGGCAGATAGGAGGGAGAGTGGATCACCGAAATTCGAGCATCACGTGGCAGTGTCTCATCTGGAAACTGGGCTTGGGCTTTGGGCTTAGCTTTGGCCTAGGCTTAGGCTCAAACTCACTCGCAAACAATTCCCTCGTCCAAGCCCCGTCCTGGCCGAGGATGTAGATGTGTAGCTGCTCATAGCCGCGCTTGTGCACTAAGGAGAGGTTTGAATTTGTGCCCCAAAAACCCACTCTTCTTCATGATGTACTTTGTCGCATCGAGGGTGAAGTCGGCTTCGCTCTCCAGGTGGAACTCCTCCTTCAGGAAGTCGCCGCGGCGAATGTGGATGCAGATGCTGAAAGGGGGTTTTGAGAAGCCTGAGCCAAGCCTGAGCCAAGCCTAAGCCAAGCCTAAGCCAAGCCTAATCCTAAGCTAAGCTTACTTATGCGTGTATTCGCTCTGCTTCTTCGTGTACATGGCCAGGCGGGCGACGTCGAGGAGTTGGGGGGAGAAGGCGAGGCGGCGCTTCAGCTCCTCGGTTCCGACCATGTCTTCGAAGAAGCGTAAATTCTGAAATTTCGCGATATCATTTTGTTACTGTAGCTATTCTCACCTGTAAATAGTTCAATTGCGTATTGACGACGCGTAGGTGTTGCACAGAGCTGAACGTCTCCACCGGGTCGAAGTACTCGAAGCACTCGTGGGTTGGGTATTTCGAGGGGTATGGCCAGATCAACTGCAAGAAACATAATTTCATGAGTTCAGCCTTTAAAGGGCCATTGAAGGCAAAATCCACAACCTAAAATCCTCTTGCCCACCTGCTTCTTCAGCACCAAAAACCCCTCCAACAAGTTCGGCATGTACTCGGAAAATTCGGCCAATTTTTTGAGGCACACATCGTTGTCCGAGTAGATGGCTGGGGTTCTAAAATTGTGAAAATTGGCCTGTAAGTTGGTGCGTAGCGTACCTGTACAGCTTCCTCGCGATCCCGAGAAAGGAGATGAGCTCGAAGACGACATTTCCGACTCCACCGCCACCGGAAACTCCGCAAGCCGTCAGCGAGGCGACCAGGATGCGCTTGTCGGTGTCGTCGGCAAAGCGCATGCCATGTGGGAGGCTGGAAAGTGAGGTTAAAGTGATCGTCGCTAGCTTGCCCTTTCCTAAAGAATCTCTGCTAGCTTGCCCTTTCCGAAATGCATCTGTTAGTTTGCCGTGCTTCCTAAACGGTCTCTGCTGCTCCATTTCCAAATGATTTCTGCTAGCTGGCCACCAATTCCTACGCGGTCTCTGGTAGCATGCTTCTGCTTCCTAAATGATCCCTGCTAGCTAGCCTCCTCTTAACATTCTGTTAAAGGGAGTGAGACAAGAAAGGTAACCACAAATTTTGATATTCATAAAAAATTAAGCTATCAGCCAAAAACCCACAATACAATCCGGTCATTTTGGACCTCGTGTAGCCAAAGTAGAAGCGTGATGCAGAGCAGTAAAATGCCAGCAAACGGCAGAAAACGCGAGGCCGACAACACGCCCGGCCAGCCACCGCCGCTCATCCGTGCATCTGGAAAAAGATAACTGGGATAAGAATATTAAAATTGGCAAGCTTAAACCCATAGTAAAGCGAGAGAAAGCGAGAGAGCGTGAGAGAGACAACGAGAGAGAGAAAGAGAGAAAAGGGAGGAGAGAGAGATAGTGAAAGAGAGAGAGAGAAAGAGCAAGAGAGAGAGAGAGGGAGATGGGGGAGCGCGAAGTCAGGTAAAATAATTATCCAATTTCTCAATTTTTACTGATAGAAAATATTCAAATATCAAGAAAAATGGAATGAAAGGTATCATTCTTATCAGCTGAGTTTCAGGGCCGGAATATCGATTTTTTTTTTGCCGGGCGAGCGACATTTTGGGGCAGAAGTGCATCGGGGCCAATGTTTGTCTTTGGGTGAGCGGAGCGGGAAATTTTGCATTATTTACGTTAGGTTTTGAATTTTGGATACAAGTGGGGGGCAAGGCTAGCAGAGATTCTTTGCAGGCTAGCAGAGATTCTTAGAAAGCAGGCTAGCAGAGATTCTTTAGGAAAGGGCAGGCTAGAAGATTCCTTAGGAAAGGGCAGGCTAGCGAATTTTGGGAAAGGGCAGGCTAAGGTTCTTTAGGAAAGGGGCAGGCTAGCAAGATTCTTAGGAATTTGGTATGAGGCAGGCTAGCAGAGTTCTTTAGGAAAGGGCAGGCTAGCAGAGATTCTTTAGGAATTCCTAAGATTATAATGACCGGAAACCCTTTAAAACTCGCTGCTGTTGATGTGTGGAATCATGGTGTGGAAATTGTATAGGGGTGGGCGCCGGGACGGTATTTGGCGTCTCCGTGAAGATGCTAATCGTCTCCCCTCAAATGGCGCCTCACAACGCCCTTCCCGCAGACACATCATTCCCTGTATTTTGGAACTTTCCGGAGAAGGGGAAATGAAGGGAGTCTATACAAAGGAGGGCGGAAAAAGGGGCAGCTAGCAAAGGTCATTTAGGAATTTTTGCGGGTCGGAAGCCAAAATTATTTCTGTCCGATATGTTCCTAAGCCCAAGTCTATGCCTAAGCCTAAACCAAGCCTAGGCTAAGCCCAAGTCCAAACCAAGCTGAAGCCTAAGCCTAAGCGTGAGAACCAGCAGATCCAAATCTCAAATTGGAGACGTTGCCGATCTAGAACTTTCTGGCGAAGCAGAACTTGCCTGGGTGAACTTCTTGGACTGCGCTTCCGGGTTGGCAAGCTAGCATCGATTCTTTAGGAAAGGGCAGGCTAGCAGAGATTCTTTAGGAAAGGGCAGTCTAGCAGAGATTCTTTTGGAAAGGGCAGCCTAGCAGAGATTCCTTAGGAAGACGAAGGATTCCCAGTCCCTTGAAAGGTCACTTTTCCAGAGTCCCATGAGTTCTCGTCATTTCCTCATTTTCTCCCTGATGCAACATTTGAATGACCGGAGGGGACCCCTTCTTCTCTGGGCTCTCTCATTTTTGTGCTCTCTCGCCGAGGTGGCTCCAGATCTTGAGCCGATAGCCTGAGGTGGAGCTGGAGCCGTAGGTATGAACCGTGGTGTAGCGTGAGAAATGTCAAAATTAGGGGATATCATATGTTCAAGGGAGAGGAGAGAGAGAGAGAGAGAAAAAGAGAGAGAGAGAGAGAGAGAGAGAGAGAGAGAGAGAGAGAGAGAGAGAGAGAGAGAGCGAACGAGGGAGAGAACGAGGGAGAGAGAATGATAAAGAGAGCGTGATAAAGAGAGAGAGCGAGAGAGAGAGAAAGAGAGAGAGAGACTGGGTTGAGACAGAGAGGGAAATCGATATAGTCGACTTCAACCCTCCCAGTCCCTTTAAAAACCCAAATCACGAAAAAATCTGAAGCAGGCAAGCGAGTAGAGATTCTTAGAGGTTCCAACTTTCCAAAGTACACCAAATTACAGTATACCCACCCGTCTTTCCAGAGCGTTGCGTAGTCGGAGTAGTAGCTGCGGAAATTTGAGCAGAAATCGTGGTCATAGCTTCTTAGGCACGAAAGCTCGTGCTCCAAAAGTCTCAGGCTCAGCTCCCGGGTGGCTTCTCGTGTCGCGAAGCCCTCTAAAAGCCGCCCGGAAATTATCGCCGCCTGAGAATCTCGAATTTACCGCGCTCGGCTGCCCAGCCGCACCCGGATGGTCGGCGCGCAGACCTGTTTACAAAAGTTGTCCGTGTGGTCTCGTAGCGGAGCTTTTTTGGGAGAGAGAGAGAAAGAGAGAGAGAGAGATAGAGAGAGAAAGAGAAATGGAGACCATGCAAAGATTCAAATCTCGACGGCTTCTTCTCACGGCTCGCAAACAATCCCGGGTGAAAAACTGGAATTTTTGGGCGGTGAGTCATTGTTTTTCGGTGGTTTCTGTGAAGGTTAAAAAACACGGGTTACGGTAGTTTCAAGGTGAATCACTTTTTCGTATTTTCTGGCCTTCTAAAGCTATTTTTAGAACATGAAAATTCGGTCAATCGCTCTCTCTCTCTCTATTTCTTTCTCTCTCCTCTCTCCTTTTCGATGAATAATTTATTGAGCAGACACTCAAAATATAAAATGGTACATAAAACCCGTAAAATTTTTAAAATAAGATCTATGAATTTAAGCACAAAGGCCAGTCGACGTTTCACAACTCGTTCCGGTCGGACACTTCGAACACGTTGAGCCCGCCGTGTAGGCGTTCGTCTTCAGGTAGTTTCCTCTTAAGATAACAAGGAATTGATGATTTAACGATGAATCTAGAAGCTCGGCCTGAACGGCGTGGAGTCGTTGAAAATTCCCAGGATAGCCAATAAAAAAAACTTACGGTTTCGTATACTGGCATACGACGATAACATTGTGTGCACTGCTGCACAATGTTGCCCCGCATCCCATTTGGCTCGAGTCGGACCAAGGCCATCTAGAAAAGTAGAATGCAGTCCGACGTCACAACCCCCTAAAATACCCTAAAGGCGTTCAATCGGGTGGAGTGATTTTTTGACTCTTCCGCCCGGTTAACCCCTGACTCCCCGAAAGCCCATGCGCTCCCACGACTATGCAGGTTTAGCCAGGTTAGAGTCTTTTGCTTTCTCTCTCTCTCTCTCTCTCGCCCTCTCTCGCCCTCTCTCGCCCTCTCTCGCTCTCTGTCGCTCTCTTTCGCTCTCTGTCGCTTCAGATTCTTCTGCCCCGATGAACGCTGGAATTTAAAAGCCGAGAGGAACGTGCAAAAGCACGAATGAATGGACGTCAGTGCGGAGTCACGCGGAATTTAGGACCAGCTTACGTCTGAGCCCAAGCCTAAGCCCAAAGCCCAGTCAGCGTTTTCAGCCGGCGGACGGAACTTCACTTCGGCGCTCAATCGACTTTACAACAGGTCTGTTTTTAAAACCTTATTCGGTTTTTAGGGTTGCTCTCATCGCATTTTGTTCAGAATTGTTCAATTTTTTATGCCATTTTTTATTATTTACTGCGTTGCTCTGGAAAGATCGTAATTTTTTGCTATGCGCAGTATATGTTTCTCTCACCCTCTCTCTCGCGCGCTCTATCTCTCTCTAGCTCTCTCTCTCACTCACTCTCTCTCCCTCGTTCTCCAAACAGTCACGATCCTCTACTCATTTCCTTTTTTCTGATGCTCATTTTGCTGCTCCTGATGCTCAAACATCATCCGGAATTCCGATACCCCGTTCGTGTCAGATTCCAAGAGTGGAGATGCCAAAGGAGCCGCTTTTGGCAAGGCGCCAAAAAACAATCGGGCGAGAATTCTTGGGTCATACGTCTTCAAGGGGTTAATGATCATTTAGCCAGGGAGAGATGGCGATTCCGCAAAAAGGCAATCTCCGCTCCTCCGTCCAGAGGAATGGATCGTAGTGGGAGGCTAAACAATGGGCTTTTTTCTCGTTTGCAAGCAGAATAAGCTAGAAATTAGACGAACAAATGGATGCAATTTATCTTTCTCTCTCTCTCTCTCTCTCTCTCTCTCTCTCTCTCTCTCTCTCTTTCTTCCAACCCATTTTTTTCAGCAGCAGGCTTCTCCATCCGGTCAACTCGTCCCATTGGCTCCCCGCGTAATCTCGCGTTCGGGTGGGCCCCAATTTCCCGCCGAGTTTTTCTGCCTCTCTCTCTCTCTCTCTCGCTCTCTCTCTCCTCCCTGCTAACCCATCTGTGGCCCCTAAGCTGCCGTAGGGCCCTGATTCTTCTCGCGGGGTCGAAGAGGCCCCCTGGCTGAAACCCGAGGCCCTGGGCCCTTAACTTCTTCGTTTTTGGGCCCCAAGCCGACGACCGCTGCTATATTATTAATTTGGGGGTTCATGTCGGTGCTGCAAGGGCAGTTGAGCATCAACAGATCATTTTCTGTTTTTTTCCTCTCAAGACGTCAAACTCAGGGAGAGTAGGCTAGCAGAGATTCTTGGGGAATAGAAAGCGCTTAAATTCAACAACGGGAAGTTAGCAGAGATGATTTGGGAATGCGAAAGGCAGGCTAGCAGAGATTCTTTAGGACAGCACCGCCAGTTTTTACATTTTTTACAAGCTACTTCGAAGCTACGCGACGCTCCTAGCAACAAAAACTTGTTGATGTGGCGCTCCCAAGCAGATTTTTGGTCTAGGAAGTTCGGATTCAAAAATCGCATTTTCACCGCTATTCAAGCCGACTTTTGGGGGGACCCGGATCCTGGAATCAAATTTTCCCGGCTTGACCCCAGGAGAATCCTAGAAATCGGCTTGGCCTTGCTGAAAAATATTTCCGTTTTATCTCATTTTTATACTTTGTAGTTTGACGTTTTTGAGTTACAGTATCCGAAGCATTTAAAAACGGTAAATTTCTAGTGAATGCTACTAAAAATGGAGCGTTTTATCTTGCGGATGGTTGGATGGCTGAGCGGAAATGGTAGGTTATATCGAAAAATGATCGCTTGCTCTCGCTCTCTCTCTCACTCTCTCGCTCTCTCCCTACCTCTCCCTCTCTCTCTCACTCTCTCTGTCTCTCTCGATTTCTCACGATTTCACTGCCCTCCAATAAAAGACCCGCATTTTAATTCCGGGAAAAGCAGCAGCAAACGGAATTCCAGAAAAGCACGCGCTTCGAATTTTATTGCAGGGCCCCCGGGTTTAGTGTTGAGTTTTTCGGCCGATTCGCGCCAGGACCTGCAGAATTTATGCAGCGCAGAAATGGGTGGAAATTCATTCACCCGAATTTTTGGGGTCTGGCTACCGTAACCCAGAGATCCTCTCGACAGCCTTGATTCTCAAAAGATCTCCGCTCGCATGCCCTTTCACAAAGAATCTCTGCTAGCCTGCCCTTTCCTAAAGAATCTCTGCTAGCCTGCCCTCAATTATTGTGGAGTTTTTCAGCCCTTACAGTACCCTAAAAATTCCAATAAATTTTCTCACGTCATCAGAACCCTATAGGGACCTAAATTTATGCAAAATACCTCCCAGTCTTCGTGAAAACACTTTTGCTTTGGGCTTCAATCCCGGCCCGGTAATGCTCATCAGAAATTCCGGGGAGGTGAAGTGGCACTTCACCCCTCCGAAGGGCCCATTTTCACGGAATTCCCGTCTAGGTGAAAGACCAGACGTTCAGCGCCTCATGCAAAGCAGTTCTTTCGGATGTTCCGGCTTTTATTGGGTGTTTTAGGTTTTTGATGATTCCTGAATAATCTCTGCTAGACTGCTCTCGTATTCCCAAACAATCTTGGCTAGTGTGCCAAGCTTACCTCAATTTTCTCCGAGATCTTTGCTAGCTTGCCAGATCGCAAAAGCCCCAAATGGTGGCTGCTACCTCGCCTCCATTCCGAAACAATCCCTGCTAGTTTGTCCAATTCCCAAACAGTCTCTTCCAGACTGCTTTTTCCTAAAGAACCTCTGCTAGCCTGCCCTTCGATTCCCAAATGACCTCTGCTAGCCATCCTCACTCCTAAATGCGCTCATTTTTGGCTATAAAGTGGCTTCCGCTTCCCATCCCAAAAATGCACCCTCGTTTGGTCATCAGAATCGTAAAGTGATGAGCCAGCAGAAGAGGGGGTTGAGCACGAGCGGGGGTATTTAGCTGTTTTCAGGGGAGAAACGAGCAGAGCCAGAGAGAGAGAGAGATAGAGAGAGGGACGTCGTGTTGACGAGGGGCCATTCATTCCATCGGACTAGTCGCCCATTTCAGGGCTGGGCTGCTAAATGGGCTCCGGAGGGGCCCAAAAAATGCCCGTTGGGGATTGTTGTTTTTTTGTTTCCTGGTTTTTAATGGTGCTCATTTTGCTGTAGACGTTGATGATGGGTCTAAGATTTTTTTTCAGTCATTTTTCAGGCGGGCTTTAGCGCTAAAAAATTCTATTAGATCCCAGCTAAAAATTCCTCAATTTTCTTTGCTATTTTGCCCTCGATTCCAAAAGATCTCTGCTAGCTTGCGGCCTTGATTTGGGCCATTTTCTGGCGCGCGCATCCAGCTGAAGGTCGCACTCCGCTCACTCGCAATGACCCCGCCGCCCCCCATTCGAAATGGCCTAATTTCACACACGCCAAAGTCAGTTTTTCGGGCCATTCGGCTAGAAGGGCCCGTCGTCCATCCGGCTAGGGCCCAGTTAGGGCTCACTGGGCCCTAACTGCGCCCCCGATTCGGACACTCGAAAATTCCATCCCAAATTCAAAAATACAAGCCGGGCCCTTCGGCTGCCAGCCAGGAAAAATGGCATGGTGCTAAGGCTTTTATGTCATTTTGGCTTTATGGGGCTGGCAGGCTAGCAGAGATTCTTTGAGAAAGGGCAGGCTAGCAGAGATTCTTTGAGGAATTCCCCGTGTACCAAAAATCATAAATTTCTCGCTTTTGCACCCCCACCCGCCCTTCACATCCGTCAAGAGCATCGGACCGGAAATTGGTGGGGCCCCCAGGTCTGACTGAACCAAAAATTGGGCCACTGGCGGCTCAACCGCCCCGATCTAGGTTTTTCGCATGATTTCGTCTCGTAGCACTACGGTATCGGGGTGCTGTATTCCTAAAGAATCTCTGCTAGCCTGCCCTTTCCCAAATAATCTCTGCTAGCCTGCCCCAAAGTCCACGCATTTCAAAATGTGCCCCGGGCCCCTGAAAATAACTCGAAAAAATATTTGAATTCCCACGGCTCCCGGCGGGTGGAAGGATATCTCGACAAGTGCTCCCCCCTTCACCAAGAAACGTAAATCTTGCCCTGGCTTTTTGTTGCCGAGGCCCTTTTCGGGGCTTGTCGAGTTGTCCGCCGTCCCTTAGGGCCCAGTCTTAGGGCCCAGGGGCCACCCGGGGGGTTAGGGCCCAGTTTTCGGCAGGACCCCTTGTTTTTCGATACGCCCCCAATGCTGCATCGGCGGGCTCGATTCTGGAGCCACTTCACCCCGCGTTTCGCGCCTCTTTGACGGGGAGCTGAATTTTTTGGACCCCTCCCGATTCTTTTTCATCTTCTGAAAGTTGCCACTGCCTAGGCCTAAGTCTAAGCTAAGCCTAAGCTAAGCCTCTAAGCTAAGCCTAAGCTAACCTCGGCCAAGCCTAAGGTAGGCCCAAGCTTAAGCCAAGCCTAATCCTAAGCTTAAGCCTAAGCCTATGCCCAAGACACTATTTTTACAAGCTTCCGAAGCCCTGAAGCTGTATGTTTTGGAAATTCTCCCCTCCTGAAGGGCTCTGACGTCGACCACCGGATAGGACAATCCAGTTTTCCCGGCCAGAAAACAGGCAAAAAGGCAAAACGCGGGGCTGTCTATTGCATGAGAGGGATCCCTCCTGAAATACGAACAGATATGGAGAGAAAGAGAGAGAGAGAGAGAGAGAGAGAGAGAGAGAGAGAGAGAGAGAGAGAGAGAGAGCTACGTTCGATTACTCTGGACGTGCCATTCGTCATCATAGGAGCATCCCGGAATCTCGGGACAGCGAGTGGGAATCTGATTCATTTTAGCGTCCACCAAGGTCAATCGAAAGATCAGGTGTCTGGCCGGGTTGCAGAGATCATTTGAGAACCTGGAGGAAGCTAGCAGAGATTCTTTCGGAAGGGGCAGGCTAGTCGAGGTTGGAATCGTCATTTTTGCAAAATCTATTTCTACATTCTTTCTTTCCCTTTCACAAAAAGAATTTGCGACTCTCAAATGTTCCCATGGCGTGCCGAACGGGCAGACATCGACCGCCATAGCTCGCCTAAAAAAATGACGAGCATTTCGGGGGCGCGAAAATGTTGACGCCTTTTTACGAGCTTTCCCGGTTATAACTGGGCCGGAATTTATGGATTTGGGCTGTTTTGGGAGAACGGAAGTTTCGTTGTCATCGGAATTGCGCAAAAGCCTTAGCTAGCCCGCCATACTCCTTTCCTGCATTTCCATCAGAATTCCATGCTCTGTTCAAGGATCTCTGCTGCCTGCCTTTCCTAAAGAATCTCCTGCCTGCCCTTTCCTAAAACTCTGCTAGCTGCTTCCTAAAGAATCTCGCAGCTGCCTTTCCTAAAGATCCTAGCCTGCCCTTTCCTAAAGAATTTGTAGCCTGCCTTTCTAAAGAATCTCTGCCAACCAGCCTCTCGCATTCCCAAAGAATCTCTGCTAGCCTGCTGCAGCTTCTGCAAACCCTCCAGCAGTAGCAATCAAGAAAAAAATAAGAGAACGTTCGAAGGGAACAAGCCTCATTTTCTATTTTTTCCGCATTTTCCTCTTTTATTTACCGGTAACGAGGCGCCGCCGCGGCGCTCCTAACGACACCCAAATTACCCTGTCGCCCCTTAAATTTTCGAGTAGCCGCGAGAGAGCCTTTAGGGATCGCAAATAGTGTCTGGAGAACACCGTAGGCATCAAGGAAAAACTTTTGGACTTCGGGGTAGGTTAGCAGAGATGTCTGAGGAATTTTGGGTGCTTTTCGTGCTGTTTTGGGATACTTCTCGTGGCAGAGAGGGTCAAATTATTCTGTTTATGTTCGCGTGAGGGGACAAAATCGAAAGCGGGGGTTGGGTGTTCGCCCCCAAAAAGGGGCAATGTATAATAAACAAAGAGTAATACTTGATAAATAAAGGAATTAATGTCTCTCTCTCTCTCTCTCTCTCTCTCTCTCTCTCTCTCGTTCTCTCTCTTTTTTGTATCAAAATATTAAAATATACATCCCAAAATCTAAACTTCAAACTCCGTGCTCATACGCTGAACTCACATGAACCAATTTTCGCCTTTCCGTTCGCGGATCCTCAAATAGCGCTGACTACTACTACTGACTCCCCCACTCGAAATTGGACGTCCATCAAGGCCATTTCGAGCCCCGGCTACTACCGAGTACGTACGACAACAATTTACGAAGGGTTATTAAGCCCAAAAAAACTGGCTTGGGTTCAAAAATCAGGCGTTAAATGTCGATGGAATTAGGTAAATAGTATGATGTGCCAAACTAGGCAGTTTTGCCATCTCAGTCCCTTTAAATTTTTCGTACTGGCACTGTACCTTTAAAATCTTAGTTTTTCTGACCTTCGGGTTGAAGTTTAAGCGCTTAAAAAAGTTAATTGATTTAAATTAAGACTCGTTATTAGATTTTCAAAATCTGCACATTTCGAGGGTAACGGTTTCGCCTTGCCGGCCCCTTTAAAATCTAGAAAAATTCGGCGGTATATGCATAATGATACAAAATTTCATAATTTTTTCGTTAATCTTACTATATATAAAAAAATAGTGTCTGTGTGTGTGTGCCACTTTGCATCCACTTCCGGATGTCTGTCCGGAGGATATCTCAAGAAGGACGGATTGGGCTACGTTTGATACGTCATTAGGTGCGTAATGGTCTAGGGATGACTGCACACATATCAGATTTTTAAAAATTTGCAATTTTCGCTATTAAATTTAGGTTTTTGTAAAAAGCTCTTTGTTAGGAATAATTAGCATAGACCGGAGGTGGGCGGTCGTCTATATAAAGAGACAGAAAGGGTTGTTTTTCATTTTTTTGTCTTCTGAATGCAGGACAATTATGCAGAGAGAAAAATAGCATGTGGTCCGAGACCGGGCCAGGGTTGAAAAGTCGCGAAGCGGCTTTTCAACCCTGGTCACTGAACTAAAACAAGATATTCATCAAAATAAATGTAATAAAATTAAATATCATATTCCAATTTTTGATGCCCTGCACTTTTCATAATCCACAGCTTTTTGCTTTGTCAGTCCCTTTAAGACCTAAAAACCACGCCGATTTTCGATGTCTAAGGTATAAATAATTGGCTTAAAGGTTTCTTCAGAATCTAGAAGCATAATAAAATTGGGTTAATCAGTGTAGTAGTCGATAGGAGGAAGACCGTAGGAATCCCTAGCTACACCCCACCCCCATCAACCGGGTTTTCATGGGGATTAGGGCACCTTCCTTTCCGGCCGGCTTTTCACGTATTTTCATCGGCATCCATAAAATGGAAAATGTCACGTTGTCTCTCTCTTTTCTCTTCTTCTCTCTCTCTCTCTGCTCTGCTCTCTCTGTTTCTTTCTGCCTTATGGCCATTTTGA
The DNA here is from genome assembly GCA_038088335.1 of Mesorhabditis sp. LJ9110. Classification (NCBI taxonomy): domain Eukaryota; kingdom Metazoa; phylum Nematoda; class Chromadorea; order Rhabditida; family Rhabditidae; genus Mesorhabditis; species Mesorhabditis sp. LJ9110. The sequence continues at coordinate 28,861 of JBBGBA010000220.1, read as the reverse complement.
GAACAATAAAGCACACATGTGTTTTTGCGGTTCATTTCTAAAATGACTTTTGCATCTTTTTATTTGACTTTCTCTAAAATAGCTTGTTTACGTACTTGCTCGGTCCTTTCCTCAAAGATCTCTGCTAGCCTCCCATCTTCGATTCCCTAAAGATCTCTGCTAGCCTACCCGCAAATCCCACAAGACCTTTGCCAGCTCGCTTTGCTCTGATCTGATCGATTTCCTCAAGGATCTTTGCTACATCCATAAACTTCCCTTGACTTGCACTCGGATTCCTCAAGGGGGCTGCTAGCCTCCCCTAGGAAAGGAAGCCTGGGCAAGCTAGCAAAGATCATTCAGGGACTAAGAGAGGAGAGAGAAGAGAAAGAGAGAGAGAAGGCTAGCAGAGATCTTTTAGAAATGGAGGGGCAATCTAGCAAAGATTCCTTAAGGATCCCACAGCCATCACAAAATTAGGCAAGTTCCAGAAAATTCCACAATTCCCGAGCCATTTCAAGGGCGTCCCCGGGCAAGAAAATTCCAGGCAGACGAACCCCTTTGCCCCTGCTCTTCCATGATTGACTAGAAAAAGACAACAAGATGAGGCTTTTCGTTGGCGGGTCCACATCCTGCTTCACTCTCGCTCTCTCTCTCTCTCTCTCTCTCGTCTCCATTTCGGGGTAATCCTTGGCCTCCTTTCATCTTCTCCTCCTTTCGCCGATGCAGGCTTCCTTTTAGCTCTCTCGCAACCTATGATCTGACCTAAATCATTTGAGGCCGAGGTTAGCCTGCCTTGAAATCGAGAGTTTTCAGTCACTGCCTTTCACAGGTCCAAGATCACTGCTGGCCTGCCTTTCTAAAGAATCTCTGCTAGCCTGCCCGTTCCTAAACTAATCTGCTTTCCTAAAGAATCTCTGCTAGCCTGCCCTTTCTAAAGATCTGAGCCTGCCTGCCTAAAGAATCTGCAGCGCCCTTTCCAAGAATCCCACCTGCCCGTTCTAAAGTCCTGCAAACTGCCTTTCCTAAAGAATCTCTGCTAGCCTGCCCTTTCCTAAAGAATCTCTGCTAGCTACAGCCCTGTTTACTGTGCTTATTTAAATCTGCTAGAGGAAGCAAATTTACCGAAAAAAATTTACTTAGAACGGAGAAGCTCGTCCAGCTTGACCACAGCCTCGAACAAAAAGCCCATGTTAGCGCCTCTCTCGGCTCTTTAGGCTTCTTCTTTTAGTACTCGCCGGACCGGGGGCCCTTCTGTCGGCAAGACTAACAAACCCAATTTATCCCCCTTCCCCTGGGCTTTCCCTGCTTCTTCTTTCAACGGGATCCGCGGGGAAAAGCCCAAGGGTTCAATCCCACCCGTCCGTTTTTGCGCCAGCAATTTTTTGGGGGTGGCCCCCACCGGAAATTGGCACGATTTAGAGGGGGGTAGGATTTGCAGGGGGCGTCTAGTGCAGGTGGAAGGATTGCGGAAAAGAGGCGTAGGTTAAGCCAAGTAAGCCTATTTCTAAGCCTAAGCCCAAGCCTAAGCCCAAGTCGAACAAGCCTAAGCCGAAGATTACGACTAAGCCTAAGCTAAGCCTAAGCCTCAGCCTAAGCCTAAGCCTAAGCCAAGCCTAAGCCTAAGCCTAAGCTTAAGCCAAGCCTAAGCCCAAGCCTAGGCCTAAGCCCTAAGCCATGCCTAACCTCGCCCCCAAGCCTAAGCCTCCCGTCTTCATTCTCCGGCTTTCCCGTCCCTTTAGAAATCCACTCTGACGCACGGCCCCACCCTAACCCCTAAAAAGTGACAACTTTCAGTGTTCACTTTTTTGATTCGAGGCGATGCCGGGCTTATTTTTTGGGGCTTTTCCCGGGTCACGGATGGGTCCCAGTGATAAGGGCCAGCCTTAAGGGCCCAGTGGACCCTAAGGTTGGGCCCCCGCGTGACAGCTGTTCGGTTTTCCGACAAAGACATACACACCCTCAGGTGCCCCCCTTTTGCCCGGAGGTTTATGACTCCATTTCGGCCGCACCACACACTCACCACGCATTCTTTGGGTTGCGAATGGCGCCTGGAAACCACTTCCTGCTTTCGAGATTTAATGTCCTGATTTTTTAAAGGGGCTTGTAAGGCAGAATCCGGCGGTCTCGAGATGCGCAAAATGCTGTTGCTTGTCGAGACCTAGTCACGTGTAAGGGTCGATTCCAAGCTGGATTAATTTAAAAATCCACTTTTGCATTAAAGATTGCCTCTTTTAATTTTTAAGGCACTTGGAAGGCAGAATTCGACGCCTGTCCTTTTTCAGGCCTAGCCGTAGAATTAGAAACGTAGCGGGTTTAACTAGCCGACTTTGTAGCATGGAAAATGCCTTAATACGCGCCCTGTTCTTATAAACGTGATTATTACAAGTTTTTGTAACGTAATTTTCGTGTCTACGCAGTTTTCTCCTTCTAAAACACCTGTCCCTTTTGAATCGTAGTGCGTGGTACGGATTGGTGAATCGGCTTCATTAGTACCACAATATTTTGGCAAATTGTAAATTTTTAAGGCTGAATACCTGTTAAACAGTCCAATAAAAATGTTTTAGCATTGTTTGAAAATTAAAGCAATCAATACAAAGTTTCTTTTTGTCCTTTTTTGATCAATCTAACCGGTTACGGTAGTTTTTGCAGATTTCTGGGCAAAATCTGAGGATTATCTCCTTCGCTTTGTGAAAGCAGCCATTCTTGGCACTGACCAGGGGGAAATTGCAATCTAAAAATAGCCCCCTTCTAATCTATCGAAAAGTGCCCGGGCGCGCGTTTTTGATACATTTGGGCAAATATTTGCCGGGTGGGTTGTGGGGCTTTTCGACCCTTTGGCACCGCGACAGTCGCTCGTTTTTTTGACAGTTATTCCGCGTTTTTTTTTGCTAATTGTCCATGTTGCCATCCCCTTCGCCCCTTCTGTTGCCATCCCTTTAATACTGTAAATTTGGAATTTCGAAACTCTAAAGGGATATGGAAGTCAAATATGTATCTTCTTCGATCGTCTAGTCTTCTAGAACGTTTAAAAAATGCTCAATTTCTCGTGCCCCTTCGAATCCGCCATCTTCGAGTCCGAAGGCCAAACACTATAGATGCTAATTGCAAAATGTGCACTTGTTCGGGAGGATTATGGCGGAGAGTGTGATAGAGAGAAACAAAGAGAGAGAGAGAGAAAGAGAGACAGACAGAGACATAGAATGAGAGAGGGCGAGAGAGCGAGAGATCTATACCGAGATTTATGGAGAGAGACATAGTTAGAGGCGAGAGATAGATAGCGATAAACAGACGGAGAGAGAGAGAGAGAGAGAGCGGCAGAAACGTGGTCACTCGTTCATCAATCCCTCCCACTTTTAACTTTAAAACTTCCGGGCCAGCTGTCCCTAGCTTGATGCCGTGCGTTATTTTTGCATCTTTTGCCCCCCTGGAGGCACTGCCTGGGGTTGAAGGGTCAACAAAAAGTGCATCGTCACCCCAATGAGGAATCTTCGGGCCCTCCGGGCGATTGCGCTTATTGTAGCCACTTGGTGGGCGTCCCCGCGTGAAGCCAATCTAGCCAATAAGCGGCGCTTCCGTTTCCGCTTTCCTAAAGAATCTCTGCTAGCTGCCCTTTCCTAAAGAATCTCTGCTAGCCTGCCCTTTCCTAAAGAATCTCTGCTAGCCTGCCCTTTCCTAAAGAATCTCTGCTTGCCTTCCTTGAATTTAGATCATAAGTTTTTCTAATTGCTCTAAACAGCTAATTCATGACAGTGCTTGTTTAATTTTCACCTGTCTTGGCGAATTTTTTGGAAAACCACCACAAAATTTTTAGGAAGTTCAAAAATCTTTCATTTTACCAAATTGTTCCGCTTTTTTGGTTTTGCGAACTTTTGGTGCCGGATTTAGTAAGAGTTTAACCGATTACGCAACTTATATCTAATTGTTTCTTTACAGATATGGAACAGAATGTGACCCTCCTCGGGCCGGATGGGGACTACAACAGCACTGACGAGGAGCGCAACTTTTTCGAGAGCCCCGAGCTGCTCAGTATTAGAACGTACGTTACACTCCTCCGTACATAAGATTACATCGTAATTATAGGATTTGCCAGAACATTATCCCCGTTTTTTGCGTGTTCGGGATGGCGGGCAACTCGATGGCGTTGATGTTGATACGGTAGGTCTTTCAAGCAGCCTAAGCCAAGTCTAAGCCACGCCTAAGCCTAAGATAAACCTAAGCCCTAAGCCTAAAAAAGCCAAGCCTAAGCCGGGTCTAGGCCAAGCCTAAGCCAAGCCAAGCCTAAGCCAAGCCTAAGCCAAGCCTAAGCCAAACCTGAGCCAAGCCTAAGCCAAGCCTAAGCCAAGCCTAAGCCTAAGCCAAGCCTAAGCCAAGCCTAAGACAAGCCCAAGCTTCAACAACTCTTCAATTTCCAGAACCAACTTCTGGCTGCGGCGGCTCACGTCAAATGCGTATCTTTCAACGCTCTCCATCTCCTCGTGTCTCTTTCTTTTCACCGTGTTCGTGACGTGGGCCGACTCGAAGTACAGCGTGCCGTTGTATAATAAATCGGAGATCGGGTGCAAGGTGAGCTCAAAAGGGTCTCTGCTAGCCTACCCTTCTTTCCTCACTTGTCTCTGCTAATCAGCGCTCAAATCCTAAATGTTCTCTGCTATTTTAACTCTCCAAATCCTCCATTTTCTCTGCTAGTTAATCCCTCGGTTCCCAAATAAACTCTGCTAGCTACCTGTTGCAGTTCTTCACCTTCCTCGCCCATGCGTGCGACTTCATCTGCGTGTGGATGATCTCGTGGGTGTCGTGCGACCGGATGATTGTCTTATATCGGCCAGGTAAGCTATAAAAAACGTGATGAAACCGAGACCAAACTAAGAACTACCTAAAAACAACAGAACCGTGATTTTTAGGAATCCGGAAGTGGGTGTGCACAAAGAAATTTGCGAAGCGGATGGTCGTTTTCACGATTTTCATCTCGTTGTTGTTATATTCATGGTCAGCCATTTTTATGTAATTTTCCCAAATGAACTCTACTAGTTACCCATAAGCTTATTGGCAACTAACAGGGATTCTTTGAGAATCAAGGGCAAGCTAGCAGAGTCCATTTGAAAAATCCCCAAATTTAGGTGCATCATGTCGGCCTCCCTGGAAATGGAGGACGGGACGGTGTTCTGCGGGCTCGACCGTAATCAAACACTCTTCGGAAATACCATCGGCAATCTCTACTTTTCATTCACGATGATCGACACGGTCATCTGCACCGTGTTGCCGTCGATTCTGATCGTCGTCGTCAACTCGTTCGCCATCTACCGGTAAGTCGAAGTCTAAGCCTAAGCAAGCCAAGCCGATTTTCTCCAGGTATCGCCAATGCATGAAGATCTACTCATCGGGCGTGCTGCGCGTGCGCTTCTTGCGGACGCCGGACACGCAGAACAACAACGACTACGAAGGTTGGTGCTGCGAAACGGGGATAAAATTCTACAAATGCTTTAAGAACTTTTCATACAATCGTAAATTTCTGAACAGAAGCGTATTGTAGGACAAAAAGGCTAAATAATACCACAAATTTACATCAAAGCTTAAAACTTTTGGCGATCAGTAACACGCTCAAACTCAATCATCGACCTTGATAGCACATCGCAAGTTGTTGACATCAGTGGATCGAAAAGCTATTAAAGAAGTTCCATAAAGCTAACCTAACATCTACCTCAAACTAGATACTGAGCTATCGAAGAAGGAGCCACGCCTAAAGCAACCTGTCCAACCTCAAACGACTGGAGCCTAGCTTCAACCAGTGAAGCTGAAATACTCAACGTTCTAAACGTACGCTAAGCACTGAAAACTGATAGCGCGAAACGTTCGTAAACGCCGAATTACTCTTAATAAAATTCATCTTAAAAAGGTATAGCGATCTCTAACAAATCAGAAAAGAACAAACTCTAACTTTAAAAAGCGTGTGCGCAGTTTTTGGGCTTAAAATTAGGCAAAAATTCCGCTAACGATACTCACATAACCTCGTCCAGCTCTTTTTAAAATATATATTTAAGCTTAAAAGTATAGAAAAACTAATTACCACTTCTATTAACTACTACTTCTATTCTATAAACCCTTTTCAGCACGTTCGTGCTTCTGAACGTGCCGAACTACGCGCTGCGGCTCTACCAGGAGATCTTCACCACGGACCCGCTGTTCCACACCGTCTACTTTGTCAGCTACCTGCTATATTATTTCCACCACGCCGTCCTCTTCTACTTTTACATTTTCTGGAGGTAGGGAAGATTTATCTACTAAAATCTAGAATACGAAACGCTTAAATTCATACGAAAATCCATTAAAAAAAAGAAAAGCTTTACTCATCAAAATCTAATCGAAAAACTCTAGTCCATAAAATCTGCTATAATAATGATCAAAAAACAACCTTCAGCCCACAAATGAAGAAGCAGCTGAACCGGCGGCGATGCGGCTCCTCGAGTGCTACTGCTTCAAGACGTCCCCGAGTTCGGCCACCACTCGACGTCGCTGAACCAGTTCAATAGGAATTAAGAAGAAGCGACATTCATGTGTGCCTTTCACCCCCCTGTGTACTCAATGTTGTAATCTAACCGACGGGTAAACTGATCTATCGAGCATTCTCTCTTGTTCTCAGCGCCTTGCCAAAGATAAAGATTTTCGCGTACGTCAAATGCCCGCAAACCGTAATACAATGGTGCCTGCAGTACAAGCCTTAATAGCCAGTTTTATTCAAAGAAATTCAACGGATAGGGCAACTTGAAAGAGGGGACAGTGGCCTGCTTGGGGGCCGGGCATGAACAACGAACGAGCCCTCAACGATAACGGGGGGCCGTAACAGTAAAATGGTGGGGCGGGGAGGGACTAACAAAGATTTGATGGGGGTGTAGCCGGGGAAGAGGATAACAACGAGCAACAAATAACAAAAACGGTCTAGAATAGGTGTACTTATTTTTCGGAGGAACCGCGTCAAGGTGTGCGTGTTCACTCGTCGTCGGAGTCGTCGAACTTGACCGAGTTGACGCCCATCGGGATCGGGCCACCGCCGTAGCTACCCTGGAAAAAAGAAGGTTCCTTTGAAAACTCAGAGAAATTTGTCAAAAGCGATTCGTTAACGTCATAGCGAAATTCATTTCGAAGCAAATTATGGCAAACGCAATGCAAACGCATAATTTCATCATGTCGAAAAGTTTAGCAGTTTTTAGCCCTTTTTATAGGACTGCGATTGTTTACTAGCTAATCGAATCGGAAAAACCCTACAAACCTTCTTCTTTTTCGTCTTCTCGTGACGGAATCCTTTGCCTTGTGTCTTGCTGAGCGTGGCGTGAGCTTTCTGGCCCCAGACGTCGTGGCTGCCGTCAAAAGCATTGTTGCGGAACTTCTCGGGCACGTCGTCCTTGGTCGTCTGCACACGGCGGAACGGCTCGTTGGATTTCCTCTGAAAATCACAATTTATTAGCGCCAACTCAGTTAACGTACCTTCATCGGCACTGATCGGCGATCGCCACCGCCATTGTGAGCGGGCGTCGATGTATCCATATCTTCATCCACGACCTCGGCAGCCTTTTTCGTGGCGGGAGTCTGAAAAATGTTTGTAAATCGAGCTCAGTTGACTGCGCAATACCTTAGCCTTCACAGGCTCATCGTCATCAGAATCCTCGCTGGAAGACGCCTTGGCTTTCGGGGTAGGTTTAGCGGCTGCTGGCTTGGCCGGCGTCTTCTTGGCGGCTTCATCATCCGACGAGTCTTCGCTGCTGGATGCAGGCTTCTTTGCCAAGGGAGTCTTCGGGTAGCCGCTGCTTTGACTGGAGCTTTCTTGGCCGGGGCTTCATCCTCTGAGTCCGAATCATCCGATGACGACTGTTTTTTCTGGGTAGCGGGAGCCTGAAAAGAAATATATATCAAATGAAAATAAAGCCTTACCTTGGCAGCAGCCGGCTTGGCCGGGGTCTTCTTCGGGGCTTCGTCTTCGGAGGAATCTTCGCTGCTAGAAGCCGGCTTCTTGGCACTGGGTCTTGGCTTTGGGGGTTTTGGGGTTGGCTTGACTGGAGTTTTCTTGGGGGCAGCGTCATCGTCAGACGAATCCTCAGAAGAGGACGCTTTGCCCTTGGCAGCGGCCGGCTGAAAAAAAATATTATAATTCTAGATTCAATGGCCATAATGCGCAAACAGCTTTTGCGCAAGAACCTTTCTCATCTGTAGTTTTGCAAGAAACTCACCTTTGTTGGGACGGGCTTAGCAGCCGCCTTCACAGGGCCTCATCATCAGAAGAGTCATCGCTGTCCGAGGTGTCCTTCTTGGCAGCCGGGCCTTGACAGGGGCAGCCTTTGCAGGGACCTTCTTAGCCGGCGGCTCGTCCTCCGAATCAGAATCCTCAGAAGATGACGTCTTCTTGGCAGCGACAGGAGCCTAAAGACAAAGTTAGAGTCGCAAGAATATTTATGATACCTTTACCGGCACCGGTTTCGCGACGACTTTCTTGGGGGCCTCGTCCTCGGAATCAGAATCGTCGGACGACAGCTTCTTCTGGGCAGCCGGGGTAGTAATCTGTAAAAATAAATTCACCACCAGTCCGACAAAGAAAACATACGCGCTAAAACATCCAAATGATCTAAATAAATACCTTGGCGAGCGCTGGTTTGGCCGGCGTCTTCTTGGCGGCTTCATCATCCGACGAGTCCTCGCTGCTGGATGCAGGCTTCTTCGCCAAGGGAGTCTTGGGGGTAGCCGCTGCTTTGACTGGAGCTTTCTTGGCCGGGGCTTCATCCTCCGAGTCCGAATCATCCGATGACGACTGTTTTTTCTGGGTAGCGGGAGCCTGAAAAGAAATATATATCAAATGAAAATAAAGCCTTACCTTGGCAGCAGCCGGCTTGGCCGGGGTCTTGGTTCGGAGAATCTTCGCTGCAGAAGCCGGCTTCTTGGCCTGGAGTCTTGGCCGTGGCGACAGTTTTGGCAGGAGCCTTCTTTGCCGGGGCTTCATCATCCTCACTGCTTGAGGCGGGCTTCTTCGCGACTGGAGTCTTGACGGCTGCGGCTGGCTTGACTGGAGTTATCTTGGGGGCAGCGTCGTCGTCAGAAGAATCCTCAGAAGACGAAGATTTGCCCTTGGTAGCTGCCGGCTGAAATTTTAATACTACTTGCGTTGCAGCAAGGATCAAAGGACCACGGCCGTTGCGCGAAATCGCTTTTGAAAAATTAAGTGAAAACAACGTTTGCACTTTTAGTTCAGTACCGTTTCTGTTGTGCATACATAGTTTTTCACGAAACTCGCCTTTGTCGGGAGGGGTTTAGCAGCAGAGGTCTTCACGGGAGCCTCATCATCAGAAGAGTCATCGCTGTCCGACGTGTCCTTCTTGGCAGCCGGAGCCTTGACGGGGGCGGCCTTTGCAGGGACCTTCTTAGCCGGCGGCTCGTCTTCGGAATCAGAATCCTCAGAAGATGACGCCTTCTTGGCAGCGACAGGAGCCTAAAGACAAAGTTAGAGTCGCAAGAATATTTATGATACCTTTACCGGCACCGGTTTCGCGAGGACTTTCTTGGGGGCCTCGTCCTCGGAATCAGAATCGTCGGACGACAGCTTCTTCTGGGCGGCCGTGGTAGTAACCTGCAAAAATAAATTCAATACCAGTCCGAAAAAGAAAGCATACCTTGGCGAGCGCTGGCTTGGCTGGCGTCTTCTTGGCGGCTTCATCATCCGACGAGTCCTCACTGCTGGATGCAGGCTTCTTGGCCAAGGGAGTCTTGGGGGTAGCCGCTGCTTTGACTGGAGCTTTCTTGGCCGGGGCTTCATCCTCTGAGTCCGAATCATCCGATGACGACTGTTTTTTCTGGGTAGCGGGAGCCTGAAAATAAACTATATAGCAAATGAAAAATCAAAGCCTTACCTTGGCAGCCGCCGGCTTGGCCGGGGTCTTCTTTGGGGCTTCGTCTTCGGAGGAATCTTCGCTGCTAGAGGCCGGCTTCTTGGTCACGGAGTCTTGGCCGTGGCGTCAGCTTTGGCAGGAGCCTTCTTTGCCGGGGCTTCATCATCCGAGGAGTCGTCACTGCTTGAGGCGGGCTTCTTCGTGACTGGAGTCTTGACGGCTGCAGCTGGCTTGACTGGAGTTTTCTTGGGGGCAGCGTCATCGTCAGAAGAATCCTCAGAAGACGAAGATTTGCCCTTGGTAGCTGTCGGCTGAAAATTTTTTTAATAAAACTGAACTTTAAACTGAAAACCGATTATCTCAATAGGAAAATCAAGGATTTACCTTGGCAGCGGCTGGCTTGGCAGAAGCCTTCTTTGCCCGGGCCTTCTCATCGTCGGAATCGGAATCGCTGCTGGAGGACGACTGCTTGCGCGCCGCCGGAGCCTTCGCCGCAGCAGCCTTGACCGGAAGTTTGTTCGCTGGAGCCTCGTCTTCGGAAGAAGATGGAATGCCATTGAGGCAGGCGGGCTGAAAAAAAAAACTTTTTGTAAAGCCCGGAAAACTGAAACTAGCCAAGGAGTAGTAGTCAAACGTACCCTGGGTGGAAGCGCGCGGGTAGTCACATCATCGGATCCATCGTCGCTTGATTCGCTGTTTTTCGTGCCGGCGTTGGATAGCATCTTTTTGGGCGGCTCCTCGTCGGCTGATCCGGCAGGGCGCTTTCGGGCTTGACGGGCCATCGCATAGAGGTCGTTCGGCGAGGGCACATCGATCATCTTGGCCTAAAACAAAAACATAAAGGATCTAAGCGAATTATTTCGTTTACAATATCCCAAAAAAACCAACCCTGGCTTGAATCTTCTCGCGAACGGTGGCGCTGAACATCTTTTGCACGGCCTTCGGATCCTTCTTGCTGTAGTGCATGTAGACGACCGTGTCGAAATCGAGCCCGGGGTCATCTCCGAAGTTGCTCATTTTTACCTAAACAATGCTCATCATTTGTGCAACAACTGTACAAAAGAAAGCGAGCAATGCGGAAAACAAGGCGATCAGATTCTTGAAGACCTGAGACAAAAAGAGAACTCGTAATTGGAGAAGGGTAATAACAACGCAAATCATAGAAGTTGACAAAAGCACAATATGGAAAGGATGCGTAGAGAGAGCGGGCACGACAAGTACAGATTAAGCAACTTCAAAGTTTTTCCGCTTCAGTCGTTTCTTTTTGCTGGTTTTCTTGACATGTCCCTTTTGCTGATTGGGCTTGGGTTCGTCGCGTGCCGCCACCTCGAGTTGCTTCTTGGCTACCCGCTCCTCTTTGAACAGCTTGTAGTTGACGTATTTACTCTTCTCCGGGGCGGCACCGAGGGCTATTGCCATTCGCTTCCTGGCAGCCGACTTTTCCTCTCCAACGAGCCCTTCCGCGACGACCAGCTTCTCCACTTCAAATTGCACCTTTTTCAACACGGGTGCCGCGGGCTCGACATTGGGCCGCTTTTCTTCAGGATTTTCGGCGCAGCTTGTACGGGCACGAAATTGCGGTGGGTGTGGACCTCAACTTCAGCATTTTCGTGTCCTGATGCTGGGATATCCGGTAAGCTGTCCGCGAAGGTCGTAGGGGCCATTTTGTCGAGCAACTCGTCAAGTGTCTTCTTTTGTCGAACCTTGGAGCCAAAGAAGGCGTCGACTGGCGCTTCCCAATCATCCATGGCGGGGCGCTGAAAAAAAGGATAGTATTTACCACCGGAAAACGCAATAGAACGATAGGTGAGAACAATAAAAATGCATTGACAATAGGGGCAGCTTGGGATCACGGACAAACAAAGAAGGAAAAGGAAGTGACAGTTACATAAACCACTAATATAAGTTCTCGGAAAAGCCACATTCGGCTGAATCGCATTTACAGAAGATTTTCTTCTGACGCATCACTTCCCACCATCCAGAATTGTAGCTGATTGTCAATTCCTCGTCCCGGACGATGCGCTTGACAGCAAAGAGACAGATGTGCACGAGCGGATCTCCATTCCTTTCTACCTCATACGCGCAGACGTTTGGATCGCAGCTGTGGTTGATGAAACGGGTAATGTTGCCGAACTTTGTCGCGTCGAGTAGAACATTCTTTCCGGCATAGGTTGCATCGTAGAGATGTTCACTGGATGACTCTTCGTATTTGACAACTTCGCCGGCGTATTCGGCGATGAAAGTACCGGGCTCGATCGTCTCCTTTGCGCGCAATCCCCAGCCGCAACGATACGTCTTGAAGACCTAAGAAAAAGGGTTAGACCGAAAAGCAACAAAGGCCCGATAATCGAGAGAAACAAGCTCTGGATAGAGAACAAAACATGGTAATTACCTCAAATTTTCGAAGAATGCCCTGCTGGGTAGGCCGACATTTTGCGCTTCCTTCCGGGCAAGAGCACACCGGTCCACATTCTTTCAACCTCTTCTCGGTTGGGTCAAAGGGGTGGTTATTAGGGCCGAGGCGGAGCGCGCCTTCTTTGAATTCAGATGAGGGGCACGAGCATTGGTGACAGGCCGTTTTCGAAGTGCTCGGCGCCGCCGGACGCAAATTCTGATCGCTTTGGCATAAGTGAAGGGCGGCGGTTTCGTGTAATCAACTGCATTGACGACCGGCACCGGGAATTTTTCCGATCCATTTGTTAGGTCTTCTACAACGGACATCTGCAAGGAAAATAGGATAAAGCAGGACAGCCATGACGAAACGAGAAAGCCAGAAGCAACGAGGGTCAGGTTAGAGCAGTTGGAGAAGCGATAGGCGTCAATGAAAAGTGATCTATAGGGTACAGAAAAAGATTTTGCCATCGCAAAAATTCGAAAAAATGAGGGCGAGAGCAGTGGGAAGGGCTAAAAGGCAGCGTCTGCGCTCTAACCAGGGGCTACGATTGCCCTCCCAACAAAACGGACAAGCAATACCCAAATTTGGTAACGGGAAGTAAAAGCTTCTCTCTAGTTTTGCTTCAAAATTCCGAAAGTGGAAAAAGGTGGGGCCATCTTACATGGCCATACACATGACGGATTCCGTTCGTTGCGGGATCCCGGAACCTATCTTTTTAGCTTTTTGTTCTTCTTATGCATCTCCTGTGACAGTTTTTTTAAAACTCGATTAAACTAGAAAAATTTACCCGGAGCGCCGTCAATCCCGGCCTCCTTTCAAGTTGCTCCAACTTGAAACCTCTCTATTGCTATTTTTCGCTTGGGGGTACCTTGTCCGACTTTTCTGAATACCTTTTAGCTAGGAGAAGCATTCCGGAAGCGTTGTTGCGCCGTTTAGAGCTTCCGCGGTGTATTTAACACGTGCAAGCCAACCAGGCCAAATCGCTGTATATCTTAGCCTGTCTTTTCAACAAGTGCTCTGTCCCGAATTCTCAAGTCTTTAGCTAAGAAAAGCATCTCCTGAAGCGTTTTGTTTAGAGCTTAACGGTATCTTTGATGTATGTGGATAACTCGTTCTGAAACCAGCTTGTCCTCTTCAGATACTGCTAGGAGCCACAACTGTATATTCAATTCATGCAAATCAATCCTTGTGTGCAACCATATATTTTCAAAAAGCTTTATTCATTGAGAAGCGGTAGCGATCTAGGGGTTGTACTCGATGGGGAGGTTCTTCCTGCGGACCATGCCGTCGCCCTGGAACCACTCGCGGCGGAACTGCTTGGCGGCGCCGTCGGGGGTGTTGGTCCACTCGATGGTGACACGGTCGTTGTTGGTGTCCTCAGCTCCGAACTGGAACGAGTCGCACGAGACGGCCACCTAGAAGAGTGGGGATAGAAGATGCATGCATCAGTTGCTAGCGGTTCAAAGAGTCCAAAAGCACTCACCAGAACCTGCTCCTTGGGGTCGAGGACACCGCACGGCGGGTCGACTCCGAGGCGCTTCATGTTGGTGGTCTTGAAGGCCCATCCGATGCGGCGGCCGCCAGAGTTGATCACCTTGATGTGGTAGGTGTGCTTGTCATCGTAGGGGGCGTTGAAGACAATCTTCGTGCCGGGCTGGGTGGTGATGTCACCGGGAGCGACGGATTGGGCCATCTTCGAGGTTGAAGTTTGGGGTGCTGTTGGAAGTGGCTCAGCTTGTTTTATACGCGGGAACGCATGTAAATTGGGTGATGGAGAATAGGGATTTCCGGATTTTGGGTGTTTTATGCTGATTTCCGATTCGGTTATTTTCCAGGGGTAGCTGGGCCTGATTTTAACCTGGGAGCAGCTTATTTTCAAGAGACTTCCTACTCTTCTACCATCTTTCCCTTGCCATTTGGTCGGTCAGGGCCCCTTTAAGAGGGTCGTTGGTTTTTTAGGGTTTCCTCTACCCTGCTTCACAAATTGAGGGCATCTGAAGCCCCTCTCTTATCCTTTCAGCCCGCCGGCACATCCAGCCTCCCTATGATCATCGCCCCTTTCGTGCCGCCCAGAGCCGACCCCCTGGGGTGGGGGTTCCCTTTAGTGCCCCTACGGAACGCACCAATCCAACTGACGGGGGTCACCTTGTCCCCGATTTGAAAAACGCTCCAGGGGAATAACCAAATACAGCCCCTAAAGGGCCGCGCTTCCGTCCCGGTATCAGGCGGTCAGGGGATCTTGATAAGCTAGAAATAGTGCCAAGATATCCTCATCTTTTATCGATCGATTTCCGGGGCAGAAACTCTTTGAATTTGATTTCCTTGATTCTTTTTCTGATTCTCTTTTCTCAGCGTTGATTTTTGCGATATTTTTAATCGGTACATTTTCAGACGGGTAGATGCCCAGGCAACGCTCGGGAACGCCTGGAAGCTCGGGCTCGTTGAAGGAGAATAGCCAGCCGGCTGCAAGGGCTCCGGAACGAAGTAGCCCCAGAAAGGTAGATTTTGATAGTTTACGACATTTTGCGGTTGGAATTGAGCGTGTAGTGGAAAATTGTGAATTTCGGGGCAAGTCACTTTTTTACACTGCGCTCTTTCGTAGGGAGCCTCAAAATATTTCTTTTTTTTCCAGCACGATATCGATGCTAGGGCTGTGGCCGCGCAGCTTGGCCGAACGTCGGCAAGCCCTACAAGTAAGACCGAGTTTTACATCTCTGATTGGTTTTTAGAGTTGACCTCTGCCGCTAAGAACAAGAACAACGAGGCCCAGCCCAATGCCGCAGCGACATCATCGTGTTCAGAAGCCGCATCGCAGCCGAGGAAGCGGGGACGGCCGAGCCTGCCGGCAACGGCACAATCAAGCGCTGCAGCGACGAGCAAAAAGAAGTCGACCCGCCCCAGCCTTCAGGAGGCGCCAAACGTTGATAAAGGTAATTTCGAGGCATTTTCTATTTCAATCTGTCTAAAAAATACCTTGGTAAGTGCTTTGAACTCATTGGTCGCCCAATCAGAAACTCAAATCCTTAGCAAGTAAAGCGAATTCATAGCTCGCAAGGCTTCCCTAGCTCTTTCTCGCCAAAAAATGCTAAAAATTTGTAATAAGCTGTCCATGGTTCTTTTTCAGCGGGCCTATCCCAAAGTGCGAAGAGTTCGTACTCAGTTACGAAAAATAGGTCCTCTTTTCCCCTTATGAAATTTCCGTCCAATCTCTGCCTTCTACCACTTTTCTGCGAGGAATAGAGTATACAATATTTGTTTTTAGAATTGACCTCCGCTGCTAACAACAGGAACAACGAGGCTCAGTCCAATGCTGCAGCCACATCAGCATCAAGTGCGCAAGGCCCTTCGCAGCCAAGGAAACGGGGACGGCCGAGCCTGCCGGGAACGGCACAATCAAGCACTGCAGCGACGGACAAAAAGAAGTCGGGCCGCCTCAGCCTGCAGGAGCCGCCAAACGTTGATAAAGGTAATTTCGAGGCATTTGTGGTATTTTACTGTCCGTAGATTCGAACGGTCGCCCTCATTTGCGAAGCGGCGATGTCCGACATCGCAGTGGAAGCGGTGTGAGCGCGCCGATTTTTGAACTCTCTGGTAAGCCGCTCACGATTTTCCATATTTATTGTGTTTTTTTTACAGAGAGCGTCTCGCCAGTACGAGATCGCACGAAACGACGCAGTAATGGCTCAACTCCACCCACCATCAGCCGCTTCACTTTGGCGAAGAGACGGGCCAATTCAACGAGAAAGGCGATTCCGCAAGGAATTTCAGCTTTCTCTATAGTCGGTACGATTTTGAAAACTTTCTTCATTGTTTTTTTTGCAGATACTTGGGCCAGGCTAAGCAAGGACGAGCCGAAAAGAAAGACCAAATGGTGCTGCGAGACCATTCATTGGCTCTGGTTCGTGGATTGACTTTTTTGCTTGAGATTTCGATTTTTTTTTAGCAGCCGTTGAGGAAGAGAACGAAAGACTGGGTACACGACGTTGCAGCACGTTTAAAGGTAAACAGTCTTTTCGAACAAATCTTATTTCTAATTTTAGGCCACGGCTGACAGGACGGTCCTTTGGGCTGATGTGGCAGCAGGGCCGAATATACGCTTACATGGTATTTTTTTTGTTCATTTTGGCTTTTGTACTGAAGGTTTTTTATTTATTTCTATTCGACTCTATTCATTGTTTTTAGCCGACATCATGTACGTCAAGATGCAAGTCGCAAAATTCTACAAGGACGGCGCGCACCACCTCGAGGATCGCGGCCGCTGCTTTCTCGACGTCACAAACAAGACCAAACAAGAGATCGACTTCTCCTTCGATCAATATGAGCTGGCTCGTCTGAGGTAATCGTTTCGCTTTTCTTTGAAGTTGCTAGAAGACGCAGTTTTGAGATGTTTATTTATATCCGTTTTATCAAAAATCTGCCGTGAAGTCCTTCAAATAATGGTCTGAAAATTGCGACATGTGAAACAAAGAGTGCTCAGGATTACTATAGATTCCTTTTTTTAGCTCCGCCTTTTTCGTCGTCACCGCGCGCTACAAATGTCTGAGGAGCGAAGAGCGAAAAACCGACGCCGGCTGCTACCAGCTGATGAAGACCAGCGGCGTGCTCGAGGTCGGCCGAAAAATCGGCAACCCAATCGTGCTATTGTGGGTTTTTCTTTACTTTTTAATAATTTTTGTTAAGCGATGCCAAGAAGCACCCCGGATATGCGAGCTCGGCGGGGACGTTGACAAAAATGTGCGCCACGACTAGAAAGGTAAATCTTCCTGTTTTTGTAGTTTTTTTTGAAGACTATGATGAAATAAAGATCGAATTAAACTCCTTTTTCCAGCTGGATTCGAGCGCGCCGGACTATCGCAGCCTGACCGTGGCCCTCGAAAAGTTGAAGCCCCGGCAGCCGCAAGACGCGATTCCGCCGCGGGCTGATGGCACTGGAGAGCAATCGCCGCTCAGGTTAGTTCACTTATTCATTAAAATACCGTTTATTTTTAGTTATTACTGGCTCGACGACGGCGTGAAGCGTAGTCTGGCCGCTGAGGTGCCGTTCGGCATGCCGTTTCCCGGAATGACGAAACGGAGCTTCGCCTCCGTCGACGACCTTCTGGAATACCTGAACTCTACGACGGTGTTGTCATTTCAACGTGAGGAGGTGCGTTTGTTAATTTCTTTTACTTTTGTTGCTTATTATTATTTCTATGCCAATTTTATTGTTCCAATTTCAGGACGAGTCGAGTAACATCATCGTGGGCCCGGCGACGTTCGTGTTGCCCAAAGTGCCCGAAGCGCCTCTTCACAACGTCCGCACGACCGGCGGTATTTCCGTTTTTATTGTCAGCATTTTTCCGTTTAGAATACATCACCGTCCGGCCATACCCATTCCAACGAGTCAAGCGCTGCGACGGCGATCGGCACACTCTCCCGTTGGGCCTTGACGAGTCCTGCTATATTCGCGAGTACGAGGTATGATTTTTACTTCTTGATGGGCTTTTGTAACCGTTTTTCTCTTTCTGCGACAGTTTTTACCCTAATTTGCTTTAGGAAATGGAAGATGACGTTGACCGCCGTCGTCCAGCGCCGCCCGGTGAAGCGCAGTTCCTCAGCTTGTGGAACTACGCCCTCCGCCACCACAACCGATCGGTCGTCGACTCAACCGAGGGCTTCAGGCTATTGGTGTGTTTTTTTAGAATTTGAAATTTTGGCACATGGCATTTACTACTTTATGAATTTTCAAAGAATTTTGTAACGTTTTTACGCTAGAAA
This sequence comes from Mesorhabditis sp. LJ9110, assembly GCA_038088335.1. NCBI lineage: Eukaryota > Metazoa > Nematoda > Chromadorea > Rhabditida > Rhabditidae > Mesorhabditis > Mesorhabditis sp. LJ9110. The sequence goes on along the minus strand of JBBGBA010000220.1, from coordinate 10,864 downwards.
AATTAAGACATGAATTTTTATTTGAATTCATAACTTTTTTGTTTCAGCGCCACTTCCACAGCGAATACGTGCCGTTGCTGGACGCTCCGGGTCAAGATTTTTGGGCGATGCACCTTGACGAGTGCGAGGTTTGAGAGTTTTACCTAGATTATTGGGTATTTTTTACAGAAAGCCAAACTCATCGGCGCGATGGAGCGGATGGCGCTGCTCTCAGGCGACTTCAGCGTCTGCGACAAGTTCGAGCAGGACCGGGCGCGCGCCGTGCAGGATGACATTGCTGAGGTAATTTTGGAGTTTGGTTTTATTTACTTCGTTTTCTTTAGGAGGGGCCGACGGTTGAGATCGGCGAGGAATCTGAAGGCGAACAAGACAATGAACCGCCGGTAAATTTTTGTTTGTTTTTCCCGATAAATCCAGATGTTTAGTATTGTAAGGGGAAAATACTATGAGAGTTTTTAAAGAAACTTTACGAATGGCAAGTAATTTATGGAACGTCTGAAAATTTGAAAATTCGGTCAGGAATCTAAATTTGCCATTCAAAATTTGTAGAATTAACTTTTCCTGCTGCTTTTCTTTTTTGATAGCTTTCCTACATTTACTAGATAAAGATTTGACTTGACTTTTAGAAAAAGTCAAGGAGGCGCGTCCGCACAACAACTTCTTCGTCGACAGCCGGCTCCAAGCCTCTCAAGCGGAAGCGGCGAACAAGTCAAGGCGGCCCTCAGGTTTGATTGGTTTTTTAAAATATTTGAAATTTTTTACAGGAAGCCTGCCCGGCGGCTTCGTCAAGCCGTGCGCCGTCCCGCGTGAAGAGCGCCAGGAAGCACGCGGCCGGCCCCGATGACACCCCGCTGAGCCCGTCGCGAATTGGACAAACAAGGATGGCGAAGCGCATCGTGGACGAGGTCAAAAAGATGGCGCCGCTCACCAAGGACAAGAAAAGGCCGTCCGTTGCGCCCGGACCGAGCAAGAGGAATCGGCTTGAATCGGTAAGCTTATTTTTATAGATTTATCGGGCTAATTTTATATTATTGGTTATTTCATCGTTTCATTTTAAAGTTTTTTGAACAGTTTTTAGTAAAATCTTGCCTGACTGGAAATTATTGGTAGAACTAGTTTTTCAAAATGAAAAAATTACAAAATAACAAAGTTTACTATGCTATTTAGCTTTGAAGATAAAATAGCAAATTTGGATTGATTTTCTTTTTTCAGAGCTCGATCGCCGCCTGAAGCCACCAGCACCGTCAGCCGGGAATCGCCATGGCCTTCTCTTCCACGCACGAAATAATATCGCCCATGTCTTACCGTTTGTACAATTTGTTGTTTCAAATTCCCTGCCCCCCGATACGTGTAACGCTTTGAGCGCACGCCCCTACTGCCGCACATGCATGATCTCCCATTTGCAGCTTGTTATTTTCTATGTTGGTATGTTGTCTTAAAATAAATTGTCTAAATCAAACAGTTGTATTCCTCGCCAGAATTTGATTGTAAAAGAAGCACGGTGGTTTTTATTGGGTTGGGAAGAATTGAAGAAGAACATCTTGCTTTTGTATGGGATTTTGCTGCATCTTCGTGGGGTTTGGGGTGTTTGCAAGGATCGCTTAACAGTATTTTGGCCCTAGAAATGCGTTTTGTCGTTAAAGTATCGCTGATACCTTAGATTTCTAATGACATTTTAGTAATACGAAGTTTAGGTTGACTTTCTTTCTTTTACAGAGTTTTTAACAAATCCTAATATCCTAGCCGTTAATTTCAGAGATTTTTGATGCTAGAGAGAGACTTTTTTTGCCATTAAAACTTTAAAACTTTAAGGTATGGCAATGATACTTCATATATTGTTTTCTTTGCGAGCAGCATTGGGTGTAGTCGGCTTCTTCATTTTACCTTTATCTTTTTTAGGAATGGAAACGCTGAGCGTCAACACCAGGACTACGACAAGGCTTTTCCCGCGTTTGGGCCGCCAATCTCCATCGGCGAGTACACTTTGAATGAGGAGCGAAAGGTTAATTTTAACGTTTTTAACTAGGTAAATGATAACGCGTGTTCAACGCGATTTCACTTTTACGCCCCCGCAAAAGGTTTTCCTGTATTTCATGTTGATTATTCGAAGGAATTTCGGCGTTTTTTGAACAGTAGGGCGCGACCAGGCGTAAAAGTATTTTAAAACCCTAAACCTATGTTAATACCTCTAAATACCTACAGGTGACGCTCGGCCGCGCCGAAGCACGGTACCTCTACGCGGCGCTCGTCGGCGGCAGCGCCCTGCGGCTCGATTTGAGCGCCGGATTCGAGACGTTTCGCAAGAAGGTAAAGTTAGGCATTTGCTACCCTTGACCCTTGTTTTTTCAGCCAGGCGACGAGAAGCTGAACGCGCTGCTCGCCTGGATATGCACACAATCACCGCCGGGCGGCCACCTCAAGCGGGTATTTTGATTTTTAACGCTTTCCATGCTTTTTAGTGCCTACACGAAGCGGACTTCGTGTCGTGGCGCGGGATGTTGACGAAAATTGCGGCCACCCCGTTCTCGATGGACGACGATTGGATGTTTGAGGCGCGAAAGGTGCAGGGTACTGGTTTTAATTATCGGAATACTTAATCCTATACTTTTAGATGTTTTAGTTATGTTTTTTTTTGTGAGAATCTATAAAAATCTTGCTTTGTAACTCTGCATCCTGTCTAACTTTTTTTTCTAGCTTCAAATCAACGTTTTAGACGTCATCTTCCTGCTGGAGCGCGAGACGGAGGCGCAAGGATTAAAGTGGGAGCATTCTTCATTTGTTAAGACCTTCCTTTTTGTAGAAAAGGCCTGATGACCCCGCGCGAGCACCTGATGACGTACTGGGGCTTCAAGTTCGAGCAGTACGCCACAATTGCAGAGCCCGGGGTATAGTGTATACTTTTTGGATTGATCCTGAGTTTTAGGGCCAACCGTCAACAGCCGAGCCGGTCAGCCAGCTCGACGAGTTCGGCGTCGTCGTCAAGTCGCAGCTTCAGACGGCCGATGGCCCGTTGCAGCTCGTCTACTCGGGTGAAGTGGATTGTATAGATAGCGGTAAGGCGATTGTCGGGATTTGGGTACTGGACTGTTAACGGGGCGATTTGGGAAAAGTTTTGATCCGATGACCAACCACCTCGCAAACTAACTATTTAGTGTTTTGTTACCTTATTTTATCGAGTTTTAGTAGGTTTTTTTACTAGAACGTGATAAAATTACGGTTATAACACGTTAAACTTTTAAAATTATGTGGCGAAATCGGAATTTATTTATTTTAGTAATTTTATCAATTTCCTAGGCTTCAAGCGTTTCGTACTGTATTTAATAAAGTTTTATTATTTTTTTACTAGAACGTGATAAAATTACGTTTAGAAAATCTTAAACATTCAAAATTATGTGGCAAAATCAGAATTTCGATATTTTCATAAGTTTTTATGAGTTTTCTAGACTTAAAACTGACCAAGCCGTATAAATGTTGTCTATTATAACCGATATTTAAGCCCCCTTCCCCCGCTAACAACCTAGTACCAAACCCACTTCCCCATTTCAGCCGGCACACTGCTCGAGCTGAAAACGCAGCGGCAAGCGTTGACGGGCGGTTTCTGGCGCTACAAGTCGTTGAAATGGTAAAAAAATTGCAATTTTATTCAATTTTTTACAGGTGGATTCAATCGTTTCTGCTGGGCGTCCGGACGATTGTCGTCGGCTTCCGCGATGATGCCGGATACGTTAATAAAGTAATTTTTCTTCTTATCAATAAAACAATCCTTTTCAGGTGGACACGGTGGCGGTGAACGATCTCCCGAAGCAGGGCCAGTGGCGCGGCAACGTGTGCTTCAACTTTCTCGGGCACGTCTTGGCGAAGGTAAAATTTATCGGCGAGGCGAACGATCAATACAAGTACATACAAAAATTGTGATTTCAAAAAGGAAAGTGTTATGCGGTTTGAAAGTGGGCGTCGAGGCGGCCGGAACGGCTGGGCGGCCAGATGCGGTAGACGAGGCGGACCTGGAAAATCACATTTTGTTTATTTAGCTTAGAAGAGGAACAGGATCTCATGAATTGATATACTTTTTTCAGGTTCTTTCGCATTACCGGGGGGGGGGGACGCGCTTTTTTCTTTGAAACATAAATAGTGGAATTGTTTATAGATGGTTTTTTTACTATTCCTAAACGTAAAGATTTACAAATTTGTATCAAAAATTTAAAACTTTGGATTTTTCGACCAAAAACGGGCGTTTTGACCAAAATTTCGACTTTTCTAAAGGTTTCAATAGTTTTTCTAGTTGAAATACAGTTACATATTACTTAAAACGCCCCTAAGACATTATTAAATTACTAGGCATTTCTAGACTTATACAAAATTCCGTCCCCCCCCCCCCCGATAATGCGAAAGAACCTTTTAAAAGAAACCTGGATCAATCCTTCGGGGATCGGGCCAAAGTGCCGCGAGTCGGACGAGGCGGCCGCGTTATCGCCCCGGACCCAGACGTGGCCGAGCGGGACCCGGTTGACGGGCAGCAAGTGATGGTTCACGACGTCGCCTTCCTAAAACAAAGTTTTCTAGATGCGTCTTGTTAGTTTTATTTGGTTTTTCTAGGTAATTGTAAGGCCAATTTTGGAATCACCGGCTTCGGACTTTCGTCTGCTTTCCTTTGGGGCGAAACTCCATTGTTTTTAGCATTTTCTATCCGAAAATTGCCTATTAAATCAAATATAGTGTAGCCTTTATTGTTTTTGGTCCTCTTCGTGAGCTAGGCAGCTATCGAGGCACTTTCAAAAAGTTAAAAAGTTGAATTTCTGATGCTTTTCATGATTTTTTCCAGTCTAATCAAAAAGTCAGAATTTTTCACGTTTTAATCACGTTTCTATACTTAAAAACGGCCAGCGATATGCAGTTTTTGATCTTTGACATAAAGCTCTAATAACCGACCTTGGCGGCCAGCCGCTTGCACAGCAACAGCCGGTGGTTGTTGGGGTGCAGGAAGCCGACGATGTCCCCGTTCTTCAGCTCGGTCTCCTCGGCGGGGATGTAGGCTAGAAAAAAAAAATACATATTAGCAGAAAAATTAAAACTCACGCAAGCGCTCGCCAACGAGGACATCACCCTCCTGGATCGTGGGCAACATCGACGGGCCGGAGCAGATGACGAACTCGCCGAGGGCGTTGGCTAGAAAGAAGAATACTTAGAAAACAATATTTTGAACGTACCAATGCTGTTGAGGACACAGTAGCCAAGCCCGCCGATCGCAAGCGATTTTCCGCAATTCCGTAGTAGGCGTCGTAGCTGGGGTTGAGTGAGCATTGAGGGCTGAAAATTCACTTTAATGGTGGAAATAAAAAGGAAAACAATGATAGAATAAAGGAATCAGGCAACGAATTATGATCTTTTTAGGTCAAAACGGCTTGAAACATATGGTTTTACTCAGGAAAAATCATAATTGAGTAGAAAAAAAGCAGACTAAGCAATAAAGCAACTAATTATGTTTTTTTTTAGGTGAAGAAAACGCTGGAAGAGAACGACGTGCCCGAGCCGATGTGCCGCGTCTCCTACAGCCCAAAGACGAGGAGCATCACTTTTCAAAAGGTCAAAAAGCGCTTTGTCTCATTTTGAAGTTGAGGTTTCCGGCGAAGACTTCATCACCCCGGAATTCCGACGGCATTTCGCCGCCGAACCATCATAATCTTCAACCCCGCAAGAAAATACTCGTGTTGAAATATTCGTTTGCAAGTTGTTATGCTCCATTTTCCAGGCGCCTCGTTTTTGCACATAAAACTTTATTAAGGCACAAGTGCGAAGCGATGTACACGACAGACAACTGTTAATCACAATGCAAACGTTTTAAGAGGCGATTCGTGAGAAGCCGGGCGCTAAAAGTGGCTGCAAGTGTGGCGGCCGAGGAGTTGGAAGCTAAAGAAAGAGAATTAGTTTTTTCAAAAGTCCTGGCTTACCCCGGGTTGGCGACCTGGTAGGGGGCCATTCTGAAAAATGCGTATTAGTTGGGGTTTTGCAGCTCGAAAAAGCGTCCTTTTTAGGCGATAACTTTGGTTTTGCTATGTGATCTGATCGATCTTGAGGTTCTAAGCAACTTCCGTTTTCCAAAAACTGCCGAATCCGAGCTGTTTTCTCGAATATCATTATCGTTTACTTGTTCAGAATTGAAAAATCTATTCAATGGACTATATCCCGTTGTAAAACTTCATTCTACAACCTAAAAAAAGCCTTGTAACAACAATCGCACCTGAAGAAGTCCTTGCGATCCTTGGCGAGCGCGTTGGCGAGCTCGGGCCGGACGGCGTCCTGCTGGTTCGGCTCGGCGATGCGCAGCGCCACCTCGCCCAACACTAAAAAGTATGTAGGGTTTTAATAAGTTAATGTCATCGTTATTTATGGTTTTTAGATATTTTATTCGTTTCCAAGCAAAAAAGGCGATGCTTCCGCTTAAATCGCCGCAAAAATGAGGTTTATAAGTGAGCAGCTGCCCTAAAAACTTACCCTCTTTCAGCGTGATCGTCGGCTTCCAGTTCTTCGGGTCAAGGCACGGCAGGTTCACCTAAAAAACAGAAAAACGTTCAGAAAGGCTTAAAATGTCAACCTCGCCGGTGAGGGCGACGGCCGGGTGGTGGATGTACTTGGTGATGGTGACGACGGGCGGGGCGAACGGGTACTCGGCCGGGATTTTTACCTGTAAAGCTCATCTTCGGCAAGGTGAAGCTTGTCTTGAAGTTTTCGCGGCTCTACAACCGATTACGGCATGATTCCGAGCGCGCCTATTGACGCCGGACCATTCAGTTGTGTAAAGCGTTCAAAAGAGGTTATAATTTTTTTAAAGTAGGCTTTATGCTTTAAAATAAAGGTAATTTCGGCAACGTGATTTCGAAATACTTGCCAGAACTGGGTAGCGCAGATTCGCGAAGGCTTTCCACTGAAAAAAAACCCGATTTTAGCGTGAAAATGAAGCTACGTGAAGCTACCGGGGCCACCTCGGCGTGAAAGCACGTGTTGGTGGGCGGCGGCTCGGCGAGCACCTTGTAGTAGCACGAGTTCAGCTTCGGGAATTCGGCCAATTCCTGGGAGTACGAATGGTGGAGGCGTTAAAACGTACCTGGGCCAGCCGGGTCATGATGTCGAAGGTAAAATAAGTTTTTTTTTGTCTTTCGGTGCAGTTAGAAGTAGAAATTCAAATTAATAAAATTCTAATTTTTAAAAAATGAATAGAATTTTTTTTTCTGTTATTTCTGTTCCTAGCAAGTGTTATTCCGCCCTTTTCGCGTGTAAAAATCGAAATGAATCAAGTTCTAATTTATTATCCTACTGCCCATGGCGTCAGTAGCTGCTCCGCGTCATCGACACGTTCGTCAGAGCGCGATTTTGATGTACGAGCCGGGCAGCCAGGCTGAAGCGGCGTGGCAGTTGGCCGGCAGCCTGGACACCGTCGTCGCCTCGCCGGTCGGGAAGGTTTTTGGCTGGATGAGACCTGGAAGTGGGCAAGGTAGCAGAGATTTTTTGAGGAAATAACTCAGCCTGCGGCCAGGGCAATCAAGCAGAGACAATTTGCGGAAATTTGACTAACATGGCAGTATTTTTGCGAGCAGATCCCATACGATTTGCTCAACGTAGGCGTAATACGGGCGGTAGAGCATCAGAGTTACAGTGGTGGAGAGCGAGCCGTGCAGGCTGAGGATCAGCTCGGCGGTCGGGATTAAGCCTAGAGGACTTGTATACCTTACAGTTTTTTTTGAATAGTAGTTTATGATCTAGTTTGGCAGTGCTTTTGCGTTAGCGGGGGGGGGCAGCTTTTTTCTTAGGATCTAATTTTTGAAATAAAAGTGGTGGAAATGTTTCTAAATGGGTTTTTACTATTCCTGAACGTGAAAACTTGACAAATTCTAAATAAAAACATCAAAAATATCGATTCATCGACCGGAAAATCCGATTTTTGACCAAAATTTCGACTTTTAAAAAGTTTTGAGATAGTTTTTCTAGGTGAAATATAGTTTTATAGCACTAAAATACTACTAAAACATTTTCTATTGAGTTACTGGGCATTTCTAACTTATACAAAAAACGTCGGACCCCCCAATAATGCAAAAGCACCAGTTTGGCTGTAACAAACTCGAAAAACCATTTTTAAAAGCACTCACCAAACATTGCCACAGTTTTTGTCACAAAAATGTAGACGCCGCCGAGAATCGGTGTTAATATTGTGATCATTGGGATTGATACCTCAAAATGAATAGTTTTAGCTAACTTAAGATATGTTTTTCGATTTTTATAGCGTTAAATCACCTGCAAAATACACTTATGAATCCATTTCCGTTGGAGCTTAAAGGTTCGGACGCTGATCTGGTCGCGTCTCGATTCCAAAATGTAGAAGCTCGTGAGAATGGCTCCTATTGATACGTTAATGGTTTTGTAGGGTAGTTACCTCCAACAATAACCACAACGATCACCACCCAGACGGAGACGTTGATCATGATCAACATGCCGGCCTCGTCGGAAAAGGCGTAGAAGCGGGGGACCAGGATGAATTGGCGGAAGATGGGGTATTTCTGGAAGACCAACTTTTTTATTAGGATCTAATTTTGCAAATATAAATAGTGGAACTCTAAGTGTTTTTTACTATTACTAAACTTGAAAAGTTTCGAAATTTGTATTGAAAATATCAAAAATGTCGATATTTCGAACGAAAGGGGTTATTTTATCAAAGTTTCGACTTCTAATAAAGTTTTTAGATAGTTTTTTTGTTGAAAAATAGTTATATATCACTGAAAACACGCTTAAAACAATTATAAGAAGTTAATAGGCATTTGCAAAATGTACAAAAGTTCGGTCCCCTCGACAATGCGAAAGAACCCTTCTAAACTTTAAATTAACGAAATACCCACGTCCAGATAGTGATCTCTCACTTTTGGCTGATCGTCGTTAGAGAAAACGATGAAGAACATGATGCCAAAGTGGAGATATGGCCAAACTTGCATGAAACTGTAGAAGCCGAGGCGGATGCTAAACAAAACGTTAAAAATTCGATGGTTTCCGCAGGCGTCTCTGCTAGCCTACCACGCACCTCGGGCTCATCTTCAAGATGTTGTCGCCGGGCATGATGGTCTGGTGGCGGACGACGAACATCGTCACGATCAGGGTCACCATGTGGCCGATGAAGACGAAGCCGAGGAACTGCAAGGGGTGACGGTTCTGGACTGTTAGCGGGGGGGGAACCGAATTTTTTCCCCATCATTCTTTAAGGCCCTATGACAAAATCTAGACCATTTTTATAGCATTTTACATAGTTTTTAGATATCAAAACAATATAAAAACAAAAACCTCCCCCCGCTAACAGTCCAGAACCCAATGACCCACAATCTGAAGCTGCGTCGTCAGGCCGAATTGCCACATCCACCCGACCGGAAAGCCGCCGGGGACCGGAAAGATTAGGTATGGGGCCAAACCGGAACCGACCAAGCCGTCCGCCAATAGGGAAATCACCTGAAAGTCGGGGTTATGGCATTTCGGAGGAAATCTCTGCTAGCCTGCCCAATGCAGATTCAGTTGCTCGCGAATAAACCCTGCTAGCCTACCACATCCTTCCCAAAAGATCCCAGCTAGCTGCCCACCTGATACGCCGATAGCGCCCTCCCATAAGTTTTCATGCTCGACGGCGTATGGAATACGATGACGAACAGCCCGAAAAGGTTCACCACCGCGCCGACCACTGAAAACGACAGTCCTCTCGCCATTGCAGAGGCCACTGAGGAAATAGGAAGCCCTAAAAATTACCGGTCACCCATTCCATAACACTGAACATTCCGGAATTCGTATCGAGCGGTATTTCCCGCGAAGTATCGACGAAAAAGGAGAAATCTGCCATCTGAAAACGTATGTTAAGTCACCTATATAACGCACACCTTCAGAACGTGGCAATTAGATGGCAAAAAACCCTCAAAAGTCCCCCATAATAAAGCCTAGGGTCAAAATAAAAGTGTTTTAGACCGAGGCTATCACCTACCGCCCGCTGCTCCGTAAAATATACCTTTTCCGATGGGCGACAGGTGAAATCTGCGTGCGATCAACATCTGTCGAGCAACTTTTAATCTGCCCTTTTTTTGAAAAATACACCGGAGTGGTGAACGCCACAAAGAATCGGGTTCCAGTTATACTCTATCCGAAAAATACCTTCAACAAACAGTCCTTTACCAGCCAAATCAATGGTACAACTTTTAAGCCGATCCAACAAAAGCTAAGCCCGCTAAGCCGACTTATGTCTTTCGGGGCAGCCCAAAATTGCAAAACGCTGTAACTTTGCGCTGGAAACTCAGATCGTCGATCTGAAACCTGTTCTGACAAGCTAAAGAGCTGCCCAATCTACCTGAAAATTTCAACACAGGAAACTTAATTCTAAGGGTATCGACTTTCCCGGGTGGTCGAATCGGACCTCGGCGCACCGGAATTGCCAAAATCGCGCGGAAGCGCGCTAGAGCTCCCAATTTTTGCATTTAGGCTACTAGAAGGCTCAGAAAGCACCCCTAGTAATTTGAAGGCGCTAGGACAGCGGGAACTAGTCGAACCGTCATTGGGGTGTTTTCGTAGTTTTTGAGATGGCGCGCGCTTAGGTATGGCTTAGGCTTCGGCCGCTCCGTGTTGCGAGTGCGACGATTAATAGCTCGTTTGAAAGCCCTTGACGAGCCGGATCGAACGGTACAACTTTTAAGCCGATCCAGCAAAAGCTAAGCCCGCTAAGCCGACTTATGTCTTTCGGGGCAGCCCAAAATTGCAAAACGCTGTAACTTTGCGCTGGAAACTCAGATCGTCGATCTGAAACCTGTTCTGACATGCTAAAGAGCTGCCCAATCTACCCTGAAAATTTCAA